>JARFJB010001976.1:11275000-11702500 GCA_036346205.1 Vesta saturnalis
AAAACATGTTTTACATTTAAATTAGTAAAAAAAAGTGTATTATTTTACATGCAAGGACTGTCTTAACGGAAATACCTCTCACATAAAGGTCTCTAGATTTATAAAGAAGACTGAATCGTTATTGAAAATTCTCAACCACCTAAATACTTATACAATGCAATAACAAATGTAAGTAAGCTTGAAATTAGATCCGAATTCCAAAAATCTAATTATCTCGCTCACACTTATTGTAATTTCCCATCTACATGTCCTTTCGCATTAACTGTAACACCGTTAGTGCGACCTTGCTTATATAAATTTTTATTTACACATACTTTAAAATGATTTCACTTTGATAATATGAAGCCAACCTTCAACAGTATACATACAAAAATTACTTTAATATATATCTCAGTCGTGATTTTTAAGACAAACATTTTTAAAATGCATAACTTAAATATACAAATCTAATTACATCTATCACACACTTATTGCAATTCTCTATTTATCTTTCGAGTTAGGTATAGATTCGTGCGATCTTGCTTATATGAATTTTTATTTACACATACTTTCAAAATGATTTCACCTTGAGAGCGTAAAGTCAACTTTTAACAGTATACATAATACATAATAAACGCACGTTTTAGATTAGATCAATGCGCGCGCGCACGCGCATAGACCTAACCTAAACCGTGCATCTATTAGTCTAACCTAATATTGTATAAGAGAGACGAAAAAGTAGAGAGAGAGATATGAGTTAAACCAGAAAGACGTGATGGGGGGAGGGGAGAAAAACGAGAGAGACAAGTGAGCCGAGGGAAACGTGCCAGACGAGAGAAGCGAGAGGAGCAAGAGGCACGAGAGGATGATAGAGAGAGACGTGGGAGACTAGAGAAACGAGAGAAATTAGAGAAACTGGGGGATAGGAGAGACACGTGAGAAACCGGAGAGATGAGCACGATCAACTTTTATTACAGAAAACATTCGCTAGTTTAATATTTTAAGAACTATTTCTTAAGAGTAGAACTGAGTTGGGGATAGTTTCTTTACCATACTAAAAACCTTTTATTATTAGATCTAATACAAACGGTACGAGCGCATTTAATGGTAATACGATTTAAAAACTATCCGAAAATATATCGATTATAGAACCTACAGTTTTCAGTTTGAGAGCTCTTGCATGCTAAATACATCAATAACCGTCAATATATAATTAAACTTATTATATTTACTTAGATTTCTCATATCGCAGAGATCCGACTGACTGCCATAATTCAAAAATGTTACTTACAATGTACCTGTTTCGAGTAAATTTCTCACTACAGGTTTATGTATAGTGTACGCTTCTTGTTTTTGTAACCACGCTCTAATATCTTTCCTAGGGGCATGTTTATAAATCTAAGCGCCATTTTGACAGAGGTATTTCTACTAAGGCAGAACTTGTACGTAAAGCTGTCTTATGTGATAGTATGGTAAAACCCGAAAATTAAAAAATAGCATTCTGATAAGGGGCCAACATGCTTAACCTGATTGTAGAATCTAAGGCCGTTTTTTGACAGAGGTATTTCTGATCTTGTATGTAAAATAATGTAGAAGCCTAATTTCGTGTTTAGTAGGGGCACTCTGTCATCATCCTAGTTTGAATACCAGATGAAAAAAATCTGCGATCACCGGTGTATTCTACTTTTTATCGTGTGTACCTTTTAATATCAAAACCGAGATTTGTTTTTCTAGAATGTAAACATCGAAAATTGACAATGAATTTTGCTCTATTTACCTTTTTTAATGTCAAAATGATCCTATTGTTTTCTTTTTTAAATATTTACTATATTCATCACGTGTTTAAAATCGTACATTAACCACAAGGTGAAAATCATTTTAAATTGTGTGTATAAAAATTTATATAAGCAAGGTCGTGTTAACAAAGTCTATAGTTAACGCCAAAGATAAATAGAGAATTACAATAAGTGTGTGAGAGGGATAATTAGCTTTGTATATTTAAGTTATGCATTCTAAAAAATTATTTGCAATTATTGCAAAAGAGATTTTTATGGCCATTTAATTTTGTATGCATGCTGTTGAAGGTTGACGTTACTTTACATTCTCGAGGTGAAAATCATTTTTAAGGTACGTGTAAATAAAACTCATATAAGCAATCAAGGTCGCACTAACGATGCTACAGTTAATACGAAAGGACAGTTAGATGGGAAATTACAATAAGTGTGAGCGCAATAATTGGGTTGTTGCTATTCGGGTCTAATTTCAAGTTTAGTTATATCTGCTATTGCATTGCATAATTATTTAAGGTAGTTGAGCATTTTCAATAACGACTTAGGACGTTCAGCTTTATTCATAAATCTAGAGCCGTTTATGTGAGAGGTATTTCCGTTAAGCTAGTCCTTGCATGTAAAATAATATAGTGGTCTGACCTCGAGTTTGGTTGTATTTGTTTGTTATGGTATAAACATTTCACTAATTTAAATGTAAAACATATTTTTATCAGTGTATTCAAAACGTGGCAATAATGCTACCCTAATTTGATGTTCGTATATTGACAGCAATGTCGTTTTTTGAAAGCTGTTTTTTTTGCACGTTGTAAGTTGTCAGGTTGTTATTTTATGAATTGAGAGCTGGCTTTGAGTTGAGGTTAGTTTTAGAAAGCTATAAGTTGAACCAAACCAGTATTTTTGAACTGTAAGCTGGTTTCCGCAAGCTGTAAGTTATGATTTGATTAATTGAGATTGATTTGGTTGATTGATTGTCATTGATGTGATTGTTTGATTTGATTTTTTGATTTGATTTGAGTAATTGATTTGTTTGTTTGAGAAAGAGCCGAGAGAGACAAATTCAAACTTCCCAAGGCGGCCACTACAAGAGGGTGCAGACCCTAACTCAAGTTTCTATACCTGTCTTATGAGATAGCATTAGGGTCCCCTTATTAAAATATTATTTCCAGCCATGGGGCTACGGTAAGTTGTCGCGGATCCTTAAACAAGTTGTTATACATCTCTCACAAGTTAGCATTAGGACCCCCTTATTAGAACACTATTTGCCGTTAAGGGGGCCACAACAATAGGGCGCAGACCCTAACACAGATTCCTATACCTACCTACCTTATGAGGTAGCATTAAGGCTCCCTTGTTAGAATACTATTTGCAGCCATGGCGGCCACGGCAAGGGGAGCGATGGCCCGAAAACAAATTCCTATATCTGTCTTACAAGTTAGCATTAGGGCCCCCTTATTCAAATTCAAATTTCTAGTTGAGTGGCCTTTGGTTCTGACCTTGGCTACCCCAAGACAGCCAGTACAAATTAAGAAACAAAGTAGCGAAAGAAGCATTGGGAATAAGTAGGTGCAGAGGAAGTGATGGATGAGGAAGGTGATAAAATGCAGAATGATTTTGAGGGAAACGAAAGACTTCTGGGAAAAGGATGTTTGGTTAAATGAGATAGAGAAACGGTAGGAAAGTTTAAAAAATGGCAAAGGAGCAGGCGTGGATCAAAACACTGGTAAAATGCTAAAATGGAGGTGCAAAGCTTATATGAAAATTGTGTGGATTATTTGTAATGGTTCCTGAGTAAAGATTTTATATTGCTTTTATGAAAAGGTGAAATGATTCAATTTTAACTAATTGGTTTTGATTTATAAAGATAACATTCATTAACTAAACTTTACTTTTATTGTTATCACATTTCTGTTCGTGTAAATGAACTTTAATAATTACACACCAAATTCCTTTTTCCTTTTATCGGGACTCTTCAGCTAGCTTAACAATATGTTAAATGGTTATTGTTATCATTCATCAAAGTTATCCTCAATCTGAGGTTATTAATTACCTGTACTTCAGTATTTACACACGCAGTGTTTATATAAGCTTTTAAGATTTGTAGCAGTCAATTATAAAAATGTATCAAACGTGATAGTATTTAATTAAGTTAAATCCTAAATGCAGACAGTTTTGTTTACAGCATTATATAAATCCTTTACAAATGATCAACGAAATATATTTTCGTTCAGCATTTGTATCTAAACATAAATTTTAAAATAAATAAAACAAACCAATCTTCGTTTATTTATACTATCTAAAGGTTCTTACTTGTTATCATTTCGTTGATAGCGGATGATGTAACTCTACTTTTCTTGAATCGGCGAAGAGGCCCCAAATAGGTTATAGACTGCTGGCGCCTTGCTCTCTTTGTTATTTTCAATATCTTCTTTGGATCTTTGTTGGGGATGAATACGATTCTAATTTTGTTTCATCAGTTAATGATTTTAGTAAATAATTGCTCGATATACTTACACTATATAACTTTTACTTAATTGTTCAGTTTTTATTTTAAACGGCGTGCGCAACAAACTGCATGCGAGCCACGAACGGCTACGCCTTTAATCATCAATATTTTGTTTATTATATTTTCTATATCGATCTATTGACTGAGTCGATTGACTTATTGAACGTGAATCACTCGCTATCAAAATATGAACTTGGAACACCTTCAATACGCACTTAAAACGTTATTGTAAATTATTACTCAATATTTTTATTATTACCAACTTGACAACATTTACACTTTTAATTCTTTTTAGCTTTTCCTCGCATTAGTAAGGAAAATATCACTTATAGGACATTCGTTTAATTTATCCCGATTGATCAATGAATCAAACGCGCACTTGTGTATGACTATCCTATTCTACATATTGAATACAATGTACACTATTAGCTAACGTATTATTCCAAGAGTGTCGTTTTGTATGGCTCTTATTAACTCAAGTAACTAACAAGGATAACGTTAACAACAAATTAAGTTTTCTTTATACGAACAGTTTTAATACCAACATTACCAACTTTAACTTAACTACTTCACATAAATATAAATGTCATAATGTTTGCAAATAAAAGACAAAAGTTTTATTTACGTATCGTAGATGTACGCACTTAAAAGCATATTATTTTCAATAAAACTTAAAACGTAGCAGATGAATTTTGGTAAGTTATTATATATTCTAAAATGTTGCAAAAATTTTGTAAATAGGTATTTGTAGGTTAAGACCAATGAACTCTTCCAAAGAAAGGAAGTAATTGTTCCAATACTTTTCTACATAAAAGTGGCGATTATATATCTTTGAGGGCAATACATTTGTGAGTTAATGGTTATTTATTTGATTTATTCATAAAGATTGAATTTTTTAGGAACGCTACTAATCATTATGCTTTGAGAAAACATTCGAATTGTAAAATACGTAATGATAATTTCAGTCATCTGTGTTTATTTATACACTTGTTTGTGTAGAAGATTATTATACTGCAATTCAAAATTATTGGTGTTGAAAATAATTTATTGTTATAAATTATAATGTTAATGTACAATAACATACATTATATGTTATTATTATAGATTATTATTAAGTTTTTGGAGAAAACTGTTTGCGTTAAGAATTCAATCAAAAACAAGAAATTAAATGTTCACTACACTTCATTTTCTGTATCTGTGTTATCGTTTGGATGTATAATTGGATTGACTTGGACACCATAAACCTTTTCTTGTTCCCAAAACTTTAGAATTTCACCTTCTGCAATATATTCTATTTGCAAATTTGTGAGTTAATGGTTATTTATTTGATTTATTCATAAAGATTGAATTTTTAGGAATGCTACTAATCATTGTGCTTTAAGAAAATATTCGAATTGCAAAATACGGAATGATAATTTCAATCATCGGTGTTTATACACTTGTTTGTGTAGAGGATTATTATACTGAAATTCTATATTATTGGTGTATTTAATGTAATTGAATTATAGCACTTTTTTAAACTTATTCAAAGTATCGTGTCAAATACATTATAACCAAGTGTTTCTTACTTATTGAGTACATAAAAAAAATACACCATAATGTAATAAAACGTAAATTTGTTCATTCACATTTAAGCATGACTGTGTTGAAAATAATTTGTTGTTATAAATTATAATGTTTTAGTGTACAATAACATACATTATATATTATTATTATAATTATTATAGATTATTATTAAGTTTTTGGAGAAAACTGTTTGCGTTAAGAATTCAATTAAAAACAAGAAATTAAATGTTCACTACACTTCATCTTCTGTAACTGTGTTATCGTTTGGATTTATGATAATTGGATTTACTTGGACATCATAAACTTTTTCTTGTTCCCAAGACTTTAGAGTTTCAGCTTCTGTATGTTTAATCGTTTTTAACCAAACTGAAGGTGAAACTGTTTCTAACGCTTCTTTCCACATCTGTTTGACATTATCATCCCCATAAACATCTCTTCCAATGTGTTTATCATAATAAGTTTTGCTTACTACCCATACCATTTCTATTGGGTTAAATTGACAGTGGTAAGGAGGCAATCGTAAAATTTCGTGTCTATGTTCTCTAATAATATTATCGACCAAATATTGTTTCTCTTCCTTATGTAGCTTTGCTATATGTAGTAATTCCGTTTTAAATGCTTCTTTTTCATGAGTAATTTTTTTCCCCTAAGCCACTCTGTAATTTCTTCTTTTTTCCAATTTGTAGTTGGTTGGCGATTGACAATTTGTGAATGGTACGGAGCGTTATCCATAATGATTACAGATGGCTTTGTTAAGTTTGGCAAAAGTTGATTTGTTAACCATTTAATAAAGTTTTCCGAATTCATACAATCGTGATAATCGCTGCTTTTATTTGTGGTAGAGAATATAAGTTTTGCTCCTTCCACAAAGCCATCTTCTGTTCCAGCATGTAGAACTATATAACGTTTGCCTTCCCCACCAAGATTCTTAAAGTATTTTGAACTGGAATCTTGCCATATTTTTTGTTGCTTTCTTTTGCAAATATCCACGTTTCGTCGAGATAAACGAACTGCTTGTAGATATCTTGTTTCATATAAGTGATGTAACTTCTCAAAAATTTTAACCTCATCGATGCTATTGAAGTTTTTTCGCAAAGAGCTTTTCTATTGTTAGTTTGCTTGAAATGAAATCCAATGTCCAACAAAACGTGATAGAGGCTAGTCCTTTTACACTCAACGATACCTCTTTCTTTAATTTTTGTTAAGAGCGTATCTAACGTAACATGTTCATGGTTAATATACATGTTGTAAATTGTAGTACGGATTTCAGTTTTTGTCGTTGATCCATGTCTTTTGTTTTTAGACTTTTTCGTTGAGGTTCATTTTCCTTGTTTTCTTCTTGATTTTGATGTTGTCGTAAAGCATTAGAAATAGTTTTCGTGTCAATTTTCAAAGCATCGCTAACCCTTGCATGCACTGCTGTTAATGGTGATAAGGGCCCGTTGTTCTGTTTTTCTTTATTAAAGTATTCGACTAAGTTATGGATCAATTCGTCTACGGTAATTGACCTACGAGACATGTTGATGTGCTACAAATGAAAACATAAATGTTATCTCTTTCTGTAAAACGAATTAATCTTTACCTTAAATGAACACTAGAAAGTAATGTGGTTCTGAAAAGAACCGATCTTTTACAGTATTAACTCAAGAAGGAATGAATAAACGAAGAAACAAACCAACCGGCGAGCGTACGTAACCTCAATCAACGTATAAGCAAATAATGGAAAGTTGTTCTGTGGAAAGGTTGGTATCAGTGCTCATATTTTTGTTTTAAATTACAGACGACGGTCATTTCGTGATTTAATGCATACATGACGTCATCGGGATAAGTTAAACGAATGAACTTTATACTTCTTTATCACTATATCAACTGAATTTTCGTTATAATTTCACAATTTAAATTGCAGCATAACTTAAGCTACAGTTATCGCTTTTCAACCGTTTGGTTACTTTCAATTCAACCAACTCTGATCCCTTACTTAATGCGACTCCTTTTGATCGCTTACTTCATGTGACTGACTAACAAATACACATGATTGTAACAGCGTTTCCACTTGCTGTCATACCCGCAAGTTACCGCGTATATTTAAAAGCTTTCTAATTTACTATGCAAATGCTCATCGAAACAAGCTCAAGCTTTTTCTAATGCCTCCATTACATATTCAATGTATGCCTTATGTGTGGAAAGATGCCGAGTGGTTGGAGGATCGCGATCATCGTACCACTGCATAAGGGTAGGAGGGACAAGAGTGAATGCAAAAACTACAAATGAATAAGTCTTCTCGGTGTACCTGGTAAAATATTTGGAAGAGTACTGATTGGTAGAGTACGAGAAACTACACAAACTAAGATTTGGGATGTGCAGGGTGGCAAACGTTTATTAGATGAGCTGTTAGGTAACTCCTATCCAATAAATATATTTAATGAGAACCTGTTAGCTCAAAAATTGACTGAAAATCAGATTCTCAATAATAGAACTAAACATATCCATATTCGCTATCGTTTCATTAGCCAACGTGAAGAAGATGGAACTACAAATTTGATGTATCAACCAACTGAAGACATGGTTGCGGATACTCTTACTACACCTTTTCCTACTCTCTGGCATAAACATTTTCCTGCCGATGTTGGGTTTAATTGATACTAAAAACGTTAAGGGATGGTGTTAAAGATGAAATACTTTTTCTCTTATGTTGGTTAAACTGTTTCTGTTTACACAACCTTTTCTTTGTATGTAACGATGTTTTTGTTCTTGTGTGTTTTTTAGGAGTTTAAAAAATAAAGTTTAAAATACAATACTAAGTGTGTTTATTTTAAATATACACGTGATTAACAGGGTTTTAATTAAAGACTTCTGACCTCTTGTATTTTCATGCGGTAAAGTGTTCATGAAAGAATATCTCATTTATTTAAATGCCTATTTGGAATATTTGGGATATATCATCCCACATTTTTTCTGCTTTATCCTGCTGAATGCTGCAACGCCTGATGTGCTCCTGTATTTGTTGTTCTAGTTGAAGCAGCAGCGGATTGTATTGGCGAAACGGGACTTACTGCCTTCTAATTTACATGGATTTTTCTTGGTTTTCATTTGAGGTCATTTTCTAATTTTATTTGTTTCGTTTACACAGGCTGATTTATTATAATCGTGGCCCTCTTGACCAAACCTGACTAGTTCGTTATGATTCTGCATTGCCTCTACCATAACACACCATTCTGTTTTTCTTGAAGTCGCATTTTTTTATATTCTCCTACATTTCCAATGCGGTTACTTTTTCCATTTTAGACTGCACCTTCGTACTTCTTCTTTGTTGCTTCGGTGTGGACACACTTTGTTAGATGTTGGTTGTATCCTTTTGTGCGAGATAGGCGTAAATTCTCTAGCACTGAATTTCTCGATCGTTATCTACTATTCATTGCTAGAAGGACCATAAGCAGTGTGACTAAAAAACGTTTAGTTCATAAATTCGAGATACAAATTATGAACTATATACTGGGTGATTCACGTCGATGGTACCTTCGACGCTTATGGAAAACGAGACATGGGATCTTTTTGAAAATTTGGTCACTTGCATGGCTGGCTCGGATCTATCGATCTAAAATATTTTCAGCGTTGCGACGTTGCCGCTTATCTGGAAAAGTGGCATCACCTTTGATACTTGTAATGAGACGCCTTGTGTATTATTACATTGTTGGGTTCGCTGTTACTCTTAAATTATTTTTGCATCACACATCCCTATGCCTATCTTCAACCGTTTTTGAGTAGTTAATTAATTTCCTTATTTTTTAGCCAAAACATGAATCCAATCGAATGTTCATTATTGTGGTGTTTGGATTTGTAGAAAGTTGAAACTCTGGATGTACTCTATGAATAAGCTGTTCATCAGTTTTGCGTAACAAAATTGTTTCCATATTGTACAGGGTCGTTCGAAATTCGTTACGTTTCCGCAAGGTACAAAAATTCAGAACAGTTCATTATTTCAAATGGGACACCCTGTATATTATCGAATATTCTGATAGACAATTGAAGTCCCTTTAAAATGATGTATCATGTTCCTATACCTAAACATATCACGCGACCTCACACCTCTTGATTTTTACTTGTGGGGTCATTTGAAGAGGAGGGTTTATATGACACCGGTAGTCACGAAACAAGACCTGCGTCAACGAGTTATTAGGAGCTAGATCCCACAGAGATAAAACGGGCCACAATTTCATCAACGATTATTCGTACTCTGAAATGTTTGGAAACCAACGGTCGTCATTTTGAAAATTCATTGTAAATGCTTTCTCGTTTTGTTAGTTATTGTTTGATATTATTTGCATTGCGATTCAAGTTTAACTGAATTTGTTATTTGACGTTCTTTTTTTATAAATAACAGTAGATATTAATAATTAATGAAATTATTGTATAATCGTACAAACTTTCTTTTGTCCATTGGTCGCAAATTAGGATACATTTCGTTGAACTTCCTGCATGTTCTCGCTATAATTTGGCCACATTGTCTATGAAAAATAAATAGTTTTATCAAAACTTGAATTGTGCAGTAATTTCTTGCTATTTTGACACTTTTCAAATTTCTCCCGTTAATACACACTCGAATGTTTTATTATTAGTGCAGAAAAGACAGAATAGTGCTATTTTTATAGGAACATGTTTCTATTTCGGAAACCTTACTGTTTAAGTATAGGAACATGATATATCATTTTAAAGGGACTTCAATTGTCTATCAGAATATTCGATAACATACAGGGTGTCCCATTTGAAATAATGAACTTTTCTGCATTTTTGTTACCTTGCGGAACGACCCTGTACAATATGGAACCAATTTCGTTACGCAGAACTGATGAACAGCTTATTCATAGAGTGCATCCAGAATTTCAACTTTCTACAAATTCAAACACCACTATAATGAACATTCGATTGGAGCCATGTTTTGGCTAAAAGATAAGGAAATTAATTAATTACTCAAAAACGGTTGAGGATAGGCATGGGAACGTGTGAGGCAAAAATAATTTAAAAGTAATAGCGAACCCAAAAATGTAATAATATACAGGGCGTCTCATTAAAAATATAAAAGGTGATGCCACTTTTCCACATAAGCGGCAACGTCGCAACGCTGAAAATATTTTAGATCGACAGATCCAAGCTAGCCATGCAAGTGACCAAATTTTCAAAAAGATCCCATATCTCGTTTTCCGTAAACGTCTCAGGTACCATCGACGTGAATCACCCGGTATACTAAAATTATGATAACGTCAGCTAATTTACTATATACACGCTTCCTTGGTTGAGGAATGCGACTTTGCCTTTTTTATTGCGTCTTTACACTTTAACTGTTATAGTATTGTCATTTGATGCAATTTCCTTATTTGTATGCACAACTGCATTTTAATTGTTTATAACTGCGATTGAACCAGGAACATTTTAATTTTTAATAATTTAAAATTTTAACTAATAGTCCGTATTTTTATCCAGTTTAATATTGATATCAAAGCCAACATTATTAAAACTTGAACTTTAAAAGTGTATCACAACTACCTCATTTTTTTGACAAGTTAATTTTTTTCTAATTTTCTTAGACTCAAATTGAAATTCGTAGGGGCTTTTCCTCCCGCGTAATAAATTAAACGCGTAAGCTATTTAAACTTCTTTATCTCGTGCTTAATAAATCTTTCCACTTTAGATAAAACCGAAAATTTCGAATAAACAATAAGCTGAAGCTTTATGTGATATATTTAATATGGAAGTAACCATGTACACAGTGCATTTTTTAAATTACCAAAATGCTGAATGCCCTTTATTCAGTTTAAAAAATAAGACAATTCGTAAAAAAAGTACGTGTGGATAGGCTACCCATATTACTTTAAATGACACCATTTAATCTGAAATGTCAACAGCTTGTTAAAATGTAAATTTACTCGTCAGAGGATCACTTTGTCACGAATTCAAGCTAATTTTTAATGCTATTTTATAGCGGAATTTAAACCTCATCGATTTGATAATCATTTTAACTTCTTACCTATATTTATATTAACCAATAGACATTCTTTTTTGACACTATCGCTAAATGTATAGTAAAAATAATTAAACTTCCGTTGTACATTACTTGTATAAATTAATGCATTACCAACGTTACATTCATATAACCGTTCAACAATATATGTACAAGTAAATTTTTCTATCTTACTGTTGGTATTGGAAAGCAAGGATATCGACTCTGCATTGTACAGTATGTCCACATTTCGGTGAGGTTAAATGAGTAACTCTCTTAATATTAATATTAATGTTAATAATAATTACCAGGAATCGCGAATAGAGCAGTATGGTTGAAACGCGTGGTATGGTTGAAGGGTAGGTAAGAAAAAAAAACATGTATGTGTACATTTTGAGATTCATACAGTAAGTATACGATCTATGATTTATATCTATATATTATGTCGTGACAGGAGACAAATAACTGTCCGGTAGTAGGACGATACCGTTAGTAGGGAATGCTACATCGTCCGGGGCACGATTTGGCCAGTAACCGGTCTGCTCGCTATGGTATTACTGAAGAAAACAATACAATTGCCTCGGATCGACCTGGTTACAAGGAGCGGTCAAGGTCGAAACAGACAGGCCCCGTTGCTGACTACTGTGCAAGGAATGAATGGCGAGTCGGTACGTGGAATGTTAGAGGTATGCATGGTAAACAATTTGAAATTGCGAATGTAATGTACGAAAGACACCTTCATATTCTGTGTGTATCGGAGACAAAGCGCAAAGGAAAGGATGCTGTGGAGATGGAGGACGGCAGCCTGGCACTATGGCCAGGAGTTGAGACGGAAGTGCATGGCGCAAAAGGAATTGGGATGATCATAAGTGAAAGAGCGAAAAGATGTGTTAAACAGTACGAATTGGTATCTCCCCGGGTAATATGGGTTAGAATGAAAGTGGAGTTTCGAAGAATTTTTCTTATTGCATGCTATGTACCGGTGAATGTAGAAAGAGGCCAGGAGCGTGAGAACTTCTGGAATGAAGTAGAGAACGTGTTGAACGTATGTAAGCCAAACTAAAGAGTGATTATAGTGGGGGATATGAACGGATGGGTGAGTGTACAGAGAGAACGTAGCGAACGCGTTCTAGGAAAGTTCGGAGACTAAAGGAGTCAATGAGAACGGTGAACAACTGCTGAACATCTGTGTGGAGAGAAGCCTGTTTGTATCCAATACGTGGTTTAAACATAAAAATGTGCATATGTATACATGGCAAAGAAGTGAATCTAAAAGTATGATAAACTTGATAGTGTATGATGAACGGCTTAGAAACCTGGTGAAAGTCTCAAAAGTAATGCGGAGTGTGAATCGGACCATTCTTTGGTTGTATCGAGAGTGTGTTTAGGGCAAAAGTGGGTCTGGAGAAGGAAAGCAAACGTAGTGCGAACGTCCAGAATTAGCGTTGACAAACTAGTGGATAATGGTGCGAGAATGAAATACGCAGATGCTGTGAGTAAAGAGTTAAATGTGAATGAAACAGTGTGGAACGAACAAATAAAAGACATTGACGTTGAAAATGCATGGATAAGCTTTAAAAACTCTGTTGTCAATTGTGCCGTGCGAATATGTGGAAGAGTGACTGTAGGTAGACAGAAAAAATGTGCTTGGTGGAATGAGTCGGTAAAAAAGGCAGTATGTAAGAAATAAGATGCGTACATGGTAATGTTTGCTGCAAAAAAATGGATCTGAGAAGAAGCGATTGTATGAGGTGTACAGATTAAGAAACAAAGAAGCGAAGGAGGCAGTGAGAACAAGTAAAGAGGAAGTGATAGCTGTGGTAGGAGAGAAAATTCAGAATGATTTCGAGGGGAACAAAAAACTCTTCTGGAAATGGGTCAAAAATACAAAACGTGGCCCAAAACAGAACGCTGCAGGAGTGATGAGTACTAGAAACGAAATAGTATGGGACGATTGCGAAGTGAGGAAATGCTGGCAAGAATATTTCGGAAAGCTGTACATAGAAGAAATGATGAATGAAACTGAGAAGGATATTGGAATAAATGAGGTAGAGAAAACGGTAGGAAGGTTGAAAACCGGCAAGGGAGCAGGCGTAGATAAAATCAATGGTGAAATGCTCAAATATGGTGGTGCAAAGCTTATACGAAGATTGTATGAATTATTCCATGTATGCCTTATGTGTGGAAAAGTGCCGAGGGATTGAAAGAGCGCGATCATTGTACCATTGTATAAGGGTAAGGAGAAAAAGAGTGATTGTAAGAACTACAGAAGAATAAGCTTACTCAGCGTGCCTGGTAAAGTATTTGGAAGAATACTGATTGATAGAGTACGAGAAACTACACAAACTAAGATGTGGGAAGTGCAAGGTGGCTTCATGTCAGGGAGAGGGTGTGTCAGTCAGATGGTTACTCTCCAGCAAATGATCGAAAAGTGTTTAAAGATAAAAAGGAAGTAGTACTGTGCGTTTGTAGATCTGGAGAGAGCGTATGACAGAGTGAATAGGAAGAAGCTGTGGGAAATATTAAATGAATATGGCGCAAATAAAAGTCTAATAAATGGAATAAGGGTAGTATACAACGGTAGTCGGGCATGTGTTAGGGTGAGAGGAGGTGTGAGTGAATACTTTAATATTGAGCAAGGAGTGCGGCAAGGCTCATGGATAAATGTGTTAGACAAGCATGTACCGATACAAATGGTGTAATGGTTGGTGACGTAAATGTACGACTTCTGGTGTATGCAGATGACACAGTCTTATAAGTGACAGTGCGGATGAGCTGTAAACCGCTCTGAGGAAGTTTGATACACTCTGTGAGAGCATGGACCTAAAGGTAAACGCGAACAAACCTAAGATTGTGGTGTTCAATCGGGAAGGTAGAAAGGAGAGCAGAGTGTTTACTCTGCAAGATGAAATTGTGGAGCAAGTGGACGAACTGGTATATCTCGGTAGCATATTTACTGCAGATGGTACAATTGAGAGCGAGATCAAGGTCAAATGTATATATGACCTTTAAAATTCTATTTTTAGATTTAAACCACCTCCACTTAGAAATTCTGTTAACGTAAACAGATTTACATGTATATAATCCTGAAATTTTATTTGAACTCAGTCGTTGCATGTATACTAAACAAAATAAAATGGCATCATGCAGCAAAAGGTCGAAACTGTCGCTACAAAAGAAAAATACCAACATCCTACAAAATGTCTTAGTGTGGGGCCCAAAACAAAAAGGCGGGAGTGAACCACTTTGGAATGAAAATCAAACCCCAATCATATCCATACGTGATAGTGATGTTGAAGATGTTGATCTTGCAAGATCTTTCGAAAAGTAAGTATATATTGCTTATTTTATTGTTTTTATGTAGAGATTTACTTGATAAATATATTATTAATCTGCTCAATTATTTTGTAGCATCACACCTGCTCCCACAGTTATGACTTCACCGCCACCACCACCACTACCGCAGCCAACTTTACTCCAATATGAAGGGGAAAACTTGGAATTAATCAGACCTAGGGGTTCACCACCACAACCACCCATATCTCGAGACCCTACCCTCCAAACGCAGGATCACACAAACCTGCATGAATTTAAAATAAAAAGTGTTAAGTGGTTGCAGGACATTTTGTCAACATACATAGACTCTAAAAAAGCTGAAGTGTCAAAATGGAACGTTTAACCAGTAAGTTGGCTGAAGCTAACAAAAATGTGGAAATTGTTCGACAGAACATTGTAAATACACAAAATGCTTTAAGATTATTAGATAGTTTAGATATTTGAGTTGATTTAATAATAAGTAGGTTCTAAACAGTTTTCTTATTGTTTAGTGTTTAGTTTTAGTTTTTGTAGGATAGGGAACTTACAGTTAGAATTATAATTATTTTTTTTACATATTATACATTTATGTATTATAATAAATAAGTGTTTAATTTTTTTATTTCTTATGAAATATCTCTATCACATATATAAAGAATACAGTTACTTTATTTAAAGGTTAAAAAGTGAAAAAAAAATAAGTTAAGGAAATTAAAAATTGTTATTAATTTTGTTAAATACATAAATAAAAAGTTTACCTAGCAAAGTACAGGTCGTAGGTTTAAATCCTATTCGAGGTAAACTTTTTATTTCCGTATTTAATAAAAGTAATAATAATTTTCAATTAGATATTTACTTTTGAACTTATTCGTTCATAACATAAATTAAGAAAGTAATTGAATCCTTAAGTAAAAGCAGTTTCCTAAAATCACAGATGTACTTCTCATTATTAAAAGTCAGACAATAAAAAAAATTCAGTTTATCCATTTTATTGATGTTAGTTATGATTGACTCCATCTATACGTAAAGTAAGAAAAATATCAACCATGTAGTAATTACAGAAAGCTTCTACTAAATATGTTGTAGGTAACTACTAAATATCATGTGTAAAAGAGAGTATTCTAAATTGACATTTTATTTATTACAAATGAAGTTATAGAAAAGTTTAACGTTTAATTTTATTACGTAGTACTTAGAAATTGGAATTAATGATAGATATGCAAAGTATACATTGTAAACCAAACAATGAAATCGTTACGTACCTATATTATTTAAAGTGAAAATTTTTTCCTATTAGACATTGTGAACAGATTAGTTTAATTATAATTAAACTAATCTGTTCACGATGTCTAATAAGAAAAAATAATTATTTATCCAAAAAAAAAGCTTGTAATTTAATATCCCAATCACACATGTAAAGAAAGTGTGAAATGTAGCTAAAAGTAAAAAAAAACCTTGTGTTAACTAAAATTTTCATTGAAAATATAATTGTCTGGAAATTATTTATACGTGCAGGAAAGAATATTAGTCTTTAAATGTTTTAAATTCATGTATTTTTATGATTTTCTCTTAAAAGATTCATATACAGTATGGCCGATAGGTAGTTAATCTGTTTTAAAAACAGTTTCCTAAAATAACAGATGTAATTTTCTTATTAAAAGTCAAACAATAAAAAAAAAGCTTGAAATTTAATTTTAATTTTCATATAAAACGAGTGTCTTATTTAAATTAGGCAAGCTTATAAATTATGTTGTAACTTTTCATTATTAAAAAGTCAACACAATAAAGTCACTTTAGTTTTAATGATGTACACAGTGAGTTTTTAATAAATCTAAAGTAAAATACATCAAATTACACAAAATTCTGTATTTTAAGACTAAACGCGTACAAATTATAGTTTTATATTTGTAATGTACAATTTAACCTGTGCATAATGCTGTCTACATTTAAAGATAAAAGCGCCAAAGATGGACTGATAACTATGTAAATATAATGCAAAACAGGTATATGTTAGATTTAAAATATGTTACCAATTTCAATCTTTAGTTTATTTATAAATAAAGCAGTTTTACTTTTTAGTTTTCAATAAATAGACACATCAATGACATAATGTAATCAACATTTCATTCTAAATATAATTTGTGTAATTTTCTGAAGAAATGTCATTGAAATAAAACCTTTTAAATTTCATATAAAATGAAAATGTAGTGTGTGAGAGCGACAGAAAACGATGATAGAACAGTTATGCTAACTTAATCTACTATCAGAGAGAGAAAACATTCGAGGTTGGGTGCGCGCCGTCTTATTCACTATTAAAAGTCAAACAATTTATATACACATTATATATATATATATATATATATATATATATATATATACATATTAATTTAAAAATTAATTTTTGTTGATGTACGCATTGTTTCTAATTATACAAATTATGAATTGAGCATGTAAAATTTATTATAGTTTGATAATAGTAATATAGAATGCTGAGTAATGTGACGGAAGCGCTCAATATAGACAGTCTTCATTCAAACGTGTGTACTTTGCTTTCAAAGCGAAATGCTCACATTATCATGTAATTCTTGATGCAATTGAAGGTCTTTCTATAAAAATTTAGTAATTACTTGTTCCCAAAATCAATCAGTTTTAAAAACTTTAGAAATTGTGTATGTTCTTGTTTCTTATCGTAAGTAGAAAAAAAATAGTTTGCTTAAAATTTGAATGCCAATTTAGTAGACTAGTTTTACTATTCTTTGGTAAAATAAAAAATGAAATAGATAAAGCACCATTTGTAAAAGGCAATCACGTTTGTAAAAATTTTAATTTCCGTGTGGAATTAGGTGTAAACTCAGAAATTCGGGAATGCGTCATTCTTAGGACATTACTTTCCCCCTCCCCCACAACCTCCCTACACCCGACACAAACTGACGTCCTAGTCGAGTCTTTTTTTATCTCTTGTTATTAGTAAGCACGTATGTCTTTTCATTATTCTTCCGAACATTCTATACGCACACATACCTTCATTTTCTTCAAATGCATATCGTTCTAGTGCACCCCCATTACTTATGCAACACAACTTGCACTTTTGTATATCATTCTAAATTTCATTTACTTACAGTTAAATTACAAATTACACATCATACATAACTTTATTGATATTACATTTTAAAGTTATAAGCTTTTTTTTATGTTACAAGGTTGATTCATCATTAAATATAAATACAAAACATGTTAAAATGAGTTATTTACTTTTTTGAAGCCGTCTTTCACTTAATTTAATTAAAAATTATACATCATACGTAACTCTATTAATATTACGTTTTAAAATTACAAGCTTCTTTTCATATGTTACAAGCTTTATTCATCATTAAATATAAATGCAAAACTTGTTAAAATGATTTATTTACTTTTTTGAAAGCGTCTTTCATTAAATTTTCACTTTTTGTTGAATTCTTTATGACACATTATTCCCTAAGTACATATCAAAATTAACAATTTATATTACCACTTAATTGTCAATAAATTTCTATTTCACCTTTCATGCATGTTATTTCCTGCACCCCATTTTATATATATATATATATATATATATATATATATATATATATATATATATATATATTATATATCTACGCTAAAGAATTACAAGTTACACATGTTTATTTTTTAACGAAGCTGATTCATTTTTCTATTCAGTGCGTACAGTTCTATATCTTGTTTTAATTGTTTTATTTTTTCACTAACTCCTCAAGCCTCTTCTTTCTCTCATCGATATTTAATACTTTTGCTTTACTTTCTCTTCTTATCATATGTATTACTTTCGTCATGTCTACCAATAAAAAGTTTACTGAATCGCGCGCACCCAAGGAAGCCTTTTATTATAAATCCGCATCCTTCAAAACCACTAACCTAGACAAAAACTTCGTGTTTCCAGGAACTCGTTCTATTTTTATATTTCTAAGAAATGTAATATGATACCCCCTACTGATCATTACTCTTTGACCTAGCTAACTCTATTTTTAGATTTATAAGAATTGTAATATGATCGTGATGATTGCCTTGCAATTTTTATTCTTAGCTTTCAATTTTGACTTTGACACTTCGATCTGGACGGCCTCCACAAATTTAAATTTCCCGCCAAACGTTTGACCTTGAAAGAACTCCAAAAGCTTTCATTTCTCAACACCAGAGGGCGAGTGACCTTGAACCGATCCAGAACCGACCCCTAATCGCTACTATGCAGTTACCTATTTCGGCTTCATTCTAATCGTGGAATGCACTTTATCATTATATTCAGATGTAACTTTCTGCAACACATCTAGCCACTTGTATTTACCTCTAAAGCTAAATCGTCTGTATAACGCGTTGTTCAACGTTCTTATAACCCTTTCAGCAATAGCTCCTTTTTTAACACTATATGTTGAGTAATGATGTATTGCATAACTCCTCATCAACCGTTCAAAATGTTTATTATAGAATTCACGTCCCTGATCCGATTGCAAGTTATCCGGAGATCTACCCTCCTTCAAAATAGATGTCATCGCTCGACAAACTTCGTCGGCATTCTTTGACTTTAGAGGGCGTGCCTATAGATATTTAGAAGAGCAGTCTATCACTGTTAGAATATACTTATGATTGAGGTTGTCGTTAGCATACGGAATAAATTCCATTAAATCCGACTGCCAGAGATCATCCCTATGCTTTACGATGGTTCGTTTCCTCACGAAATTCTTCCGCGCAGTCTTAAGCATTTCTTCGGCAGCCGCTAACTTTGAAGACATTGCCACTAGTATAAGTCTTTCTGAATGTTATAAACATCGCTGCTGAGGATGCTTATATCACCATATATACGATTAATTTTTTCCTCAAGTTTACGATCGCGCTCAGACATTAATTTTGCCGTCGATAAATCGATAATCTCTTTATTTTAAGCTCTAGAACTTCCTTACACGTATCAACATAGTTTTTGGTGGCTACATCTGCATCTAGGATTGGATTGATGATGTTGCAGACTTCCACCTTGCGCACCGTCATTACCATCTTCAGTCAATTTTGAATTTGTCTTATCTACGTATCTCCTAGTTGCGACATCATCTTCTAGGCTGGGTTCAAAGACTTTTACCTTGCATATGGTAATTAGCATCCCAAGTTAATTTGATATTTGTAGTTGCATGTTTTAAATGCGATAACGAATGTCTGCCAAACTTATCGATGGACATTATTAAGCAATTATACCTTCATCTCGGAGCTCTGCTTCGATACTAATGATTTCCTTATCATGTCCAGTATGATCTGCTACTTTCGATGCATGCAACAGCCTGAGCCGTTCACAAGTTCTCGAGCAGTATTCCAGTATATACACTCCTTCACTCTATTCGGAAAATTTTTCATGATTCCGCGACCGAAACGTTTCGTGCTGATTAGCGTCTTAATAATCTTCCGGTATTTAGACAACTTGGTGGCCATAATTACTCCGTGAGGGTAGTGATTCTTCCTATATGCGTTAGTTTTAGCTAAAATATCGACGTAGGCTGTCTCTTCCCTCAACGCAAACTTCTTCAGTTCTTTCAATATAAGCAGCTCGTATAGTCCTGGAGTGCCTTCATATACCTCACCCTTTATAATTAGATTAAGTCCTTTTATATCCACCGGAGAATCTCCGATAACACATTTATCTAAGTTTGCATCATAACGATGACCGTATGTCTTATCAATTTGTTCTTGGTTCCCATGGATCAATAATTCTACATAGTGGTGAGGTGAAGGACCACATTGCTCTAAGAATTCATCGGCAATGCCTGCGTCATCGAGTAATCGCGTTAAATTAGTTGGCTCCACCTGCCCTTCCTCCTCTTCAACAGGATCGGTTTCAGCAATAACGTTCGCTTCAACGAATGAGAGCTCTAAAGGGAGCAGGTGCTAGTTCTACACCGGTTTCAACTAATGAAGGTGTAACCAGAGGTTTGAACTTGATCTTAGCATGTGTTGACGTTGCAGCAGGTACTTGTTTGAACTCGGATTTCACGGGTTCTTTTTTAATTTCCCCGTTAGCTATCTGTTTCAAAGGATCTATTATAGGTTAATATGCAGTTTCCGCTAAACGATATGTTTCAAGTTCCCCTCTCCTCAATAATTCAAGCTTGCGTTTTATTTCATTACGTGTCTACGTTAACTCTGTTTAACAACTCGATCTTCCACTGCGAGCGACTGAGTCTGAATGAGTATAATAAGAAGGTGATATAGCAATCAAATCCGCTTCGATATCTACCGTAATGAAAGTCTTTTACAATGCATATGAAATCGTATTTAATCTGCCAACATGCGAGCACATTGACTTAAATTGATCGAAGGTTATATCTGTACCTACATGCTCATCGTATACATGCTTCAAATTTATGCAATCCTGTTTAAATAACACAACCATATTCACATTATCGCGAAGCAACTGCTCAGGGATCTTCGAATATGTTTGACAGAGATAGAAAGGGACCACGCCTGAGGGTCGCCCTCTACTGAAATAATCGCAAATTACGTCTTGATTTAGACATGATATGTCGTCGAAGATCATTACAGAATTCTTAGCGATCTCTTCCGGCATAATTACATCTGCCTTATCATTGAATGCGTTATACCTAATACCTCTTATATACAACAGTATTTAGGTATTTAAACTTTGGCTGCTCGAGCGACATAAAATAAACGCATACATTTTCGAATTTTAAACCATGAGGTGCCACCAATAAGCTAACCATCACATTAGTCTTCCCACACCTGGAAGGTCCGCAAATAATTGCTCTAATTGATGTGGGAAAGAGACGACCACGCTTCCCTGCAACTTCCGATTTCAGGAAATCGTAACCATCCACAGATAGTTCTTGAGGTTATTTCGTAAATTACATCATTCAATTTCTGATAGTGTACTGACCAGTTCACACGTTATTAAGCAAATTACCTGTTGAACTGCATATTCCAGGTCATCTTTATTTCGGACCAGGAACCAACCTACAAAAACGCGGCGATCCAGGTAGACGAAGCTTGCAAACAACACGTCACCTATCATAATTTTAACGATTTAACAAGTCATCAAGCAGATAGAGTGCTTCGAGGTCAAGCTTGGAATCGTGTACCCTCGAAGAATTCAAGTTTTGGTGAGAAAACAGCAGCCTTTACCGTAGCGAACGCCATGAAGGTTAATACCACGTTGGGTATGGTTGCTAAAGAAGAAGAAGATGAAGAGGTGCTCGTTTAGAGGTGGAATTTTAAAACCTATTCGAAAATCCGTCAAACGTCTGCTCAAAGATGGTAATCTGAAGAAACCTATTGATGTCAGTCTATCGGTCGCTAAAAAGGCTGTTAAGATTGCCGGCGGAAGGAAGAAGGTACAATTACCTAGAATTATTCCAATACCTAAAACTTACGGCTTTCTCCCATTCCTAATACCCCTATTCGCCTGTTCCTCAGCTGCAAGTGCTCTCGCCGGTATACAAGGGGTATACCTAAAGCTTAGGCGGCGAAGAATCAATTGGAGGAGGCTCAACGTCATAACCAAACAATGGGGCGGTAGCTCTACGGAGTGGCAGAGGACCTTATTTGCATCTTCATAAGAAGGAATGTGTTTTATACTTGAAACCATATCCAAAAAACTTATAAACTTGCCTCGGAGAGCTTTAACCTATTTCGATCTAAATAAGTACGCTAAAGATGTGCCATTCTTTAGAGGAGTGTTTATGCATGATGCTTTACCACATGAACCACATTTTAATGAGATTTTTGGAGAAGAGGTACTCATTGGGTTTCTTTCAAGAAACGCAGTCATGATGTCATCTACTACGATAGCTTCGGAGATTTCGCGTCACGACTTAAAATGTTTAGACATTTAAGAGATTGTAAAATTAGATATAATTAAGACAAGGAACAAAATTATAATACATTTATATGAGGACAGCTAATAATAATAAAGGGCTTTATTAAAGTAGGATTACATTAAACCATTGGGTCCCTAAGGCACAATACAGTTAGACTTAAACTTAATCGTCCTTTAATCACAAGGCGAGATTCAGATAGGTAGGGACATACCTTCTGCTCTTGCATCTAACCCTGGATACAATGAGTACAATTAGAGAATAAATTCTTACTACTAAGGAATATGTTATACAAGGTGAACAATGAAAAAGGAAACAAATTTATGTCTAAGTTGTCTGTATTAATAAACAGCTTGAAATATTATTTGTTTATCTATAATCGTGTCTCAAACGTTACGTTGACGGGTGAGGGAAACGTGCTCAGTGTAATGTATTTTCCGCCAATAGAACTTGATCCTAATTACCAGTGTGGATTAGGATTGTTAGGATTCTATGGCTGCAATTCCATAGGAAATATTCATGAGGGTAACAAGTTTTACTATATTAGGAAAACTGGCGAGCATAAAGAGGTTACGATTCCGAGTGGTGTATATGCAATTGTAGAAATTAACAAAGTTCTACAGCGTACGATTAACCCGCATAAGACGATCGACCTTATATTAAGAACAAACAAAAGCACGCTAAAATGTGAAGTTAAATCTATACATAACGTAGACTTTAAAAAAGAGGATTCTATTGGGCGCACAAATCTGATTTGGATGTTCAAATAATTTACAGCACAAATATACCTTTAGTGTAATTTAACCGGATACAAGAATAGTGAGCAGTCGCATACAATCTTCAAGTTTGACGTACACGTTGAACCAGGTTATAAGTTAATCAAGGGGCTGGCTACAGTTACTTATTTACCTGTACTTACACGAGGTACAGATAACATAACCTTGAAATTGGTTGATCAAGATGGTCGATTACTGGACTTTGGTAACGAGAAGGTAAGTATTATATTGCAACTGAAGAAGTATGGGCCTTAAGAATTTCGGTAATAGGTCTCTATCTGCAGACGAGAGCACATCGTTAACCGAAGATAACGTTCAGTTTCTACAATATTGCGGCTATAAAGTATTAATACGATATGGAAGAAGCGCTGAAAGGTTTATTCACAGAGAAGAGGTACGAATCGTGGAACGCGATCGTCGAACTTATCATCCGTACACAACAAACGCATACTGCAACTCCGATGAGATTAATCTGGTTGTGCAAAAAGCCGATCTCATTACAGCTACTTACTATAGTAGTACATATTTAGAAGGTACCTTAACCCCTAATGAAGCATGCAAAGCAAATAATCTCACAATTCATGTTAGGGGACCAGGTGATTAAAAACGTACGTTTATCTGGTATTAACAGCACCATTAAGAGTTTATCGCATGCAGGATGGAGTCCGCAATAGAAGTCTCTTCAACTGTTGAACAGCACCAAGACCGACTTCTGCACTTCCATACCGCGCAAGCATGTGTTGGGATTTGCAAAGAGTTATACGAAGCCTATAGCCAACATACGTCAAGAGCTGGTATTGGTTCGATCCAAGGCCGATGTAGACTGCTACAGCGGTGAAACGGATGTTAAGATCAACTTGACGAAGGTTACGTGCAAAGTTCCGTGTGTAATTCCGAATTATGCTGTGAAGTTGTTTATCTATCAGAAAATTAATAAAAATTCACCGACACACGTTGCGTTTCACGCTCGAGGTTTGTACGTATATCCGGCCTTACTCGCATCAAGGTCAATGGTTTGGGAGGTGAGGAGCAGTACTGGCTTTCAACGTCCTGAATGGTTAGTGGTTGCTTTCCATACCAAAAAGGTAAATAATAGGGTAGAGAGTGCAGCAAAATTCGATCACTTAAATATCTCGAATATAAAAGCAAATATTAGTAATAGAAGATCAATATTAAAATTCGCCACAAAGTTCCATGTTTAGTTACGAACAATTGTGTTATTTTGCACGATGTATTAATTAAGTATGAACCATCTACTAGCATTGTGCGTAAAATATAATTATCATGTGAAGCTGAATAAAGTTGTATATTGAATCACATTATTAAATATTGTTTCACATAATATGCGTTTTATTTTTCACGCCTGTTTTTATAGAAAAATCTACATACCGGAAGCTAGGCGCCTGGAATATAAAGGTAGGCGTCTGGAATCTGAAGGTAGGCGTCTGGAATCGTAAGGTAGGCATCTAGAAACCAACCAATAGTTGGAGTATAGGATGCAAACCCTGTGTATTAGAACCTATATCAAATTTTCCCGCCATAAAATTTCAGGAACCCATATCTACTTAATATACTGCTAGATGGAGCTGTGATCAAACTCTAATCCGCTTTTAAAAATGTACCACTAGATGGAGTCTCTATCAATCTCTATTAAAATATTGAATTACATAATATACGTTTATTTTTCATATATTTTACAAGTATGGTCTATTAATGCTTAAAGCTACAACTTTTATAAATTTTGCGGGAAGATGTGTACAATTTCAGTTAAAAATTAATAATCTTTTACATTATAACTATCACCTATTAACGTTGAAAGCAATCTAAGATTTTGACAGAAAAATTTGCCTTTAGATAAAATGCTTTCTTCATCGCTCAGACCTTCATTATACAGATTCGTTGCTACTTCATTTATGAAATCTTTATAAATCGAATAATTACGATAATCATTCACATAATTCAGCTTCTGATTTATCACCTCCACAGCCGAAAAAACAGGTTGATTGCCTGCTCGGATAATAATACTGCATTGTTCGTGGGTTCGTCACATGTTAGAGTTTGACATTAGATGCTCAGTTTTCATGTTCAAAATTTCGCGCCATTCCTCCACATCAAAGTTCAGGCAGCATATGTCGGTAAATGTCGTCCAAAATAATTGTACTACAGGTTTAAAGTCATTATTCTTCAATGCACTTCCAATTTTGAGTACGGTGGAATTATCAATAAATAGCGCCCACGTTAATAATAAACGTTCTACAACAAAGGTATTAATAAGATGTCTATACCGCAAAACTATTATTCTTTAGACGCCACTTCAGGTGTATCAGTCCATGAATCATCAGCTTTACCATCAATATCACATAAATTTCCTATATCAGGCATATCCGTTTGTTCAGCATCCATATCGTCTGATTGATTTCAATTAACTACTTATTCAACTACGTTACCACCTTATTTATAGCGAGTGTGACGTCACAATAATGTGAATGAAGCTTAGTTGCATCCCCCAAGCTATCTTACATTCGCTTATTACCCATGCTAGCGACAGGAAGTGCATGTCATTCGTTTATTACCTGTGCTAGCGATAAGAATGCGGAAATTGTAGTGAAAGTATGTAATCCTGTTTTAATCATTTACTCATTATTGTTATTTTCAGATGGATCGTAGTCTCTGAGTTTGAAGCGATGATTGAAAATACGTGACGTGTGATAAAATATGAATTGTTACAATTAAGTGCTGAAAATTTGCTTGCAATATGGAATAAGTTGCCTCATTATTGTCAGGAGGATAGACGATTACGCTCTAAAATAAAATGTATGAAGCATTAGAATAAATCAGCCTATGTTAATCATACAGATGGACCACCTCGTCTAATGTTTGATTGTCTTCAATGTAATAATAAATAAATTCGTTTAACTGTGATGACGTAAATTTTTGTTTTACCTTTCATATTAACTCCTGTATGCTGTAGGAATAAACAACTTCAAACATTACAAATATCTTTTATTATAATATTTATATACAATATGTACATTAATATAATTATAAGGACAGTGTGGATGACGACGATGATGATTAGTTAGGTTATCCAATAAACAGAATTCATTAATTTTGTAATGCAAAATAATAATAGGGAATTATCTGTATAATTAATGAACAATAGTTTAGCCATCATTTTAGCTTTACCAATAACTACACTGCCTCCATAAACCAGCGCAATTTGTTCAATGCACTGCTGAAGATTATGTACCTTCTTATCCGCTAACCCTTTCGTTAATTTTTCCGGGAGAAATATAGTATGTTTTTCTGTTTCTACCGCTACCTTTCTACCATATATAGTGTTTATTATTTTAATATTTTTTAGCCGATATTTGTAATCAATAACCATATCGGAAACTTTTAATACAGGTTTGAATTCACCTTCGCCTACTAAGTGTAGGTGCTGTAGAATATCTATATTGAAGACTGCAATATTAATAACTGAAGTTATATATCGATTACATCTAGTATTTATATCGAATTTTTATCAATATCTTGAGAATGCGATTTCCGGTTTCATTGTTTTATAAGAAAATAGTCATCCGGATGTAGAAATATTACTTATTATTATTCAATTGAAATCATTATCTTCCTTAATAGAAATGATAAAGTTTACATATAAATTTTGAATAGCACTGATAAGAAATTACACTAAATCCGGATGCGTTTGTGGTTTATACAGCTAATAAATGTATATTTACTTCTTATGCGCTAACATTAGTTTCATACATTATAATACCTTTTAATATTGGAATAAATAAATTATTTAAGGAGTTCATTACACAGAATGCATATTTATTAGCTTTACTAATACTTTAATATTTAGAATGCGCACCGGATGCTGCTTCTGGAATGTGTTCTCCCACTAACACCGACTCTCCTTGCAACCAAAAATGAAAGCTGCTCTTCATTCATTGTGATATCAGCTTAAATATTTATGTTTAATATAAATCAGAAAATGTAATTACATCTTTATGTATTGCAAACTTTCAGTATACATTTATGTTTATGATTGTTTGTCAATTTATTGTTTAATTTTACAGCTGTTCATTATTTTAGCAAATGCATTTTCCATTATAATAATAAAAGTTAGTATTTCGCGGGTAAATTGCTTTCCTTGTTCCTCCGAGTGCGTTCTCACTCTTTCATGGATCATAACTCTAGATTCTCACACTTTACCCTGATTCATTAATTTGCTTCTTTAGAGTTTATATTTATTATTAAATTCATGCTATTACATTAATTAAAGCATATGATAATGATTTCTAGATTTAACTGATTGCTGTACTTAGCTTTAATATATTTAATTAACATGTATTAAATATTTATCAGTAAATGCATTGCTTCTATTTTAGGATAAATATAATGCTAGCTTAAATTATATTGAAACTTTTTCAATGGAAATTTAATGTTTATTTGAAAATGCAAATCCTCTTTTCTATTTTTTACTTCAAAACACTGTAACTAGTATTTTAATTGCAAAATGTAATTACATATGGTGTTTTAGAACGCGTGCCGGATGTTACTTCTCTAATGCTCTATCTCTCTCTATCTAACACCCGACTATCACTTCAGCCAAACATGAAAAGCTGCTTTTCATTAATTGTGACGTCAGCTTAAATCTTTATGTTTAATATAAATCATGCAGGATGTAATTTCTAGATAAACTTTATATTGAAATTTTTAAATGTAAAAATGAAAATGCAACTTCTTTTTCCTATTTTATTACTTTAAAAGGTATGTTTTAAAATTAATGTTGGATCGAAATGCATCTAATTTATGTAGTTTATTGTGACATGAGCCGTTTGGAATTGTAATGTTCTGTGTATTAACTTTCATGTTTAAATCTAGCAAATGTTATGTTATGATGTAAATAGTTAATATTAATTAAGAACTCATCAATAAAATCTGATGAACTATCAAAACAAGCTAAAATATTATCAACATAACGAAACCAAAATACAATCTTATCAGACACAACTAATTCAAAAATTTGATCTTCTGAATTATCATTAAAGAATGTGATATAGTTTTGATTAACACAAAGATCAATTGTCTGAATTAACTCCATTCTTGTAACTAATTCAAGATTATTAGTAAATATAAAATTATTTAATAAACGGATACATTCTTGAGAGTTTTAAAAAACTTTATTACTTAAAGGTAATTTTGTGTTTTGTAGTTTATTAATTATTTCTAAAGAATTCTCAATAGAATGTTCTGATTTGTACATTAAATTGTTTGTGATTATGTCGTCTAGTCAACTTGGTAAAGTAGGGTGCGTGGATGTAAGAAACTGCTGGCATAATGGGTATTTTAGGCTTGTGTATTTTTATGAGACCCTATAGTTTTGGTGCTTGTTCTAAATCTGTAGAGCAGATATTGAAGTTTTTATATACTTTATTTCACATCCTTTTGGAATTGCTATTTAAAATTTCTAAATTTTCGTTAATAATAAAATCATTAACTTTCTGCATATAATTATCTTTTGAAATAATTATTTGCGTTAACAGAAATTATTTTTGTTAATTTTATTCTAAAATGTTTTTAGTAAATAATTGTGATTTGTTGTAAGTTTTGAGCTTTTACAAAGAAAACTCTTTAATTGTAATTGGTAGTGTTGTGTTCAAAGGGGCGGTTCTTCTTACATAGAATTAAAGCATAGAACACTCACATGGAATAACCCCAAAATTGGTAATAAAAGAAAAGGTGGTTTCCAGTAGAATTCTTGATTTAATTATAAAATTATAACTAGTGACGTTTCGGGAAACTGAGATACACACATATATATATATATATATATATATATATATATATATATATACATTATTCTATCATTTTTGCGTCCACCTATTTGGCATTTACCATCAAAGTGGCGTCTGTATATGGACGCCAGATTACAATCCTTAATAATTTTCTTGGTATGAGTGTTAGAGAAGCACCGTTGACAAAAGACAATTCTGATAGAATCCTATAATACTCATTCTCAGTATGGGGTCCATTCCATACTCCTACGTTGAGATTTTTTAAAAACTTGTCGACGCTAAAATCGTGTAATTCGTAAAATTGTATACAAACTTAGTTCAGCACTTTGCCGTCACGGCGCTATTTCTAAATATACTTTTATTGTATTTATTCTGTACATTTACAATCTTTCAGACGTCTTTAAATGGCAACACAGTAAAACCAATTTCTAATATTCTTTCTTACTTAATTTGAAGTAATTTCATATTTATGGTCTACAGCCTTCTGGCGTCATTCTGCCTAGATATACAATTGATATTACTTAACATCATTATGAACTCACACATGCATAATTTTGTAAATCATTCTGAAGTCATATATTAACATATATACATACTGTTTATTCTAAGCAAGATTAGCTACCTCATGCACCTCAAATACACCATTCTATGTACACGCCCAGAAAATAATAAAATTTACAGATAAATGTAAAAAATTAAAAATGCAAATTGGTTAATATGTTTTACAGTTTTGTCATAGGTAGATAACTACGACGGTTGTTTGTATTAGTAATTTTGCTTGGGGCACCCAGTTGATTCGAACGTTACCAGATGATATAATCCAATGCAAAATTTACTTATTATTAACAGTTGAGATGACATTATTACCCTTATTTTAAAAGGGTGACTTTTTAAATCGCATTTCGGATTCGCTTCTATATTTGTGTGTGTACAAATATAAAAAATCCGTTTAAAATTAATTAAATAACTTTGTACACCAAATTCATAGTTTTAATCGACACTTCATAGATTTAATTTTGAAATAGTATTTGTTTCAATTCGTAGAGGTAGATAGTTTAACCGAAAGTTTTACCGCGAAGTATATTCATCCTTGGATTTTGCTTAGTAAACCTCTAACGAACTGCAGAATGTAGATTAAGAAACAAGTGTCTTAATTTTGAATTACGTAGTAACTTGTTACGATGAGACGGTTTATTTATCAAAATTATTTTTTTTAGTGCGACCAAGTTAAATTAGTACCGTTTAGGGCGTTTAGAAACCAGTTCTATTATTAACCTCGTGTCTGCGCATGCGCGCGTCTGTGCTTGTGCGTCAGTACATGTGAAAGCATGGGTGCATGTGTGTTTATCGTTTATCACGACGTCCATGTCGCTGGCGTATTTGTACTTTTAGAACTAAAGTTGAGTACTTTGTGTTATACTCAGAGAGGTATAATGAGTACGACATCCATCCATGTCCATAAACAGCACTACTAGTTCCTAATAATAGGGCGACACACAATGCTTCCACTGAACCTGTATCATTCTTTTCCCTGTTGAAAATTTTTATTGACTTTCAAAAGGCGGGGTTTTATGCAAGGCTGCTCTACATCTAATTCACTATACTTAAAAAACGAATGTACGAAAAAAGGTCGCGAACAATTGGTCGCGCGAAAAAATGTCGCGCACATTTGAACGCACATCAAAAGGTCGCCACCGAAAAAAGGTCGCGGACAAATGATCGCGTGAGAAAATGTCGCGTAGAAAAATATAACTATTAAACATTCCTCCACATTTTATCCAGGCTGAGGTCTGGCAGTTAATAACTGCCATGTTTAAAAGTTTTTTTTTTATGTTTTCATATTTTATGATTTTTTTTTTTTTTTTTGTTGGTTCTTGCTTTTCTGCTTTTTATATTTGTAACTCGAAGTTATGAGCAACCGCCCTTAAATACTCCTAATGTGGATGATTGGTATATTATTGACAAATAGGTTTCTGTCGCTGCGCCGTATCTTTACAAATTTTTTTGAGTGGCTGTTCGTTTCCAGCTATGTAGTGTTCAATTTTCAAACAATGTAAACTTTCCTCTTTCTTTAACGAATTGATAAATTTCTACAAATTTAGATGTGCTGCATTTAATATAGAGGAAACACTATTGTGCCATCCTTCTGCAGAATAATTTGTATATGGTATGACTTCCTCTATGAATTCAAAACAATTCCAAAGATTTCTTGAAAACTGCGGTTGTCGTCTCTGGTGTCGTCGATCCAAACGATCTATACACTCACCTTCAAATTTAGAGTGTACTGAGTGAAATCAACGCCGCGTCGCAGTGTTCCAGTCTGGTATTTAGATAATTGTTAACAAAAATTTTAATTTTTTAGTGCCACCATTTGTCCGCGATCTTTTTTCGTCGGCGCCCTTTTTTCGCTGGCGATATTTTGAGGCGCGCTCAAATGTGCGCGATAATTTTTCGCGTGACCAATTATCGGCGATCTTTTTTAGCGGCACCTTAACAAACATCCACGCCTAAAACAGGTTCGAACCAGGGACTTTCTTTGGATTGAATGGTAATAAAGATATTATAATTTTTAAATAACTAAAAAAGTGGAGAAAATAAATTCATCAAATTGTTTGTCTGATAATTAAAGTGGTTGAAATAGGCTGATTGTACCAAACTGAAAATTCTAGTACGCACCCATTATTCACTACTTTCCTGTACTTTACCCTTACTTGATAAATGTATCTCTTCTACATTGGAAGCTATTTAAATAACATAAGTATTGTATTGATTTTATTTGAACATATATGAATAGACCTTGACGCTCATATGCTGTAATAATAACAATATGTATATCTTTAACTAAGACGTCAAAATGATCGGCTAGTTCTTTGGTGATAGAACATATATTTTTCGAATTAGATGAAAGCAGACCTAAAACTGATTGCACATAAACTATTAATTGCAATATGTAGACGCCAGTATGTTTGCAACAAGAACATTGTGTATATTTTAAACTAAGACGCCAAAATGAAACATTCATAAAATGTTTGGATAATATGAAAGCAGGCGTCAAACTGGTTGCTCACAAACTATTAATATAAAATATATTGACGCCTAAATGTTTGCAACAACAACATTATGTATATTCTAATCCGAGATGCCAAAATGATTGCTTTGTTACATTAAGAGGGCATGCAACGCAGCAAGACGCCGTAATGATTTTTAGTGCAGTACTTTAATGTACGGATTCCAGAATGATTGTCAAACGTACAAAAATTATGTATATAGTAAAAAAAAAGCTAGAAACATATGGAATAGACCATAGAACTTAGAAAAAAATGCTGACCTATATACTTCAATAAAATATCAGAGAATACGTCTTGTTCTAGGTGACGCCAAATTAAGGAATTACTTAACTTAACTAAATTAGCATTTTTGAAATTTGGCATAATTATTATGATCGTTTCTACGCATCTACTGCTAAAATCTCCAGTTTTTCTAGTGAATATAAGAAACGGGTAATACTTAAAATCTTTGATAAGGAACTCTAATTCTTTATTATTAAATTGAATATTTAACAAATTTGCGAATCTTGTGAAGATTGTAAGAATTTATCTGATTTATATTTGTTCTACACCGATGGAGTTGTTTTAGGATAAGTTTTAGAAATTTATTCCATGTGTGTCATATTTTAAGGGTGATTCTTTGGGAGTCCTAATTAGACGTTTTAGAAAAACTTGACATAATTAAAATCTGAAAATTTGTGGTATGGGGTTATAGGATATGCTCAGTTGATCTAAAATATTTAGAGTCTTCTACCACTTCCGGTTATGCCGGAAGTTGGCTAAAACTTCCTTATTTTAAATAGAACACCCTGTATGCTACCTTTGAGGTTCTCTCAATATACGGTTTGGCTACCTTATACCGAGTGTTTTACGAGATATGACCAATTTTAATACGAAACAGTGTCCGGTTTGACACTCTGTATCTTTATAAATAATAAAAAGGGAAACAATCTAGTTGGAAAAAATTTCTTTAGTATCATCTATTTTAATAAAACTTTAACATTTTGTGGATAAAATAATTTTTAATGTACGAGGTGATTCAAAACGCGTACTAAAACATTTCTCAACTTTCTTAAACGGATCACCCTGTATTTTATAACGTTATTAGAAAGCGCTTTAACTGTTGTTTAAGTTTTATTAACCGCTCCCTATATCTAAATCGAGCCGTTATTGGGGTATTTAGCTTTTAATGTATGGAATAATGATTTTGATTATTATTGTATAGTGTGACGTGAAAATTTTAGTTGACAGTTCCCAGTTTGCGTCTAAAATTCTAGATAGATAAACAAGTTAACATTTTCCCTATTGTAGAAAGTTTAAGATTTAAAGTATAGTTAAGGATAATGGCCAAATCAGGATACACTAATGAAGCTTTCATTAATTTATTACTGATTCACGGAGAATGCCACAAAATCGCAGCCAGAACATGTCGTATTTTTGCAGAACGATACCCTGACTTACCTCCTCCAACTAATAAAACCATTGATGCCATTATGAATAATTTGCAAGAGTATGGATCATTTAGAGCACAAAGTATTAGAGATAATCCGATAGTCAATAATGAGGTAAACGTTTTGGCATTTTAACTGCATATTCGAATGCTTCCATAAGAGATGTAACGCGTCATTTTCGATTGTCATTTTCAATAACTCCAATACGCTGCGAAACTAAATAAAAAATTGGAGAACTGACAAAAAAGCAGGAGTAGATTGGATGAAGCTGTTTATGAAGAGACATCCCGAGCAGTCATTGCGCCGTCCGGAGAAAACTGGCTTGTCGCGTTCAATTGCTTTTAATTCAACGACAGTGAAGACATTTTTCGGAAACTTGGAGAAGATATTAAATCAGAGACAGAATTTATAACGCCGACAAAACAGGCTTAACCACTGTTACTGAGATACCCTCCCTTATAGTTGAACGTGGAGTCAAGCAAGTATGTCAGGTTACCTCAGCAGAACAGCTTGTAACAATGTTCGCATTTGTTTCTGCTTCAGGTAACCACGTACCTAAGGTTTTCATATTTCCTAGGGTTCGGTTTAAGGACTTTATGTTGGGATATTGCCCTACCGGAAGCCTAGGCTTATGTCACAAAAGTGAATGGATTACATCTGATAACTTTTATCTGACATTCAAGCCTTTTGTGGAAAAAATACGTCCATCTAAAGAAAACTCAGTGTTACTGCTAATTGGCAATCACGACAGTCACATTAACATCATGTATGTACCGTAAAAATGACATTATAATATTAATATTTCTGCTACACTGCACTCATAGGCTGCAACCCTTAAACATCTCGATATTCGGGCCATTCAAAAATTATTTTAAAGTTACCTAAAATGATTGGATGGCATCAAACCCGGGTAAAACCATATCAATTTATCATTTACCATAATTAGATAATTCTGCTTTTACTCCAAAGAATATTTGTGCCGGATTTCAAATCCAATTGATAAAAATATATTTAGGGAACAAGATTTTCTGTACGCTGGTCCAAACAAACAAGTTGAACCAGAAGGGTCAAATCTAGAAGCTGGACCCTCAGCTGAACCACATCAGTACTGCTCCACTAATCCATCTATAATTATATCACCTGCTTCCGTTAAACAATTTCCAAAGGTACCTCCTAGACAACTTCGTCGAAGAGGAAGACGAAAAGGAACTAGTCGCATTATCACTGCCACTCCAGATAAAAATAAGGTAACAAGATCAACACGGATGTGAAAATAAAATCTATTAAAAAAAAAGTGTTGCAAAGTAAAAGCAGTGAAAGTAGCAACGAAGGGGATGTTGTCTATGCCGAGAGTGACAGTTCTTTCGATTGGGAGGTCGAGGTAGAAACGAAGCTCGCCAAGAATGATTCTTTTAACGTGAACATTTTTACCCCTAATTAAAGACCTTTTGGTTTGGGGTCGGCTTCTTTTGGGGGGAGATTTTCAACCCCTTTATGGAATTCTCAGCCTTTGATGGTATTTTCACGCCTAATTAAGGCCTTTCTGGTAGTCCACCCCAGTGTTTAGGGTGCAGGAACGGGAGTGTGGATGGTCACGTGACATGTTTAAGGCCCTTTTGACATAAGTCTTCGGAACTTGCTCGTGAGTCTTCGTCCATTGTCGTGATCCTCTTGGCGGGAAATTTGAATCTGTATTCTAATAAGGGGTCCTAATACCAACCTGTAAGAAAGGTGTAAGGGTTTGCATCTTGCTCTCGTGGCTTCGCCCCCTCGTCTCTGAATCTGTATTTAAGTCTCTACAGGGTATGGATGGTAATTTTAATAAGAGGGTCCTAATGCCAACCCTTAAGACATACAGGGCTTCACGACTTGCCCTCGGGGCTTCGCCCCTTGTCTCTGAATTTGTATTTAAGCATCTACAGGTTTTGGTGATACATTTGAATAGCAAGTTGCAAAGCCCTATATCTGTCTTACAAGTTAGCATTAGGGCTCCCTTATTAGAATACATATTCTTATTTATCACCATAACCTGTAGAGACTTAAATACAAATTCGGAGACAAAGGCCAAGCCCGTAAAGCAAGTTGCAAAAGTCTTAAAAGTTGGCATTAGGGTCCCCCTATTAGAATACAAATTCAAATTTTCCGCCAAGGGAATCACGACAATGGACAAAGACTCACCAGCAAGGTTCCGAATAGCTATGTCAAAAGGGCCTTAATAAACATGGTCGATAAACCCGTCCCGTAACAAATCACAAACCAGCCGGAGGAAGTCCATATACCAATCAGAAACTAGGTGGCGTGACCATTCCCTAAGCCCACCAATCAGAACATTGTATGCGCGCGCATTTGTCTAACCCCCGGGGGGTGACATCTTAAATAGGGGTAAAAAGTCACGTGACCATTCCCATACCCGTCCCCGTACCCCAAATACTGGGGTGGACCGCCAGAAAGGCCTTAATTGGGGGTGAAAATACCGTCAAGGGCTGAAAATTCCATGTAGGGTTAAAAATCACCCACCCAAAAGCAGCCGACCTTTAGCCAAAAGGTCTCTAATTAGGGGTAAAAATATATTCAAGGGGTTGAAAATACCCTCAAGGTGTTGAGAATTCAGATTAGGGGTTAAAAAACGACCCCGAAAAGAAGGTGTGGGAAATGGGCACGGCCGCATGGACGTGCCGACGCACCTCGGTAATTGCACGAATCTCGGGCGTCCCGACGGCGGGCGTCGTTGGCCCTCAGGTGACCTACTACTACTTGCCTACTTTATTCCGCCCAATATAAATAAAATATACAGGTGTTCCCATTAAAAGGTATTACTTTTACGCCTAGTTTTGATTAATAACGGGTAGTTTCGGATAAAAACGAGTTGAACGAACTGAAAAACGAGTCGGTTTGGTTATAGGGAATACTTAATACAATTCATAGAGTAGCAATTAAGCTATCCATGCCGATGAAAAACATGTGGTGTTCCATTGAAAATTTTGAGAAAATCTACCATAGACCTTATACATAACATATCCTACTACAAATAATGCTAAATTTATTTTGTTCTTGAAAGACACAGAGTGATCATCAACACAAGTCCATTAAGACAAATAAATTGTCATATCTTTGAAAGCACTCCGTATAAGTTAAAATTGTTTAGTTTCTAATATAGCCACCTTATCAAGCTCAAAATCAAATTGATACGGGCTCTACCAGCAATTTTCTTACTATAATAACCGTCAAGTGTTTTAAGCATCGTCACAATACCTAAATGTTCGTGTCCTTTAATAGCTACGTCATATTTGAGTACACTGAGCGTTAGACAATCGGTACGGATTGTATAATTCATTACATTGTAACGTGCCAAGTTTTGGTTATCGTTACTTTAATGCAAGTTTTTGAATTTGTATTATTATTTGCAAATATATTTTTCTACTCAAGTGTTGAAAGACACGTTTTATTTCATAATCTTTAACCTTGAAAGTAGGCATTTGTTACAAGCAATGCGGAAAATAGTTTCCGCATTCACTTTCTGCACTCCAATTAAACATGTGAAATACGAGTACAATTTTAATAGTTAACAGATTACCAACATAAAAAAACTCATAACTTATTTATTAATATGAATATTAATTGTACATTCTGAACAGTTGTTTATATTGACACCTGGAATTACAGATTTAGCAACTGAATTATCTGCAACGCTCAATGTAGAAGATCCGAAACGCCTAAAATTTTAGTGGATATGTCCTCGTGCTCTTGGACTGGTATTATAGATGGGCATCCAATATGCTGCATTGAAGATGAGGTCGACGTGCACGGATCATCAGAAACATTACCAATTATTTGTTTGGGCACTTCAACGTTGCCTCGAACCGAATCGTCCGTATAACCCTCTGCAACCATTGCAGATTTTTCAACCCCCGTGACGTTTAAGGCTTAATCGGTCTGCACCAGCATTTGCTAGCAATGTTGCAGAGGTACGGCGAAAACAATGTCCTGTGAACTCAGGATAATTGGGTAATTCAAGGAAATTTGCAATATTTTTTTGGAATTGCCCCAATCGTATTTACACCTACTGGTTGTTTTGTACTTTTTCCCATTTTATAATTTAGTAATAATCTGTTAGTCTCAACGTTATTAGGGCGAATAGTTATACAGAGTGGACCAAAATTCTTGTAACGCCCAATTATCTCGTAAATTGTTTGTCCGAATTGTATAAAATTTGGGATAGGCTTATTTTGGGATACGTAGATTCCAGATTTGACACTTCAATGTTGCCAGATTTGCTGTTTTTCTGATATTAATAGCCACTTTCGTTTTTTTAATACACCACACTGCATACGCAGTCATTATTGGAATCTCCTTTTCAATACGAGCTCAACCATATGTAACACTTGTTACACGTCCAAACCGCACTAGGCGTCGTATGTTTACTAATGTAAGCGGTTGCCAAGCCAGCTAACAAGGGAGACGTGGTCGAAATAAGAAGTAAAATGAATGATTAATACGCTCAAACACCTTACACCTATATTCAAACAGCTCAGTCCGGGAAAATATGTCTCCAGGCGCCATCACAATCGAAACTTTGCTAAAATAATTGTCTTAAGTGGTGTTAATTAACCCTACTTGATTGTGGAAAGTAGGATTGTACTTACTCAGTAAACTCTTACACGAGGGTCCTAAAACAAACACTCGTCCCAAACAATTCAACTCAAACTCAAATATATTTAGTACTACCCAGGTTATTAGAAACTTTTGAATACACCTCGTATACCAAAATTTCCAAAACAAAATTTATCACTCAAATTCAATTGCATTCACGTAACCAACAGTTATAAAAAACTGAAATACACGGGTCGTCAAAACTTCCTGATTGTACCCTGTACATCCAGAATACCAAAGTTATAACACGTTAACTGAATATTTTCTACGTATCCTCGTATACATATAAAATTAAATTTCTACTTATTAATGAATAAAATAGTTCTTCATTCAATGATCGATAATTAAATTTTAAAATTCCTAACCAAAAGAAAAGCAATGTCATCGGCTTAATAATTGTTCCTTCATGATACCTCTGAATCGTATGGGACATTCGTAAATATTAAGTTCTCAAAACTCCATCTCTTAGTTATACTTAATGAAATTTTAAATCAACAGCTGATCCGTCATTAGTGTACTGCGTTAAACAAAACTAACTGAAAATCTTCTGTTTAAAATTAACCTGGCAAATATAACTTTTCAGGATGTTCATTAATCTTAAAACCAAAATATGCAAAGTCTACATTTAAATTGTCGAAAACTAGGCACCAATTAAGTAAAGGTCACAAATGTGTCTCATAACTGGCTAAATAAACAACAGAATAAAAGTTAACGATAAATATATATTGTCCTGCACAAATAATAATAAAAAACAAATGTTTATACACACTACAACAGCGTGGTTGAGAAACCAAACCACCACGCCACTGTCAATACAAATTTGCGTTTCTGCAAAAATTCTTACTACTAAAACAGCCAATACAACATAACTCGAGATCGATTACCTTTTTCCTTCAACACTAATTAATTAAAAAATTACGCAACAATACGCAAATAAAACTAACAAAAAAGATAATCGTGCTCAACTGAGTTTTCAAAGTTCTTAAATGTAGTTCTTACTTAAAGACTGTCCATTCATCCTACGCTTTTCTTTATTCTCTTCCGTAAACCAATTATTTGTAGTCCATGTATCCTTAGATTGCCTGAAGGCACATAACAAGTACCCACAATTTCACAAACACTTATTCCTTTCGGTACTCGAATAGTCCAACTATACGAGGTTATTACTCCAATAACCCGTAATAATCTGTACACGTTTGGTTGCCTCTTTAAAGTTTCGTGCAACCTTTAGGACAATTTAGCCCTTCCTTACACAAATAAACCTTTAATGTCATATAAAATTACTTTAACATTGGCTCAATTTACTACGAATATTTCGTTCACTTAAAGGTGGTCCCATAAATAATTTAAACTAAGGATCATTACAAGCACACGCGCCAACACTATAACGTAACAATGTTATCTTATTACAAAACTGCTTACGCATTTTTTTTCCTTGAAGAACAAAAAAAACCATAACCTGATTTTATCTTCAATCTCAATTTTATTAATTGTTTTATTTATGAATGTCTTATACGATTCATCCCTTTTGGGTTACGTAGTTGTTTAAACAATGACTGCCTTCAATATTATTCACAAATATAACTCCAACTCAGCCCATTCTGAGGTCACACTTCTGCGCGCGTCTTCCACCGAGTCTCACGACATCCACCAAAAGCAAAAACCAAAAGCAAAAGGTCAGTAGTAATATAAGGCCGATCCTAGACCAGTTCAAGGTCACCCAGTAAATCTTATGGGGATTTATTTCAAGGTCAAGTCAGTTTTCTCGTTATGCCAGAACGCGCTCCACGTCTCAAGCATGTTTTGGCGGGGATTTAAATTTTTGGTCACTCGCCCTCTGGTGGGAAATCGGAAGCTTTTGGAGCTCAAGGTCAAACTTTAAGCGGAGATTTAAAATGTAGTTGGTCAAGGTCAAGCTAAAATAAGTTGCAAGGTAATCATAAATCAAAAATAGTTTTGAAGGTTATTGACTTACGGTGGTGTCATATTTCTTAGAAATATAAGGTCAAGGTGAAAAGCTAAAAATAGAAGTTGCAAGGTAATCATAAATCTAAAAATAGTTTTCAAGTCAAAGGTTATTGACCTACGCTGGTGTCATATTTCTTAGAAAAATAAAAAGGTCAAGGTGAAAAGCTAAAAATAGAAATTGCAAGGTAATCATAAATCTAAGAATATAATTTTCAAGGTCAAACTTTTTAGCGGGAAATATAAATTTTTGGAGCTGATCATCATCATATTATTTCTAGTCAAGGTCAAAAGTAGGTATTTAACAAGTTTAAGCATGTTGTAATATGTAGGACGCATATTTCTTATATAAATTGCAGTGAGCTGTATGTTGAGATCAGTCTGCAACAAGTAATTGTTAAATATGGAATTAACAGGGTTAAACCAAAGCACTATTGCAAACCCTTTAAAAATGCGTGCGAGCTCGATATATCGAGAAAGTATAAAGTAACGAATATGGATATAATTAATACTAAGTATGGTGAACGTATAGTGATAGAAACGGGTGATTTTAAATGTGTATTGCCGGAACGCTTTTATGTGTATTTCAAAAAAGAAGAAACACGAATTGAAGAATTTAAAACACTCCTAAACACGAAGGATGTGTTTATAAGTAGTTTGGGTGCAGCTGGCAAAACAACAAACATAACATTTTCTTTTTAATAGTAGCACCCCACCATATGTAAAATTGAAATACTAGAATTATTTTCTTAAACAGTGTTTAGTCATAGTGAAATTGTGAGCAAGTAAAGTCATGCAAGTAGCAATAAAATCATTTCTGGAACGATCAAACTCAGAAGTTCACCGTTATATATGGATACCCACATCATTGCAGTAACAATCTGAATAATAATTTAACATTTTGTTGTTGGTGCTGTCAAAATAGTGATGGTAGTAGTAAAAATGAAGAGAAACATGATGAAGGTTATTCTTCTGCTAAGACTGACTGGACATCATCATTTCAATATAAGGATGAAGTGTATAAACAAGCAGCTAAGGAATACTTAATCGATTGTACTTATTATAAACTATCGAACGATACTCATCATGCAAAACATCTGGAAATTGGATACAGTACACACCTCAACCTTGCACCAGTGGTGCGTATTGGGTGTGGTAATTGTGATCAAAGCAATAATGTAGTGTTGGATATGAAGGAATGGAATGAGCTTCTAAGATGGCATTCATATGTAGAATTACAATTTTTCCGATCCCAAGAAATTGAAAATAAAATTGATTGGTCAAATGTAAACGAAGAAGAAGATATAATCTATGATCAACATTATGAATCTCTATCTAGTAATCTTGGTATTTATTACAATTGGGAATTAATTAAAGGATATGACAGAATTTTGAAAACTGTTATGATAGAAAATTACAAGTGCTGTTCTTGCACATTCAACTCACATAGTATAGAAGAACTATTCAATTTAAAGGATATAGTAAGCTATAGATTGGAATTTCTTGAATCTTACAATCTGGTGTGTTTTATGAAAAGTTCATACACAAGTTGTTGACTACCGTCGTTTTCGTGAGAAAGAATTCAGTGGTGGTGATGATGACATTTATAAAGATATTGATGATGTTATAAATGCTAAGTATAATATTAATTCACATAACACTGTATGTTTAATGGAAATTTTGTATTATCGTCCTGCTTATCTAATGTATAGCATTTACTGAATAAAGAAATAACTATGATTTGTTTTTCCCAATTTAGGTATAAATACCCCCTTCTATCCATCCATGTAAACAATGCTAGTTAAGAAGCGAAAGAGTGTAGGTGGTGGTGGTTTGGTGAATGGTCTAATCAATAAACTTCCGTTTGAATTACATTTACCTGGTTACCAGTATTGCGGTCCTGGTACAAAGTTAGAAAAACGACTCGCACGCGGTGACCTCGGTATTAATCAATTAGATGCTCAGTGCAAACTTCATGATATCAGTTACAGAGATTACCGAGATTTAGAAAGTAGACATAAAGCAGATAAAATTTTGCAAAAAAAAGCTTGGGAGCGCTTTAAATCATTAGACGCAACGCTAGGTGAACGAACTGCAGCTTTAGCAGTCAGTACCATCATGAAAGCAAAGAGAAAATTGGGAATGGGGTGTAAACGTCGATCTAATATGAAGAAGAAGAAGAAATGCAATGGTGGAAATTTATTGCATTTACGAAAGACAATAGCTAAAAAATTAAACCTAACGGAAATTTCACAGACACAATAAAGTCAGCGCTTTCAACGGCAAAACGTGTGGTAAAAATTTAGGAGGAAAGAAACATTAAAGTTCCTAGAGTAATTCCCTACCTAAACAAGGAGGGTTTTTACCATTTCTTATTCCGTTATTCGCAGGATTATCAGCAATCGGTGCTTTAGCTGGCGGTGCATCAGGAATTGCTAAAGCAGTCAATGATGCTAAAAATGCTAAAAATTGCAGGAAGAGACATCGCGCCATAATCGCATGATGGAATCGGTCGCTATAGGCTCCATGAATAAGAAAGGCGGTGACTATATCTAAAACCAAACAAATCTGGTGGTGGTGCATTATACTTAAAACCGTTTCCAAAAACTGAATAGATTACCCGAAAGACCGTTAACGGATACTGATTTAAAGAAATACTCCAAAAACGTACCGTACTTTAGGGATATTTTTATGAGAGATAGCATCCTAAATTGCCACGGAAAAATGAATCTGGAATTATTAACTTAGATAGCCAAAGGGGCCAGGTACCCATTGGGTTTGCTACAAAAAGCGTGGTAAAAGGTATGGTATTACGATAGTTTCGGTAATATTCGACCACCAAACGAAGTGATTAACTACTTTCGGGGTGTAAAATATATTATAATTACAACCAAGATCAAGAGTTTAATACAATTATTTGCGGACACCTATGCCTACAATTTTATATAAATAATCAGCACAACATCAAATTTTCTCAGTTATGTCAATAACATTCAGTTTAGAAGGTGTTGGTAACACAGCTAGCTACAACTTCTATCCACCGATAGAGCTAGATTTGGGGAAGAAATACGTTATTGGATTGGTTGGATTTTACGGCTGCAACAGCATTAGAAACATTTATGCAGGCAACGATAGATTTTATTTTAGAACAAATCCATCTCATTTGCAAGTGATTAATATTCCACACGGTGCATATGAGTTAGATGAAATTAACGATTATCTAAAATCTAAAATACCCACAGAAAAGTTTAGCATTAGAGCAAACAACAATACACTTAAATGTGAGATAAACAGTTCATTTGAGATTGATTTTACTAAAGAAAATTGTATTGGGCGCATGCTAGGGTTTGAGTCTAAAATATTAGAACCAAATATTTTACATACATCTGCGTTAGACATCCAAATACTTAACACTAATCTACAAGAGTGCAACATTATAAAGGGATCTTATCGAAACGGAAACCTGCTAAAGTATTATATGAGATTGATGTTTCAGTTCCTCCAGGTTATCGTCTAGATAAAACTCCAAGCAATACTCAATATTTAGAAGTAAAACTGACATTATTAGTAATATAACAATTAATTTGACTAATCAAAAGGGTGAATTAATAGACTTTGGTGAAAGTGAACCATTCACTGTACGCTTAGAACTAAAAAACATGGGTCTGAGAATTAATCCAGGACCAATTCCATCTTTCAAAAACTCATATAAAAGACATCATCCCTACAGTAAGTCATTAATTAGTCATCAACCTTCATTGCTGTTAACATCTGCAGAGAAATACTTTTTAACGTCAATTGGTTTAAAAGTTCTCAACCACAATGGAGAATCGTTAAACGTCTTTCAAAACGTACATTTTGATGATACTATAATTAAATCAGATATTCACACTTAACATGCAGCTTAACCAACAATTTCCGAACTTTCTTTTCGAAGAAATTCGTTATGAGTTAGGTGGTCAGAGGTGGATGTTTGTAGAAATCCAGGAATAACATCTACGCTTAAGGGATATATTTCTTATACGGCAAGCAAAAGCAAAGCACTAAGTCATTTAGGATGGTCACCAAAGAATGAAGAACCATTACAAGTAGAATTCGATGAGCAAAATGGAGAAAAATCTTTTACAGTATGCATACCATTGAACCACATATTTGGAATAATGGAGGATTATCGTCAGGTAATCGTGAATATGCGCCAAGAGTTGGTTTTAATTCGATCTAGAAGCGATACAAACTGTTACTATGGTGAAGTTGATGCCGAATAACCTTAAATAAAATTCAATGGAAAGTACCGCACTTAACACTTAGTGATGCTGCGAAACTTAACTTGTTTCAAGGAATCAATAAAATTCTATTATTACTGTTCCATTTCGACAATGGGAGTTGTATGAATTGCCTGCTTTAAAACAAGCAACCTCAGACATATGGCCAATAAAAACATCAACGCAACTGGAAAAACCACGTTGGATAATTGTTGCATTCCAACAAGGTAAAAGGTATACAAGGTCGGCAAGGGGGAAATTTTGATCACATTAACATCAGAAATCTTAAAGTACATCTGAATTCTGAGTATTATCCATATGAAGCAATGCATTTGAACTTCAGTGCCAATATATACCTGCCTATCGCAATTTTTGAAATTTCGATGTGATTACTATGGTGAAGATGATAAAGATGCATTATTCAACTATTCCGAATTCAAATCATGTCCAGTATTTGTAATGGACTGCTCTAAACAAAATGAATCCTTAAAAACTCAACAGTGGACATCAAATTGGAAATGGAATCTCTAACACCTTTCGATAATGGAATCGTTGTATATGGTCTTATTCTCCATGATGCTATTGTACAGTACAGTCCACTCACCGGAGAAGTGAAAAATTATAATTATTATTGTAATATAGTCTAATATATAAATAAAGATGTTGTAATTATTCGTTTAGTTTTATTTCATCCATCAAAGATGAAAGTAGTTGCTCAGAAACAAAACTCCCAATTCAAAATCATGACTTTGATGAAAAGTCTATTACTTCAAAACATGGTGATTTACTTCCTAGTAGTATACGTGGTATTATATGGTCCCTCCAATTGTGGTAAAACAAACGCAATGATCAGTCTGCTTACTGAAAAAATGGTTTGAAATTTAAACATGTATACGTATACTCTAAGTCATTGAATCAAAACAAGTACAAACTTTTACAGGAAATCTTACTTCCAATGAAGGACATAGGTTACTTTACCTTCAGCGACAATCAAGATGTGATTGAGCCTAATTGTGCAAAATCAAACTCTATTTTTATCTTCGATGATATCGCTTGTGAAAAGCAAAATAATATAAGGGCATATTTTTCTATGGGTAGGCATAACGATATTGACTGTTTCTATTTGGGTCAAACTTACAGTAAAATTCCAAAGCAATTAATTCGTGATAATGCGAATCTAATTATATTATTTGAGCAAGATGAATTAAACTTAAAACATGCGTATGAGGATCATATAAGTCCCACCATAAGCATGAAATTGTTTCGGGACATGTGTTATTAACAGCTATCTGTTTAGTGTAAACAGCTCCTGTTCAATAACGGTATGTTGAACAGCATGTCATGGTAAACGGTACTGTTCATTAAAGTTTTGGTATATAAGGTGAATATATATATATATATATATATATATATATATATATATATATATAATACTAGCCGCATTCAGCAGTTGTAAACAGCTACCTGTTCAAGGTGAACCGGTACCTGTTTGTCAAACAGCTACCTGTTCATGGTAAACGGTACCTGTTCATTAAATCCGTTTTGGTATATAAGGCGAATATATATATATATATATATATATATATATATATATATATATATAACCTTAAACCGCATTCAGCAGTTTAGTAGTAACTGATCTGTTTAGGTATTAACAGCTATCTGTTTAGTGTAAACAGCTACCTGTTCAAGGTGAACCGGTACCTGTTTGTCGCAATGGATAACAAGGAGAGGATATTAAAGAAAAAATTATTCAGGCTCGTAAAATAATACGGCAGAAGTATAACAGTATTAAGACTGCTCGCATTGATAATGAAAGAACATTCGAAAGTACTTATAAGCCTTAATAGAACCTCTAACTGAAATAGTAAATAAAATCGATAAAAAACACCTAAAAAGGAGGAGGTCATTGATGTTAAACCTAAAAACCACCCGTATTCATATTTCCAAGAAAGCATGCTACTATCCCCACTAGCCGCTAGCTCAAGTTCAACGGACCCCAGGTCTCACTCCATTAGGTGATTCAAGTAAGGGTGCTACTAGTCCACTAGCTCAGCTTCCGTTTTTCAAAGAAATCCTCCCCAAGTCTTCCATCTTTCTTAGAAACATCCGTCATGGAGAGATTAATACTGGGGAGGAAGAAGAAGAACCACCTAGTATCGCAGATGATTCCCATAATGAACCCATCTCAGAAGAATTTCTCGAGCAGTACAATGAATTGCCACGTATATATGTTGAACGTATTTTAAAGAATGCTGAAGGTGATATTGATCATACGTATGGAGTCCACTATGATACCAAAACTGATAAATGGACAATTGGTAATACACCCATCACAATTAAAGGAGACGATATAATTATTAAAGGTGTCACGTATAAAGGGACTCCAGGATTATATGATCTGCTTATTATGAATGAACCCGACTTAAGTCTAGTAAAGTCAACAGATAGAAAAAAATATAGAACTATTTTAGAGGCTACGAATGTAGTAAGGCGAGATTATGACGTAAGTGCACAGATTCGAGGAAGCCGCAGCAAAAAGTATACACAAATAATCAAACCCTTGCTGTCATCATCACCCACCACAACCAAGGGAGGAGGTGGAGCTATGTTTTTTAAGGAATTAACAAACAGACCCATTGAATATAAATATTGGAATGATATACATGAACTAATTCGTGATCTGGAAGTATTGTGGGCAGAAAAATTAGCGGAAACACAGGTGTTGTAAATGACATAATATCAATTGTAGAAGAACTATATGAAGATGGATACATTAAAAAACCGAACAACCGCTTTTAAACAATATAAATGAGAATGCATTGATGTCGACATGTCACAACTAAAATGCCCCTTGACAAATTTGGACGTTCATATGTCCAGTATCAATTAAAGAAACTAGCCCTCAGTTTAAACAGATTGATGCTAATCAATTTGATATTGAGAATAAGAGACTCAGCAATATGGCCAATCCCAAAGATTCTCAAGATGTCATCACTAGGCAATATTATGTATCAACAAGGTTCGATTTGGATGGAAATCGTTTGACACAGTTAGCTGACCCTGAAGAAGATGGTGATGCTATAAATAAAGGATACCTTGATTTCTGTTTACAAGCAGTTCGGAACACTTTCAAAGGAAACGCCAACGCTTATCTAGCGCTGGAGGAAAAACTACATCAACTTAAAGAAATTGTGGATAAATTAGCACCATGTCCAAATTACAACTCGTCAACGAATTGCACAAACCTGCACGAAAAATTTTAAACGAAGGCGAACAATAATTAGAGGTTTTGATGATCTTTGGCAAGCAGATTTAGCTGAATTTAACACATATGCCAAACAAAATAAGGGTTATAAGTATATATTAGTGGTCATCGACTGTTTTTCGAAATACTTATGGACTAAAGGATTAAAAACGAAAACAGGTCAAGAAGTTACCAAGGCCATGCAAACAATCTTCGAAAAAGGTCGGAAACCTACCAATTTGCAGACAGATGCAGGAAAAGAATTCTACAATGAGCATTTTACTAAACTAATGCATCGTTATGGAGTCAATCATTACTCTACCTATAGCACAAAGAAGGCTGCAATTGCTGAACGTGTTATCAGAACCATTAAAGGTGCTCTATATAAGTCATTCAGCCTGCAAGGTAAATACAAATGGATTGATACAATTGATACCATAACGATGGATTATAACAATCGTAAGCATAGAACTATTAGAATGAAGCCCAAAGATGTTGGTAATCATACAAAGCTAGAGGCTTACACTAACATAAAAATATTCGATAGGAATCGATATTCTGTGGGTGACATAGTACGAATCAGTAAATTTAAAAATATTTTCGCCAAAGGATACACACCAATTGGTCTAGTGAACTATTTAAGATTGTGAAAGTTCGCATTACTAACCCCACTACATACATGCTGGAAGACATGAAGGAAATCCTGTACTGGGAGGGTTTTATGAACATGAATTACAAAAACAAAGTATCCGATGTATATCTAGTAGAAAAAGTGCTTCGCTCCAAGAATAATAAGTTATTAGTAAAATGGTGGGGATTGGATGAAAGATCATGGATCAATAAGGATGATATTGTTTTATAACATTTAACCTGTACTTTGTGAAACAAATTACTTATATTAGTTATATATATATATATATATATATATATATATATATATAGTTTGTAGAAAAGGATGTAGCTCTTAGATGAAATAAAACACACACAAAAAAATAGTATTTTATTTTTAAATATTACATTTATTTTAAAATTTCATTATCTTATAAAGTGAACCTAAAGTACTTCTATAATCACTTAAATTACTGGATGGCCATATACCCATGGCCCACACTTCCATCCCAAGCAGGAATTTGAATTTGTTTCACCTTTATTGATGTTGTCTAGTATCCAGTTATAAATTTTGTGATGTTCCTCGTTTTCCCATGGTTGAAACTTATAGTTAATGTTTTGTTCTAATAATATTTCAATCAAAATATCGAGGCATTTGTAATTAGCATAATATGCTGCTTTCTCAATACATTCAGTTATAATAAATAATGTTCTTTATAAGCAGAATTAATATTCTCTAAGCTAGATTTAACATTTGTTGAATCATCATCATCACCCATAATAAATTGTATACATACATTTTAAGCGGTATGTTACCAAGTAAATTCATATCATCTAAGATTTTATCAACTTCATTAAAAGTTAATGAATTGTAACCTTTATTAATGCACAATTTTGTAAAACTTTTAATGCTATTGTCCAATTTAATTTTTTATCAAATAATGTCTTAATAATAACTTCATTTGCACACTTTGAATTTATAGCACACCAGTTAAAACACTCATCAGGAATAATAATATGTTGATATATTCAATACAAAGCTTTCAGAGGAACACTTCCCATCAAAGAACGCTTCAGGTACTTTCTGTAGATTTGATCACTACTGCACCATAGTTCATCATGCAGTTTATTTTCAAGACTGCTCATAATTATTGTTTTTCTGAAACAGAAGTAAAGTAAAGTTAAATCCCCAAGGTCTAGTATCAGTGAAATTGAAATTTACCAATCGTTTATCATCTAAGGACTAAGTATTACTTTATTCTGTTTATTGTAAACACATCATGTCTCTTTGACCTTATCAAATGTTGATACGCCTTATTACGTTACCATCAAACAAATATGTTTATAATCATTTATCGTGATCTGTTTGATGCTTGCAGTAGAACCCTTTGATTTTTTACAACTTTTTATCAACATAAGCATACATTTTTGCACGAAGTCCTACAAATTCAACCATAATTGCGCCATGATTTTCATCTTTCATTAAGCCGGGGACCTTTTTATTTACTAATGGAATTCCAAAGATATTTTCAGGACTATAATCAGATGTATCGAATTTATCAATGTCTTCTTTAATGTGCTCATAGATATCAGGAACCGAAAAGGCGTATATAAGGACTATCTGTATCCGTGTACAAGAGCTTAATTATTTGGAAACTTGGTAGGATGTAACCATAATGAAAATTGTATAAAAAGTTTTTGAAACGTCTAAAACACTGAATCCTGCATATATGGGTTTATTTAGATATACTTCCAGCTTTTCATTTGAATGATAAGCATATCATTGCTAAATATTGTACAACTATGAAAATTTGGTTTTGATATGTAAGCACGAGCACCATAGCGACCCTCCCATTTCGTTACTAAACGTATATCCTTATGTTTACGTACATTTTCCATCAGCTTCCCAAAAACACTATTAATCATTAATTTATAAAAATTTTATCAAATTCATTTTGAGATTGCTGACGCATGGTGTATTTAAATCGATATATTTTTTAACCATGGGACTGTTTAAAACGTAATATACGGTGACTTTTACCAACTTTAATCCATATTTTAAATATACTTTCAAATTTCTGTAATGAATTACTAATTACGTTTTGGATACAATGTAAGTAATAATTTTTATTTTAGAATTTGAATCAGGTACGGGTGGAACCATATGTTCGGGTGCTAATGGTAGATCACTGTGACTCTCATGTAATTCTATGGGATAGTCTAAATCACACTCGACTATATAACCAATTTCCGAATCATCAGGATGGTTTATTAAATCTAAAGTTTCAAAATTATCAACAAAAGAAAAATCCCAAATGGTAGAAATTCTGACATGGTGGCTCCTATAAATTATTTACGTCGTAGTACATTAAATACACACTTTCGGAAGTGGATCAAATTTTTCCCCATGTACTTATTGTTAGCTTTAGCATACCGATTTGAACATTGAGCCACACCACCCTAATTCCTCTTTCAATAAACATTAGCATATCAATTCGTAAATAGTTCTAACTTTACTTGTGTAATTTTAAGCATAGCATCGAATGCTAAACCGGGGCTGTATAATAGTGCAGAGGATCAAGTTGTAAGTACTTAAACAAGTTTGCCGAAAATTTTCGAAAATATCAGCTAAAAGTAGAACGTCGTTTTAGATACAAATCTGAGTACTCCCTAACGATTTAAATAAATTTGTTCCAAACATTAACCGCATGTCAAAACTAACATCATTGATTCCTCATTATTAAGATGACTAAAAAATGCTTCCTTAGGAGGAGCCTGGTTTCGTCTAATTTATCCCACGTATCAATATACTCATAAGGAAACACACCTTTGCGAACTAGTAAAGAAAATTCTTCTTCATTGTTACAATTAGCTGGTAATAACTTTTTACTATTTTCCAAATAGTTTGATAACTTTTCAATACTACTACTCATAAATCTGAAAGAGTCAATAAATCTAAACTTAATTTTACTACCTTCTATTACTTTTGTGAAAGAGATATATCTTTCTTTGTTTATGGGTAGGAGTGAAATCTAGGGAATAGTAGCCAATTCTCTAATGACGAAATGGCTATCATAACCTGACAAATTATGAAACACAACCGGTAAGATGTGAGAGTCTTTATAGTTTAGGTTACAATTCTGATGTGATGCTCCTCGAAATGCTCCAGTGAAATGGTTATGGTCTCTGACCTTTATATCATTATCTGTAAATGGTTTTTCGCAAATGTGACAAATCGTGGTGCTTTCAAAGTGTTCAACCTGATTGGGAGTTAAAGTACCCATAGGAATTATTTTATTGATGATTTCGGTGCTCCAATGTGCAATACTTTGAAGCTCTTTAACAAACCATTGAATGCAATCATTTCCTCTATAAAGCCTAAATCGAGATAAAGAATCATTGTATGAACACTTTAAGTAGTAAGCAATGCTAAAGGGTATATGTTTGGAATGAAATAGAGTATTACCCCAAGTGATGTTAAATTTGTACACTTTTCTAAAATACTTTCTAAATCCGCATAAATTACAAACGGTGCCTTTTCCTGAAATGCGAAATTTTGAACTGCAGAAACATTTCCGCTTCGGTAGGCATCCTGACTGAACATTGATTAAGTTGATGACAGAGAGTGACATGTTTTTGTAGAAGGTGATCTGAAGAAAAGTGATTCAAGCATTGATAACAAATAAACATCTTGTGCCCCTACTCGATAGTTGTTTAGAAAAAGAGCTGACATATTTTAATCCACGCGAAATGATAAACAGTATTATTTTTGTATTAATAGCATCAGCAGTAGAACCCTCAGAATGATAATTAGGCGAAAGTACTAAAAGATTTATAGGTTCCCTGACACTATTTTCTGATTTACACTTAATACTAGCGGTAATACACCTTTCCCTGAATACAAAACAAATTAATGGAGAGGTTGTTTAATTTTTCAAATTTTTTACATCATCTATTTTAATGGGAAGGAATTGAACCATAATTCAAAACATCTCTAAAATGAGGATAACTGTAAACTCTATCTGAATGAAGTTGCACTGGGTATAATGCCGAAACAACGGCCCACAGGAAGCAGTACTCGTCATCGTTCTTAACATTCACTACCGCATGCTTTACTGCTATGAAGTAAGGAACTTTAACGTAAGTCGAAAGGCCACCTCTAAATGGAGTATAGCTATTAATATTCACCTTTAAATGTAAAACTTCATGTAATGCCCAACCGGAATCCCTTTCGAAAACTCCTCTAATTTTTTTTGTAATTTGTAATAAACGTTATTGTTATACCACTCACGCAAATTGGTGGAAATCGATGGCATAATTTTTATGGCAAAAGTCTTCAACTCAATAACATGATTTTGAGGTTGCATGAAATTGCAGGCTAAAATGACATTGACCTTTAGCATCGTTTGCCTTAGCATTACTTTGACCTTTCGTGCAAAACTATTGTATGCATTTTGTACAAAAATAAGAGGGCCCTTAATGTTTGCTATATTGACTATAATGCCTGCAAGTAACCTACCATTAAAACATGAATCTATAGAGTACCAACCTAATTTATGTGTACGTTTTTAGTGACATACCACTACCTGTTTTCTCTGAAGCGTTCTTTAACCGTTTAAGTCTCACAAGATAACACTTTAACAATGATAAATTAGTTTCAAGTTTAAGCAAATTTTCACTTGCTTCTAAATAAATTTTATTTTGAATTATATCTTGCAATAGCTTAATATTAGTGTTAATTATATGGATGTGCTTTACAAATTCATTTTGGTTTTTAACAATGGAATAATACGTTGTTAAATTAACAATATCACTACTACGTGGTACAACCTCACTCATAGTTACCTTCAAAACTGTATCCAACAATGCAAAAATATGAAGCACACGATCACACAGTCATGGACTTGTAGCAAATATTTTATTTATTATAACTGATATGTAAAAAAATAATAATTTAAGTAACTATAGAAGTACTTTAGGTTTACAATTACAAATATTACGAGTGCAATAAACTGACTGGTACAGAAATGTTGTTTATCGGTTTATATAGTCATATAAGCCCCCCATTCAAGGTTAAATATCACAAACTTGTTATAACTTGTATTTGACCTTATGCAGCATACAAAACCTCGACTTATATGAAATGAAATTTGATATTTTCAACTTTAGTTCATTGCCTTTAGATTGCATATTCAAGAGCTTCAGTTCAGAAAGATGCAGATAGTGCACTTTCTTTAGTATTATCTTTAGTGGACGTTTACTGGTAATATCTAATAACCTAACATTGCTGACATGACATGAAATACCTTTTCATGTCTAGATTATGATGCATTCCTTAGAGTTCATCACCTTTACTTGCACAGCTCAGTTCGTTACACTAACCACTTCCGGTTGTTAGCAATTTTTTATTATTATGCTACATTCATTACAGATCATATTCGCTTGATAGGTCAGTTCATTCTACTAACCATTCCACTCGTTAGCAATTTTCATAACGTAACAGATTTACATGTATATAGTGTTAAAGTTTTATGTGAATACTCATTCATTACGTAGTACACGATGGCTTCAACAAGCAAGAAAACTAAATTGTCAATGAAAAAAGACAAATATTCTGCAAGATATCTTGTGCAACCATGTTTTAGTTACACCCTGCAGAACCACTCACATTCAAATGAAAATATTCCTGTCATATCTATCAGGGACAGTGAAGGAGGATTTTCACGATATTTCGAAAGTAAGTATACGTTACTAAAATGAGTTTTCATTTACTGATTTATGTATTGGCTAATGTAATTTATTATCTTTCAGTATTACACCAGCAACAACAAGTTGCCACACCAACCACCAATCACTTCATATGGAGGAAGAATCTATCCCTCATAACGGGATGATTACCAGAAGGGCATCCCAGCACATCTTACGCAAGACCCTTCGACATTCAAAATTTAGGGCAAGGTGAGATGGTTAGAAATTTTGGTGAAATACAAACAGTGAGGTGTGGAGTGGCTGTTGAGCTAACTAATATGGAGTTAGCAGGCTAACCAGCAGTTACAAAATTAGAATAGGTATAAAAACAGAAAACTGCTGCGTACGTTAGAGGACTTAGATGAAATTTAAAGTAGTGTCTATAGTGTAGTTTAGTCAATTTGTTTTAGATGTGTGAAAAGTTTTAAATTAGTATATGTTAGTAAGAAGTTTTTAAATTTGTTTAGTATCTTGCTGTAGAATTTAGTAGTAATAAGTATTTTATGTTTTAATAAATAAATAAATGTTAAACTTTTTTTAATCCAAAAATTTACTAAAGCTAAAAACATCATTGAAATAATTGATTTTATATATCTATTTTTGGTAAAAGTGGACATTCAACATTTTTAATAAAAGATGTTTACTCTTATAATTGTACACATAAAAATGAATATCGTTCAAGTGACCAATTACTTATGCAACACAATTAACTTTTGCATATCATTCTACATTTCTTTATTTATAGTTACATTAAAAATTACACCATACATAACTTTATTGATATTCCATTTTAATATTATAGGCTTGTTTTTATATATACAAGATTGATTCACCATTTAAATGAAGCTATGATTTAATGTTATAAATAGAACAAATTACATATTTGTATTTACAAATAAAATGTGATTTATTTTATTATAAAACAGAGAAAATTTAAATGAGTAAGTTTAATGGTGATTTGTTATTTTTACAGCATAAAATTTAAAGTTCAAAATTGCATAGAATCTTGTGTTTAAATTTAAATTTGAAAGTGCTACCATGCGCTCTTAAATGATTGATATATATTATGTATACAGATTTTTTGAATAAAAACTTCAATGTTAGGAAAAAGCATAATTTCACTTAAATAACACTGAAGTATAATGAAAATACATTGCATGGTATCATTGTACATAATTTCCTGTTTCAAGTTGTAATGTAAACTGATGACATATAAAATAGAATGTTGTTAAATGCTTTCACAGCAAAATAACTGCGTTCATTATACTACAACTATTATTAACGCTGCACCGAAAATTACAAGTCATGTTTTAAGTGTTGTTTCAAAATTGGGGTAATTTAAAGAGCATTTAGATACATTAAATGGATAAATTGCATGCATATGTTTCTTCTGAGCTTACGTAAGTACAAAAGGTGTGTTTTAAGTGCTTTTTGTTGTTTCAAAATGGAATTGGCTAATTTAAGTGTAATTTTTCATATTTTGAAAAATTTATACGTAAATGATGGATTACCACTTCTAAAACACAACTGTGCTGAAAAAAATTTTTTTTTGGAATTAGGCGAAAATTTAAATTTTAAGAGCGCATTTTTCTAGGACTTTACATTCCCCTCCCCCAAACCCCCTGAACCCCTGCGGAGCACGTCCTCGTCGACTCGTTTTCTATCTCTTTCCATACATATGTACATACATCTTTTCTTACATCACACACTTTCAAACATACATCAATTTCATAGTTCAAGCACACGTCTATCGTTTACACAACAATAATTGCAATTATGCATTCCATTCTAGTACAGTACTTGAATATAATATTACAAATCATACTGATAATACTATATGGATGCATTTTTGCAATTGCATGCTTTTTACTCATTACGAGTACAATCCATTTAACTTGAATTGCAATTGTGTATATATATGTAAGATATCTAAAGATTCATTGTGAGCGTTATTATTACTTTATTTCATGAAAAATCGTTACAATCTATTTTAGAAAAAAACCGTATTACAAATAGTTTACAAATTAGTTACATTAATGTTTTATTATATCATATTTCTTATTGGTGCCTCATTTTTGGGAAAAAATGTATGTTTAATATTCCAATAGTAAAAGACAACCTTCAAGTTTTTCCTAAATTTTTTTAGTTCTATCATTGGCGCTCTAATTTATTGGATCTGTATACGAAATTTCAGAATTTTTGGGTAAAGGATTATCGAGTTGTGATTTATTAAGCAATTAACAACTTTCAATTTCATATTGCTTTAATTGGTAAAACAAAATTTTTATCACATTTTGGAAATTTTGAAACTGCTATTATTGGCGCTCTTATTTATTGGATCTGTATACGAAATTTTAGAATTTTTAAAGGATTATCGAGTTGTGATTTATTAACAATTAACGTTCAGTTACGTATTAGTTTAATTCATAAAACAAAATTTTTTATCAAATTTTTTTTTTTAAATTTTGAAACTGCTATTATTGGCGCCTTACTTATTGGATCTGTATACGAAATTTCAGAATTTTGGGTAAAGGATTATCGAGTTGTGATTTATTAATTAACAACTTTCAATTTCATATTGCTTTAATTGGTAAAACAAAATTTTTTATCACATTTTGGGAAATTTTCGAAACTGCTATTATTGGCGCTCTTATTTATTGGATCTGTATACGAAATTTAGAATTTTTGGGTAAAGGATTATCGAGTTGTGATTTATTAAGCAATTAACGTTCAGTTAGTATTAGTTTAATTCATAAAACAAAATTTTTTATCAAATTTCTTTTTTGAATTTTTAAACTGCTATTATTGGCGCTCTTACTTATTGGATCTGTATACGAAATTTCAGAATTTTGGGTAAAGGATTATCGAGTTGTGATTTATTAAGCAATTAACAACTTTCAATTTCATATTGCTTTAATTGGTAAATCAAATTTTTTTATCACATTTTAAATTTTAAACTGCTATTATTGGCACTCTTATTTATTGGATCTGTATACGAAATTTCAAATTTTTGGGTAAAGGATTATCGAGTTGTGATTTATTAAGCAATTAACGTTCAGTTACGTATCAGTTTAATTCATAAACAAAATTTTTTATCAAATTTCTTTTTTTTTTAATTTTTAAACTGCTATTATTGGCGCTCTTATTTATTGGACCTATATACGAAAATTCAGAATTTTGGGTAAAGAATTATCAAGTTGTGATTTATTAAACGATTAAATGGATATTTATATAACTATCATTACTATCACTATTGTAATTACTTATTCACTTTTTAAAGCGTCTTTCGTTCAAATTACAATGCACCTTTATATCATGGTACATTCACTCGAAGTTGCATCATTTTCTTTTTTACCTCATACAGCTCTAAATCTATCCTCAATTTTTTTATTTCCTTAATTAACACCTCGAGTCTTTTCTTCCTCTCGTCAATACTTAATAATTCTTTTTCTCTTCTTATCATTCTTATTACTTTCACCATTTCTACCAATAAAAAGTTTACTGAATAATGCAATCCCGGAGAAGCCTTTTTATTATAAACATGAATCCTTTCAAAACTGCTAACTTACTCAAAAAACTTTTAGATTTATAAGAATGATTACCTTGCAACTTCTATTTTTAGCTTTTCACCTTGACCTTATATTTCTAAGAAATATGACACCACCGTAAGTCAATAACCTTCAAAACTATTTTTGATTTATGATTACCTTGCAACTTCTATTTTTAGCTTTGACCTTGACCAACTACATTTTAAATCTCCCGCTTAAAGTTTGACCTTGAGCTCCAAAAGCTTCCGATTTCACCACCAGAGGGCGAGTGACTCCAAAAATTTAAATCCCCCGCCAAAAACATGCTTGAGACGTGGAGCGCGTTCTGGCATAACGAGAAAACTGACTTGACCTTGAAATAAATCCCCATAAGATTTACATGGGGTGACCTTGAACTGGTCTAGGATCGGCCTTATATTACTACTCCCGTCAATCGCTGACTTTCCTATTTATACCTTAAGCCATCCATCTTTAAACATGTCTTACTTCCTCGATATTCACCAATGGTATTCAATCAAACTTTCTTAGTGCCGACTGATGCTACCCTCTGGACACACACGCTTGTAATCTATACATCGCCATGTTTGTTCTTACCTGCAAATTTTACAATTACTTTATGGAAAAGCCATTTCTCGTCATCACATTCATTCAGTGGCCACTCTGGACCATTATACAACTTTCAACGTTTATCTCTCACATGCGCTCATCCTCCTTCCGCAACATTTGCAAAAATAAGTACAGTCTAAGGTCTCAAATCCACATACATTATGCATATACACAAAAATTTTTTTCTTGTTCAAACTCAATACAGTACTCAAAACACGTAATACACGTCATTATAACATCTTACATACAGGGTGCGTCAACACAACCTTACACACTTAGGATTTTATGTAGTCTAGAAAGTCTTAAATGGATCAAACAGAAGTCAGGCAACGCCTAATTGTCTCAATAAATTTTTTAGTACAAACTATTTTCAACTACATTAAAACGTAAGAATTGAAAGATTACAACATTTTTAACATAACGATTACTTAATCAAGTGTTGAAAATGTGCTCAATTGAGTTGACGCTACCTAATCGCTGGTAGAATGTCTACCACATTTCTCCACGATTGTGTAGAAATTAATCGAGTCGTCGATAATTCGTTGCTTTGGCTCTGCAAGACTTGCTGGTTTAGTTTTGTAAACTGAATTTTTCAAGTATCCCCAATAAAAATAATCTTTAGGATTGAAATCAGGTGAACGTGAATGCCATTCAATACTACCCCTACCAATCCATCGTCTGGGAAATATCTCATCTAAATAACGTCGAAGATTTACACCAAAATGAGCTTGAGCTCCATCTTGCTGAAACCATATATGATTAAAATTGGCTCCAAAAAAGTTTCTCAGTGTAGGTACTACTTCATTTCTAAGTAGCATTTCGTACGTTAAATTTATTTCAATAAAGAAAGGCCAATTAACTGAATACCCGTTATACCTGACCATACATTTAATTGTTATGGTCTTCGAGTATGGTTTTCACGCATCCAGTGTGGATTTACGTCACTCCAGTGCCATAAATTATGTCGATTTACACTCCCACATAGTGTAAAGGTTGAATTTTGTATGGTTGAAATTTATTCTTATGTAATACACGTAAGACTGAACAATGACCTATATCATCTAATTGTGCAAGCCTGTCTGAGGGTGTATGTGGATCTTCAACGAAACTGTACATTATATCTAAAGTTTTGTTGTCACTTATAACTGTTTTTGGTCCACCTGATCAGTATTTATCTTTTACCCCTCCGCAGTCCTCAAAGCGCTCTACAGTTTTTTGTGCCGTCGCGTTATGGATAGGAGAACAGTTTGGAAAAAGTATCGTTGAACAAGTTGGCTACTTCACCATAAGATATTTTTCTGTCGCCGTACCCTCTCATCGTTAGCATATAGTAATTTGTTTGTTTTCATTAACAACCATTTTAGTGAAACAATTTACTTTGCAGAACTTTTCAAAACACATCAAACTACTGTAAGTCAAATGTCAAAATTACAGCGTTCCATATTTAGACATTTAAATTTCTTCAAATCTACATATTTTGCACTGTTTTATGTACTTAAGACCTTCTAGACTACACAAAATCATAAGTGTTACTTATAGTTGAACTCGTATTCATGAGGAGATTCCAGTAATGACTGCATATACAGGGTGATGTATTTAAAAAACCAAAGTGACTAATAATACCAGAGGAACGGCAAATTTGGAAATGTTTCAAATGTCAAATCTGGAATCTCCGTATCCCAAAATAGGCTTATCCCAAATTTTGTACAATTCGGGATTAGAAATTTACGAGATAATTGAGCGTTTCCAGACTTTTGGTCCACTCTGTATACTTTTTATGATTAGTCGTCCAATTTTCAGGACCCTCGGTAACGGAAAATGTTCTACGAAGATATGTTTTAGAATCAAGAATTGTTACGAGTAAAATTATATCTTGTTCCTCAAAATCGTTCACCATCATTTTGGTTATCGCATCCCTACGACAGGTTCCTGCTACTCCTAGTATTAATGCGATCTAGAATAAACCTGATAGGTATATCGGAATCCATCATTATAATTAAGCTATTTCACTTATCTATTTATGAACTTCTAAATATTCGTAACAAACAATACTTCATTTTTTTACGTTTCAGCTAATGACTGACATTTATTTTAAATCAATGAACCGTTTGAACCAATCTTTGATCTTTTTAAACTCTCGCAGAAAGAATAGCATGTAACACATGTGCGGAAATGCCCATTGCTAAATTCGTATAATTGGGTCATTCGTTGCGCTCGTGCTTCAAGTTTTATACTCATTTTGCAATAGAGCCTTTTTCCGAACTGGTATTCCAATATACGAGGGATGTCCGGTTACTAAGGTATATTTGCGCAGCACACCGCCTACGTTGCTCCTATCATATTAACACTTGCACGCATTTTAAATGTGCACGTTAGGGTGGGCCGTTCTTATAATTGGCAAATTTTATTTTTTTAATTAAGCTATACAATAGGTAGCAAAGATGCCTTTTGCACTCTATAAGACTTTTCAAAAAGAACGGCGAAAAAGTGAAAATCTTTTGCCCTCTACAAGCCCTTACATTTTAGAATTTTTTAAAAATACCCACTTACATTCTCATACTTAGCAAATGTAACTTATTTGAATCCAGCTATGCAATAGGTACCAAAGTATGTATTTTGCAACATTTTAAAAAAGAACGATGAAAAAGTTTAAACCTTTTGCCCTCTATAAGCCCTTTAATATTAGGATTTTTAAAATAACATATTGTTTGTATATAAACATTTTTTTCGTGCTTATTAGTTTAATTGCAAAATTAAAGTACAGTAGTGTATAATAACAATAGAAAATAAATGTATTCGAAAAATTAAACAATATTATATTCACTTTTGTTTTCAAAAGATGGAAGGCAACTTCTGGACTTTATTCGTGCACGAATAAATCCGTCTCTGGACTCTTGACCACTGACAGATCTCGATGCTTCTGTCACTAATTTCACACCTTTCAACAACCTGTGTGTGACATGGAAAGGCAAAAGTCTACTACTGGTGCAGTAGAATTATTTCTAAAACCTTTGAAGGGTATCATTAGTTATACTATGCAATATCGGGGTGGAGTTTACTTTAAGATATCCCCAATCAATTAAGTCAGTGTAGTCCGTTGCGGAGAAATTCACTTTGGGTATTACGAATTGTCTTATTGATGTATCCTCAACAGATTGGTGGTTTCTTGACTTGAGAATTCGTCTTAAAGCCAATTCTCTAATAAAATGACGGTCGTCATTTAACATACTCAGAAGAATATTTTCGTTGTAGAAAATAAGCGTTTCGCTGAATTACTGGATCGATAACACACTTCAGTTCATCATTTAAGTAGCGCGAAAGTTCAATTGTCTTAAATACATGCAGAGCACCGTTTCTACAAGAAGAATGAACTTTATCGAAAACCACATGGACGCATAGACTCTTACAACAAATTCAACGAGAGCCTTCAAATTGGCCGATGGATTCTCTGTAGCAAGATACAGCCGCAACAACCGGTTAGTTCGTAACCCACCTGGCGTGGATAATTTTTCCTGGATTGCGATTTGCCAAATTCGGGGACAATGGCCAGAGATAACTGCTTGACGTGCCTCATACAAATATTGTTGATCATTGCTGAGATCTTTTGGATCGACTTCTAAGGAATTGCCTTGTATAGGCTCAAAATTAGCAACTGGCAATTGCTCACAATTTTCAAGACATTTGCCAATTGGTCCAGAATATTCTTTGGGACCTGCAGTACCTGCGTCAAGATACTGGAACAAGTGTCTTAAGGGAAGTTCATTTGCGTGTAGTTGGCAAATACACCACTGTAAAGGTCGTTTTAGTAGTATTTCAAAGTACCTAATTGCACCATTTTTGGTGCCAGTATTGACAACAGTGCCATCGCAACCAATAACACTAAGTTGATCCAACACTATACCACTTGTAACACAAAATCGTAAATACTTTGAGCGATCGATTTTCCAGTGCCAGAAGTTAAGGTAACATGACCTATATATCGAGCCCGGTTCCTCAACAAGATATATATTCTTCATTTATGGTTCTGCGATAAAAACGATTATCTATTTTCTCTTGGTATAATGTCTTATCCTTCTGTCCATCAAAGAAAATACTTTCTATTGGTTCAAGAGTAGCTGCAGATGTGTTCCGGAGAGAACCTCTGTTCTTCTTGCGAGCTCTGCTTACTTTATTTTGTCAATTATCTTTGATGAATCTTTTCTTGTTATAATTTCAACATCTTATAAGACTGCAGACGCGATTGCGGCAGCCGATCTGTCTGAAATACCAAACTGGTCACAGACTCTTGCTAGTGTTGGAAGCTGTAGCATCTTACGACATATTTACTTATTTGAAATACAACCTGAGGTTCCTGCTGTTTCTAATGTGCTCTTAGTCGTAACATTTACATCGGAAATAATGTTGGATGAGCTGCTGTTATTGTTCCGTTCCTTGTTCTTAGACTTTCTTTCTTCCAGTTTTTTATTCGTGCACTTTCTGCAACATCAATACCTCTGATAGCAATTCTTCTAACTGATCTTTGATCTAAAAGGAAATTTTGTTCTATAACAGGCACTTTTCGATTTTTCACATTGCAGAAATATCAAATAAATTAGTCTCACATGTGTTTTTAAAAGTCGTAACTTTTAACTGATAATTATCATTACGTCTTTTTTAGAAAATCTTATAAGCTTTAAATATTCATCAAGATACTTTTCCAACAGTTGAATTATACGTTCACGTGATACTGTAGGAACTGAAGACAGTTTCAAACAATTTCAATTTTTCTGCAACTAAACGAGATATTTCAAAAATGTTGGCTCCTTTTTGACGGCTGATTTTTGTCTTTTATGGAATGTCTTATAAAGGAGTACAGAACTAAAACATCTTTGACAGTTGGCAACACCATGTAACTTAGGTCACTAGGAGGTCCAAAATAGGGCAGTTCATTGTAGCTCTTGTAGGTTTTGTCATTATAGCACTCAGTTTCGCACGTTACTTTAAAATAACAAATCACAATCACAATCACTCAATACGTCGGCCGTAGCGATGCAAAGATGCCTTCCTACTAACGAACGGAATACAACATACGCCACTACAGGTGGTATTCCCTCCTATTAATGGAGGAAATGAGATTATGTGGCGTTTAAATACTTCACAACTTATTAGTGATAAAAATATAAAAATACTCATTTTGTTGCAAAATATTGGATTGCTAGTATTTTGAGGTATGTTATATGATATAATAAAAAATATCGAATATTCTAAAAACCAAAAATTCATCGCCCTGTAGAGGGCAATAGATGTTATTGTTTTTGTTCTTTTTTCTGGAATCTAACCGTACGTATATCCACATTTTGGGACCTATTGGATTTAAAATTTTGACTTTAATTTTTCGGCCCACCCTAGTGCACGTGTACTGCGTAGGTATCTATTGTCATTACTTTAGGTTATGCACAACGTGCTCAGTGACAGTCGCAAAATGTCAGTTCCAATCGAAACTTACTCCAAATTTGAAGTGCGAGCGATAATTTGTTTTTGGCTTGAAAATAACGAAACACCTACCGAAATTCATAAAAAAAATACTAAACACATACGGAGAAGGCATAAAAAAGTTTGTTTGGTGTCAGCAGTTCAAAAGTGGACGCATAAATCTGAACGATGATCCCGAAGGTTTGTGACGAAAACCATCAAGAACAAAAACGGATGGTATTCAATTAATGGTCTATGCACTGATTCGAGAAGATCGTCTGTTGAAAATACGGGAAAATGCTCCACTAACCGCATTCCTAAAAGCACTGTTCAAGAAACCGTATCTCAATTACATTATCGAAAAGTTGCTGCGAGACAGGTACCGAAACTGTTGACCGACCAACACAAAATGCAACGAATGGCGGCGAAAATTGAACTTTTAACGTGTTATCGTCAGGAAAACGGATTTATAGAGTCTATAATTACAGGAGATGAATTCTAAGTATACCTTCATAATCCCGAATCAAAAAAAGACTCGATGACGTGAAGCATGTGAGTTTACAAAAAAATTTAAGGTTTAGCAGTCTGCAAAAAAGACAATGATAACTGTGTTCTGGGAAATGCAAGGCATTTTGCTAACAGAGTTTTTACAACCGAAAACGACAATTAACAGCGATTTTTATTGTCAAACCCACGAAAAACTGCACCAAGCCATTCGACAGAAACGAAGGGGAAGGTTGACAAAAGGAATCAGGTTGTTGCATGACAATGCAAGACAGCGCATATCAGCTCAGACGAACGGAGGCCTAGCTTCACAAACATAATTGGGAAGTTATTGTCCATCCGCCCCATAGTCCAGACCTGGCTCCTGATTTTCACTTGTTTGATTTGTTAAAACGCATTTGTCGGGTAAAGGTTTGAAAACGACGACGAACTTCAATATGAAGTAAGGCAGTTTTTAAAAATTTGGATTGTACCTGTTACTAAGAGGGTATACAGAAGCTTGTGCCTTAACATTGGCGCTGATTACGTTGAAAAGTAGCTAAAAGTTCGTGCTTTTACTTATTGTATATTTAATTTCTATAAATAAACCGAACATCCCTAGTTCTATTACATTACTTGGATATATTTAGGTATCCCATTTTTCTTCGATTAATTAAACTTTGGTTTTGGTTTTCTCCTTAGTGCATGTATATTTTTGTCGTCTGTAATGAGTATTTAACCACATCAGTTTTGTTTTATGCGCAAGGCAAACGCGAGTGCATTTCCGTTTCGCCTACCTTTCAAAGTACATGTGTCTTAAGTTAACTTCCTTACATAAGGTATGCAATTGCTTTTAATTACATTTTGTATTAATTTATATCTGATAGGAAACCCTCCCGAGTGTGTGTGTGTGTGTATGTGTGCGTGCGTGCGTGCGTGTGTGTGCGGGTGGGGTTGGGGTGCGGGGGTGTGGTCGCCGGCGTGCGGGCGCGGGCGTACGTGCGCGTGTGCTTCATGTATTACTTTCACCATGTTTGCCTATAAAAGGTTTACTTAGTCATGCACACGCAAAGAAATCCTTTTATTATAAACTAAGAAATGTCATAAGAGACCCCTACAGGTCAATAATCTTTGACCTTGGCCACTCTATTTTTAGACTTCTAAGAATTGTAAAATGATGATGCAATTGCAATTTAAATTTTTGGCTTTTGACCTTGACGTACAAATTTCCCACTAAAACGTTTGACCGCAGAGTGACCGTGTAATATGATGATGATGATAACATTTCAATTTCTATTTTTGAGAGATCCAAAATTTAAATTTCCCGCCAAAAGTTTGACCTTGAAGAGATCCAAAAACTTACATTTCTCACCACCAGAGGGCGAGTGACGTTGAATTGGTCCAGAACCGGCCCCTAATCACTACTCCACTGCATTATGACTTTATGCAATTTTGATTTTATTATGTTGCAGGAACCAGACCGACCTGAAGGAGGAGGTGCGCTGATCCACTCTGTACCGTGTTTAAAAGTGAATTGGGATGTATTGGCAATATTTGAATTTGGCGAGTCTTGCTCTTCACTTAGTTCTTGAATGTCATCCGTTTCACTAGCAGACGAAACATGATTTTCTTCTTGGCAGTCACTTGATGAATCAGCTACATGATCAATGTCGTCGTCGTCATTCCACAGATTTCCTACTATCTTCTCGAGTTCCCTTAGAATTAACTTTCGGTTCATTTTCATGCAGCCCAATCAGACTCACAATTGCATACAAACTAAAACTTCAAGGTAATATAGACATGCATTTATATATCTACTACCCCTTCAAGAGTTGGGAAAGTTTTCTTTTATTGTAAAAACCAAAACTTTCACTAAATACCTTATGTAAACGACGAAGTCATTATCTAGATACCTCATTAGATAAACATGATCTTTGAAAGCAATTATATTTTGTTAAAGAATGAAGGGTTCATTAGGCCCGTTTGCCCGGTAATGAGGCTTTAATCAAAAATGATGGGTAATTAGTAATTACCATTTTGGAGGAATTCTAAAATGCATTAACTCAAATTACATTTATTAATAGAAATATTCTAGTGTTAATTCTTGTTCGGGCCTAAGAAGCCCCCCTTGCCCGGATAAGGGTTAACATAACGTAAGGTAAGTCTAAAGCTTAATTAAATATGAATGAAAATGGTTGAAACTGTATTACTGACATCTTATGGAAGCGGGCGGATTAGGAATTTTTTTTAAGTTAACATGTGTTTGTGTGTATAATCTCTATCTCACATGAAGTTTTAAACGTCATTCTGACATAGATTATTGTTTTTGTTTCTGCAATGTTGCCTGTTTTCGTTATGAACGAACAAAAAACAGGTTGCATAGTTATCCTAAACAATTGTAATTAAAATTATTTCATTTCTTTTAACTTAGCATCTAGATGTCTATCAACCTCTGTCTGACATGAAGTTTTAAACGTGTTTGACATATTATTGTTTTTGTTTTTACAAGGTTGCCTATTTTCGTATGAATTTATCATAAAGGAGGTTGCATAATTATCCTAAAAAGAATTCTTATTATTTCATTTCGTTTAATTTCCATCTTGTAAGTTGGAAGGTCGTGTGGTGTTCCACACCAGATATTTATATGTGCAAAAATTTTTTTTGTGCTCTTAGTAGCCCATCTGATGTACAAGTATATTGTTGCCAATATGAGCGATTATGACGTTTCGATAAGCAAAATTTCTGAAAACGGAACGATAATGAATGTATCCATTGTAATAGGCCAAAGATTAGTTTAGTCTGAGATTCTTGGTAAAGCTTAGGGCGACTAAGCTACGGGAGTTAATTCTTACATGAGAAGAGTAACTAAAAGGATGCAATTTCGTCAATTATGACACGACTAGAAAACAAAACTTTAATATCTTATCTTAAATTAAAGAATTTGAAAACGTCCAAAAAATTAACGCTGCACTTCCAATGATCCCGGTCCCATAATTAATTTTCCCACATTAATTCCTGTCACATCCTTAAAAGCATGCTAACCGTAATTTTATTTACTCTTAGGCTTAATTCCGAATTAATTTGACTTAATCCGGGTTTGAGTCTTTCCCGTTTCATTGACTACCCGCTTCAACTATCATTTAGAATTTGTCCAAACTCAACTGCTCATTGAAAGTTATTCAAAGCCGCATTACTCGTTGTAATCATGTTACATTTGTTTTTCGTTATCATCAATGCTGACTTATCCTGTATATATATATATATATAATATATATATATATATATATATATATATATATATATATATATATATATATATATATATATATCGTATCCATGTAAATTGATAAATTAAATGCTCATCCAATCGAAAGTTTACATGGCGTGTTCGCTTTTCCAGTATGCGAAAACCTACATTACAACGATGGCTAAATAGTATATTAAGTATTAAGAACAGTAAGGACAGTTTACCGATCGACGTTCGCTCAGTCGCCAATATTGGAGGAGATCGGTAAACTCTTACTGTTCGAAATGCTTATGCTATTTTTTGTCGATCAACAATACACTTGATGGCAAAAGGTAGGCAAACACATTTTATTTTATCTCAAAATTGCTTAAAGATGACCACAAGCCGAGCCACAAGCGTATGTATTGTTTCCTTAGTAACCTGAATGTTAATGTGACAGTTGTAAAATAATTGTGTCAAAATTCTGCTAATCAAGGCGACAAAATTCTGCATGATGATGAAGTGTTAGAACAGTTTCTACGTCTCAACAAGCAATACATTCTGTGAATACAAATCTTCTTGAAACGGTCGGTATTACCATTTCCAATTGTAACAATTGTACATTTAATTTTAATATTAATAAATAATACTATACCCAAAACTCTGGCAGGTGTTTCAGTAAACTATGAATTTCACTTATGTTCGCTGAACGGTAAGTAAATTACTACCGTTCAGTTAGACTCATTAAACAGAAAATGCCACCTACTGTTGTCAAAACAGTGACAGTAAGTTGACAAATATGAACGATCGCACAAAAGTAGTTTTCGCAAATGCTGTTTACATTTTGGTGCAGGCTGTTCTTTTACCGAGAGCCGAGGATAAAATATTGGCACAAGGTGACAGCGCACGTGTTGAATACATTTTAATCGTTCACATAAATTAGAAAAATTAAATTTTGAAATATTTGTTGACAAATGTCAAATTAAATACTAAAAAGTTTATATATTTAGTTATATACATTTTTCTTTATGTATTAAAAGTAACGATGTTTTTTAATCGTTTCTTTTAATACATAAACATGGTATATAACTAAATATATAAACTTTATGTATTTAATTGACATCTGTCATCAAATATTTCAAATAGTTTTTCTTATTTTATGTAAATGATTACAAAAAATTTTGTTCGCAACACGTGCGCTGTCACATTTTTGGTTCTCGGCCTTATATTTTATCCCTCGGCTACGTCTCTTGTAAAAAAGAACGGCCTCGCACCAAGAAATGTGTAAACAGGGCACTAGTTACGAAAATAACTAGAATTAATGTCATACACGTACATAAGATTAATTCATAATTATTACAAAATGTACATTTTTGGAAACAAATAACTGTTATTTTTTGCTTAGACTAACTTTTAATGCAAATAACGGTTTGGCAACACAGCAGCTGTCAAGTTGTCAAAAATATATAACCTAAAAATTCATCTGTAAAAGGTAAGTGCGATTATTGCACAACTATTTAAATAAATCAATTTTTTTAGAACAATACAAAATTACATTAAAATGTCACAATTCACATGTATATCCTGTAGAGTAGCATTTGAAAATGGTGATACACAAAGATTACATTATAAATCCGATTGGCATCGTTACAATCTGAAGCGGAAAGTAGCAGAAATACCACCAGTCACTTCAGAAGAATTTCAACGTCGTGTAGTTCAACAACAAATTGAAAATGAGAAAAAATCACAATCATCTTACTGTGAACCCTGTCATAAAACTTTCACAAATGAGAAAGCATTTGACAATCATGTAAACTCTAAAAAGCATAAGGAGAACGTCATAAAATTTGAGGAAGCAGGAGTTTTTGCTGTTAACAAACCGTTAAACAATCTTTCAGAGGATAAAGAAGATGATAGCGACATTGAAGAAGTTGATTCGGATGAATGGGATGAAGACATTGAGAATCCGATTGATAACAACAATTGCTTGTTTTGCGCACATCATAGTCGTAGTATTGTACGAAATGTACGACATATGACTTCTGCACATTCCTTTTTTGTGCCTGATGTGGAATACTGCAATGATTTACGTGGTCTACTTTGTATCTTGGTGAAAAAATTACAAAAGGTAAAAGCATTTTATGTTTAGAGTCTTTAGTCACTGCATACTATTTTAGGGTATATGTGCTTGTGGTGTAATGAAAAGGGGAAATCGTTCCATTCAGCAGATGCGGCACGAAAACATATGATTGATAAAGGGCACTGTAAAATGATCCATGAAGGTGTCGCATTAGCCGAATATGCTGATTTTTACGATTATTCATCTTCATATCCAGATGCTGATGATAAAACTGTAAATAAAGATGAAGAAGTGGAAATAGCCGAGCTTGATGGTGGTGATTATCAACTTGTGTTACCATCAGGAATGGTTGTTGGGCATCGAAGCTTGATGAGATATTATCAACAAAGTATTGATCCCAATCGGCAGGTAGCGATAACTCGTAATAGTAAGAAGTTACATAAGGTATTAGCACATTATCGTGCATTGGGATGGAGTGCATCTCAACAAGAAGCGATTGCCAGGTAATTATAATTAGAGTTTTTTACTTCTAATTTATTCACTTTTTTAGAAATGCAAGGGATGTACATTTTATGAAACGTATGCAAGCAAAATTACGAACTAAACTAGAAACAAAAGCGAATAAATTACAAACACATTTCCGCCAGCAAGTTAATTTCTAAATAGGAAAATTCATCTTTTTACGTTACCCTATTTTTCTTATTAATAAATAAATGTTATATCATGTAATATTAAAAATTTAATTATATTACTGACCATTTTTGGGGTTAATAGCTGAACGTATTTTGATTTTTAATCAAAATACATATAACCTTAATTTACGAACCTAAAGATACGCAGGTAGCAAAAGTAAACAACAAAATTTGCTGTCGCCTTAAATTAACAAAAATGTTATGTTGGCCATCGACAATGTTGAATTCATTTGTTATCCTTTAAAAACTGTTTTTAATGCTTTGTTAGTAATTTTTTCTGTTATAAGTTAGTATATAAGGTTACATTACTGACAATTTGAATTCAGTAGTTGCGTATTACATCTAGAAGTGTTTTGCAAAAATGAATTTCTATATAACCTCAATTTATTCTGTGATTAAGATGTCTATTTAAAAGTAAGGTAGATATAAGCAGTATATAGTTATGTTAACAAGTTCCTCTAAATAAATGTGTACGTTTTTATTTAAAACATTTAAATATTAATATTTATAGTTTTGGCTAGTAGAGGACGCTATTAATAGACATATTTTGTTATGGACTCAGCTAGTCATCCATGTGGGACTAGTGTAAATAAAAATTAATGAATGCCTGACATTAGTTGTCAGCATTCTGATGTCTCATTCTGTTTTCTACCTTAAAGTTGATCAATACTTCGATTCTGATCACAATTATTAATTAATAATGAGTTTTAAGGTGCTTCTGTACTAAGAAAAAATTTCGCTTTTAAAAGATGGTAACACTCATTACTCATTTTAAACCTATTATGTAAAGGTTTACAATAGTACCTTAGTTAAGCTGTTCCAACAATTCTTCAACTTGTTTGTGAACCATATTTTAGTTGTCAGCAAAATGCATTTTCTACCTGAAATACTATATACCGGGTGATTCACGTCGAAGGTACCTTATAGCGGGTTACACATGCATGGATTTAGTGGCGCCAGTACTAACGCCAGTTTAACTTTCATGCCAGTAAAGGTTTACACGCTCATCTTAGATTTTATCTCGCCAGTCTCATTTGTTGAATGCAAGGTGTCAAGTGATTGTATAAAGAGGTCTCTTTATATAAAAATGTCAAGTGAAATCTCGAGTGAAATACTTCGTAGAAGCCGTCGAATAGTAGCGAATTTGTTGGTTAACGATATCATTAATGATTTACGACGAAAAATTAATAATAAACGTAAAGGTCGTGTTTCGGTAAAATCATGGATTGCCCGGAGGCAAAGTTTAGGTGCTTGTCAAAATCTTGTGAGGGAACTTTCAATAGAAGACCCTGCATGTTACAGGAACCATTTACGGATGACAAAGGAATATTTTGATAACTTGTAACACCATATATTGAAAAAAAGAACACCCCAATGAGGGACGCTTTATCTGCTGAACTTAAATTACAAATAACATTGAGATATTTGGCAACTGGCGATTCCTTCGCAGCTCTGCAATACTTGTACCGTATACCAAAAAGTACAATATCAAAGTTCTTGCCAGAAGTTTGCCATGCGATTTACAGCGGACTTAAAGACCATATTAAAGTAAGTATTTTTATTGTAATTAGGAGAATAAACATTTACATAGTTTTAATCACAATATTCAATATTCATCAATCAGTATAGAACCTACAGCTTCCGACAAAATATCACCAGCATGTGAGGAACTACTTGATTATTCATAGATAATGTTTGATGAACTTGTACTTGATGTAGATGAAAAAGTTTCAAAACGTCTAGCCGAATTTAGCCGTTGTTTAACTAAGTATCACTGTATATAAGCCATTGATTCTAAAGCTAGTTTCTCTGGAAATTTCTTAAGTTGGCATGCGATGGACTTTCCGAAGCAATCAAATTCATTTTCATCTGGTGCAGTTGTATTAAGAGTTTTCGCAATTGTTTTCGGTTCCTCTAATGCTTTTTCTGTACCGCTTTTTTCATGTTTCTTGAACCTTTTTGGTGGAATGTTTACTGACATATTGTTGTGAGTGCTTGTAGGGGTAGACACAACATCACTGACTTCTGTATTTTGTACGACATCAGCGGTTTCTGATTGTGTGGTGTCTCTGTCACAAACAGAATCCTCTGTATCCTAAAAATATAGTACAACTGTTTACAGTAATCCATTCTTCTAAAAGTGAAGTGATTAAAGGCTTTAAGAAAAGGGGTTTTTAAATCCAAAGTCTTCTCCACGACATTTTTTTTTTGTTTTTGAATAACATTTAGAATTTAAAAACCCTTTTGTTATAGTAGAATTAAAATATATTATCATTTTTAGGTTCCAAGCACACAAGCAGAATGGAAGCACATTATACAAGGCTTTTGTACACGATGGAATTTTCCAAATTGTGGTGGGGCGCTAGATGGGAAGCATATTGTGTTGAGGTGTCCCTTTCAATCAGGATCAAACTTTTATCACTATAAGGGATCATTCAGCATTTTCCTTTTTCGTTGGTGGATGATCAATACTGCTTTCAATATACAGACGTTGGAGTAAACGGAAGAGCCTCTGATGGAGGAGTTTTTGCAAAGTCAAGCTTAAAGACTGCATTAGAAAATAAAACATTGAATGTTCCTGTCAATACTGTATTTCTAGTAGACGATGCTTTCCCATTGAAAGAATATTTATTAAAACCGTATTCTCACCATGGTCCTTTAACAGTAAAGGAGAAAATGTATAACTATCGGTTATCACGAGCTAGAAGAATTGTAGAGAATGCTTTTGGTATACTCGTGTCCCGTTTTCGTGTATTTGAAAAACCGATTGCCTTGTGTCCCGAAAAAGCGGACGCTGTAGTAAATGCTACTTGTACACTACATAACTGACTGCGAAAAACAACTACTACCTATATTTCCCGAGGGTCTGTGGATGAAGAAGATTTTGAAACCGGAACGATAACAAATGGTTCTTGGAGACACGAAATAAGAAGTACAAGTTTGCCGATCTGGCAGTAACAAATGAAACCCATAATTATTCCAAAGCAGCAGCTGCTATTAGAAACAATCTAGCTGATTGGTTCATGGGTGAGGGTGCTGTGCCATGCCAGATGATAATGATTAATAATATTCACAACTAATGTATTTAATATTTAAACAAATAAAATACTTACAATTTGTGTAGATCGTGTGTCTCTTATGTGGACTACTGTATGCAAGATTCGATCAGCCACCGCAAACCAAGGAATTTTCGGTGTGTAAATATCATCAACACCGGCCCCCGACTTCTTACTTTTTGAAATTTTATTTAATTCTAATGTATATGCATTTCTTATTGAACGTATTTTAGCTTTTACATCAGAAGAACTGAAACCGTCAATATTTACTTTTTTTGCGATATTTTCATATGCATCCTCTCTTAAATTCCTATCCTTGTATGAAGTGGAATGCACCTCCCATAAACAAGGACATTGCTCATAATATTCCAAAAACTGAATAATTTTTTCTGAACTCCACTTTTTACTCATTGCGAAGGAATATGATTGTTAAAATTAACTCAAAAGTGGCCTACACAATGGATACATTATTACTGGCGTGCATGAACAAGTTTACATTTTCAAATATAATTTGTACTAGCGCATGACACTACTAGCGCATGAAAAATTGGAACGCTCTAATTTTTTTCGTTCATGCGTGCACTGATACAAATTGCGCGACAGTAAAGGTTGACACGTGAAATATTATTTTACTGGCGCGCCAGCGACCACTGGCGCCACTAAATCCATGCATGTGTAAACCCGCTATTAGACGTTTAGGGAAAACGAGACATGGGATCTTTTTGAAAATTTGGTCACTTGCATGGCTGGCTCGGATCTATCGATCTAAAATATTTTCAGCGTTGCGACGTTGTCGCTTATGTGGAAAAGTGGCATCACCTTTAATATTTTTAATGAGACGACCTGTATATTATTACATTTTTGGGTTTGCTATTACAATCACCTTGTATTTAAAGATCGATTATGCAGAATGTATGATTTCAAAGTATACTAATACAATTTCAATTGATGAGATAAAACAACAGCATGTATATACCAACTATAACGTGGTCGTTAAAATTAAACCAAAAATATGAGTGAAATTTTTATTAAAAAATACCATCGGCACTTATGTGTATCATAGACAAATCACTTTCATGTGTATATTCTGTCTTGTTTTTTTGGTTTGGGGCGCATATACCCTACATGATTTTAATATTATTTATTTATTTGTTTGGACATAATCAGGATCACTGCTAGTTACATAAATTCACTAAAATAGTGTACAGGCATGCGATAATGTAATTATAATCATTTAAGTAAAATCACAAAGTGATTGGCAAATGTAGTATGTGGTTAGATGAATTAAATCAAAATGTAGAGGTGAATATAATAAATACCAATAAAACGGTGAATAAGGGCAACGAATTTAGAATTGAGCGGGCAGAAACCGAGTAACTAGAATAAGCAAATACAACCATAAATAAAGTAGGAAAAGGAAACTACTACTAATAAGTAACGTAAACAAGTCCAAACGCTGATAAGAGACCGTCTCCGACAGATGGACTGAGACCGACCTTTTTGCTCAGCGACGCGATAACACGCGAATAACATAAACAAAACAGAACCGTATTGAGGAAAATTTATAAACGCATTAGCAAGTTAAATAAGTAAACTGGAGTAGAAATTGAAATATCAACATCCCGGGGGAGATATACGTAAATTAGCGCAATGGGCGAAAACGATCAGGATAACGCTAGTAGGCATAATGAACAAGCTAATCCAAATAGATAAAAAATGTACCGCATGAATAATAACATGGAAAAACAGAGAGAGGAAACCAATAAGTCAAAAGTCAAGGTGGAGCAAATGGCAACAAGAATTTAGATGCTGGAAAAGGAAGTAAGGCAAAGAAACCTAATAATATTTGGAGTCCCAGAGGAGGACAATGAAAATAATCTAAAAAAAAGATTCCTGGAAATCGCCAGGAAGTAAGAATACTAGAAGGCGAAATAGACGTAAATCGAGTAGTAGGACCAACAAGGAACGGGAATAGACCGGTCAAGGTAGAACTAAACAACAAAAGCGAAAAAATTCGAAATCATGGGGAACGTAAGGAAGTTAAAAGGAACAGACATATGGGTAAAGGAGGACCTTGACAGGAAGACTATAGGAATAAGATGAAAACTAATACCGCACATGACGGAGACAAGAAGTAAAGGTAACAAGGCAACCATAATAAATGATCGGCTAATCATCAACGGGTAGGGATGGAAGTTAGAGGACCTGGAAGGTGAAAAGGAGGTGGAGGTAGAATGAAGATGAGTATCAAGGCGCAGCAAATAAGGAAGGAAAGAAATAAGAGAAAAAAAGAGCCTATGAAAACGCCGACAAAGGAGCATTACCAAAAGTGGAAAAGGAACAGCAGAAATGGATAACAAGAATAGAGATAGCTAAAAATGGACGGAACGAGAACAATTAAACGAAACCCTAAGAAGCGATAGACACGATGGAAAAGAGGAGTACAGACATCAAAGGTGGGAATTAAAAAAACAGCCAAAAAATTAAGCGAACAGAATAAAGAAACTGATAAGGATGGCAATAGCAATGGAAAAGTAAAAACGCAACAAAGGGAAAATGGAAAGCAAATAGGTAAAGGAAATTAAAAAAACAGAAAAGAAATAAGTACATGGAACGTTAGGACGCTATTAACAATGGGGAAAATGGAAAAGTGAGCCATGAATTAAAAAAGTACAAGGTAGAGAGAGCGGCACTGCAAGAAATAAGATGGGGGGCGGGGAAAAGGAAGGATTGACAAAAACGACTACACAATGATATACTGAGGTGCCGAACAGCAAGGATTATACGGTATCGGATTTATGATATTCGGAGAAATGAGGACGAGGATCACGGAAACTAAATTAATTGACGCAAGAACGGCATACATAAGATTGGAAGCAAAACCGAACATGATGTCAATTATGAATGTATATGCACCTACGGAAACTCGGTGGAAAGAAGGAAAAGAAACTTTTTATGAGAGACTAGCGGTACAAATCGAAAAAATGTTGCAGGGAAACCTCCAATACGTGAGAGAACGGATGACAACGGATATAGATGGTTATAAATAGTACCAAATACTAGTATCCAGCAATACACGAAGTAAAATGGGCATCGCCAGACAAACAAACACAAGCTTAGATAGACCACATACTCAAAAAGGCGACAATCATCAATAAGGAATGTTAGAACAGAGCATGTGCGGATACCGATCACTTTATGGCGACTGCCGTAATACGACAAAAATAAAGGGAATTAGTGAAGAAGGAAGTATTTAAACACAAATGGGATATGAGAAAACTAAATGAAGAAAAGATAAAGAATCAATACAAGGAAGAATCGGGAAAAAATCTCAAAAATGGAACACGTGATGGATCAATAGAAGAAAAATGGAATAACATTAAAGAGTCAATAAGTATAGCAGAGGAAAAAATAGGAACAGCTAGAAAAGCGAAGAAGAAGGAATGGTATAATGAAATATGTAAGAAAGGGCTCAAAGAAACAGCGCGAGCAAGGCTAAAATGGGTACGAACCACTACAGAAGAGCATATAGGAGAGTACGAAGAAAATAGGAAAGACAGCAATAATATAATAAGGAGCAAGAGGGAATGGATCGAAGAAAACCTGAATAAAGTGCAAGAGAGTAAGAAAAAAAATACCAGAAAATTGTATCAGACGGTCAAGGAGCAAAACAAAGTGTACAAGCACAAGCTAACAGGAATAAAAAACAAACAGGGCAAGGTAGTAGAAAACGAAGGTGAATATAAAGAAGTCTGGATGGAACACTTCAAGGACCTACTAAGCGAAAAGAAGGAACAGGAGGAACTAAAGGGCGAGGAAGAACTAGATGAGCACACGATAAGAGAACCCGCGTTAGAAGAAGTGAAATAAATCATGAACATCAGCCGCAACGCAAAGGCGAAAAGATGAAATCAGTATGGAGCTAATTAATATGGAGGAGACGAGCTACAAGAGAATATACTACAAGAAATCTGGAGAGAGCAAGCGATGCCAAAAGATTTTGAAGTGGGACAAATGATAACAATATACAGGAAAGGAGATCAACAAAAGTGCAAGAACTATAGAGCAATCACCCTACTAAACACCACCTATAAGATCCTTACCACAATAATACATAAAAGACTAAGAGACGTGACAAAAAATAAAATAGGGCAATACCAAGTACGAAACGGAGGAATTCAGAACGGACAAAAGGGTTAACAAAGGAATGATAAGAACTAGAGGGGGTAAATAACAGCATATGCGGATAACAGCTCTCATATTAAGGTGTGACATACTAGCTAAGATATTGGAAGAAATAATAATGCTAGGGCAAAAGGTAGGGCTTAAAATAAATAAAAACAAAAAAATAATGAGAGTGGGAAATGAGAAGCGAAGAGAGAAAATAAAAGTAAGCAAACAAGATTACGCAGAAGTCGGTAAATTCAAGTATTTGGGCGTTATGATAGCCAGAAATGAGGACATAGTGTTGGAAATAAAGGATAAGATACTAACGGCAAACCGAGCGTTCTACGCAAACAAGAAACTATTAAAGAGCAATACAATCTCCAAAAAGACTAAACTAAGAATATATATGACACTAATAGCTCCCATTCTAATGTATGGAGCAGAAACGATGACGATGACAAAAAGCGAGGAAGAAAGCTGTAAAATTCCGGAAAGAAGAATTTTATGATTTATAATGGGTCCAGTTCAAGTAGCAGAGGGGAATATAGAATAAGAACAAACCGAGAGCTACTCCAGGAAATAGAGAAGTATGTTGTGAAGAGAATAAATCAGCAGAAAGTGAATTGGTTAGGACACGTAATCAGAGCTGACATCGAGGAATCGATGGAACAAATAACAACGTGGACACTGGCCGGAAAGAGAAAGAGAGGCAGATCAAAGCTACAATGGATGGATGAAGTGAAAAGGGATTTTAGAGAAATAGGAATTGAAAATGTAGAGTAGAAGGCTGAAGGCAGGAATTTATGGAATAATGAATGTAAAGAAGTTGGAGGAGGAGTGGACAGGGATTTATGTAACTAAAATATATCTACGAAGCTTCGCCTGAAGCGGCGCAACCTCTACACGGGGTGTTAAGTCATATACACTATATACTAATTCTTTGAAAAGAGTCAGAATTTATAAATGATCCTTTTTGAGCACATGACGTTCAGCTACATGAAATCTAATTTTATTTAAAATTTGCGGAGAATCTATTTGACCATTATGATTTTGAAAAATAGCAAAGGTCCCAAATTACTTTGGGGAATAGCAGAACTGCCTACAAAGTACTGCGCGAAAATCTGACGCGCTTGTAGCGGTTGGTTATAAACGACGAACTTTTAACCTAAGCCATAGACTTCATGTTCCAAAATACGTTCGTTTTAATCAGGCTTTGTTTTAAAAGCCAGACAAGATAGTAATGAAATTGGTCAATAATTACATTTATTACTTGCTGCACCAAACGTAAGTATTGACGTCACCTTGGCAAGCTTTCATTTGTCAGGAAAAGTGCTGAACTGAAGTGACAAGTTTGTAAAGTATCAATGCCAGACAAAACACAACTTTAGATCTGCTGAAGATGCAACGTATCTAACCATCCACGTCACATAAAATTGCGAGGATTTAGTTAGATCGACAAGTAACTCAGCCAAACGGTCCTGAGACCGCACAGCACTCGCATAGCGTGGGTGTTTTGAAGTGTTGATAAAGAGTAAATAGATGTAGGTTAGTTATAAAGTGAGAACGCAATTGTAGGCAGAAAGATAAGAAGAACAGACAAGAAATCATTAGTTTTTCGAAGAGGGTCCCTGTAAAGCTTGAACCGGGGAAGAAACAGGAAAAACACATGAACGACAATTCCCTCAACAAGCGTAAATTTATTAATGAATTTACCAACAATGAAATTTTAATGTATATAACAATAACAGTGCATGCCTATCCAACATGCAATTTGTCCCCACAAACCCAAATCTAAGAGTAACCTTACCTTACTATCACAATGTGAAACACTAAAGTTTCGTAATTAACATATATTTTCAAGATTATTAACGACGAGGGCAAGTCGCGAGATTTTACGGGTATAAACTCACCTTTAACCAATTTAGCTAATTAAATAAAAGAACGTAAGGCTCCTCTCTTCTACGCTGAAATATCATTTATAGAACGTAACCCTAAAAAGGAGAATATATATATATATATATATATATATATATATATATATATATAAATTGAAATGTATGTGATTGTATTTTAATAATAATATGGGGATAATTTGGCGAGAAATCGAATAAGGGGATAGGGATCAAGGAATTTATTGTTAATATTAGATTAATCTCATATGGGGATAGGGATCAAAGATTTTAATTATATTTACTATATTGCACCAGACTAGCTCAAGGATCTCAATTGGGGATAGAGTTCAGGGATTTAGTTGAAGATAAAAATTTTTTTAAAATAAGAAATATCCTATATGTAATTGAATTTAACGTATAAAATTTGCTCTGAATAGAATTTGCTTTCTAACGCATGCGTTAATGACTTTAAGTGAAAAATAATTAAAGCTGTCAAAAATGTCAAATAATTAAGAAATTTTAATGTTTGGATCAAAATGAAAATTTAGAAAAAGAAAAGGAAATAATTAGCTTCACAGGTGTTTACACAAGTAAATAATTGAAATTCTTAATTAATAACATATAACAAATATAAATTGCAGGGAAATAACAATAAACAGGGTTATAAAATTTTAAAACTCACATATACAGTCCTTCCTGTCGATTGAATGATGTCTTCAAACTTCAGCTGGAGGCAGGCAATGTTCACTCGGCTATTGTTGTTACTAATATCCAACTGCTATCTCGGTTCTCGAAGACACCAACTTCCAAGCTTCAAGATGTTTTCTTTCCAAAAACGGCAACCTCCAAACACTTATTTACTATGGTAACTTTTATTTAAAATGGTTTTAAATCTTTATGAGTAATATCGTTTAAAATGTATTATTAAGTATCCAAGATTTTTGTTAACACACTTTTATTTTAGTTACCGAAAATAATATTTATTTAAGAGGAATTGTCCGGATAAATAAAACAAACTTTCACCAAATAAAAATGGAATTTAATTTGGTATATCAGAATTATTTTAAATCGGAAAACACGAAAACAAATTTACACAAAATCGTGACATCAATTAATCGTACAGAATTATTTTATTAATAACGACAGGTATCGGTGACCGAACTATTTAATTTTAACCGATTGATATACAAACAAGTGCTCTCGAAATTATTCGTAACGTAAACTTTCTCGACGATAATAAATTAGGTTATGTAAACACAAATTTAGCAACACTGTTTTAACCTTTTCACTTTTTTGAACAAATTCTAGAGAGAGATTGATTCCTGAGCGCTTGCTTTTATAGGTTTCTGGTTGCTACAGAAATTTCAACTTTTTTACAGCCATATTGCAAAATTTACAATGAATGTGATTGGATAATCAAAATTAAGAATTGTACATAAATGGAATTTTGGCCGTAACTTTCTTATACATGGTCGGAAATGAAATTTAAAAACGGAAATGAAAACTATGTGAAATTTTGAATAAAAGGACACCTAATAAGCAATAATTCCTACCACTAATAAACGAAACAACTTAATCTAATCAAAATAAGCTATTAACTATACACACTTACAAGCTACACTAAAATTACTTGCGAAAATGGAATTCTGAGGACAATTTACATAAGAAAACATATCTTTTAAATTCGAAACATATAATTTAATGAAAATTTTAAGCTTTTGTAAATTTGTCTAGAATTCACCTCAGATTTAGCAAAATTTTGCGGATAAAAACGCTGTATCCTTATAAAAACTTATTTATATTGTGAAAGAACATCTATTATTTGCTTTAAGAGCAAAAACTAAATCTAATAATGTGGAAAAAGTATAAAATTATGTGAAAAATCTAAAATTTACAACGTAACCATACTTAAATTTTAATATGAAATAAATTCATATTAAAAAATGTTTAAGGTTTATACAACTTGTCTTTATTGTTCTCACTACTTATTTGCAATGCATAATGTTATTTAGTCTTGCATTGAAAAAGTCTCATCGTCTAACACTCTTTTAGAATTTTTACACTATAAATTGTACGGCACTATAAATGTTTGTATGCCATAATGTTCTAAATGTTTTTCTTCTTGTGAATCATGTATTATAATTTTTGTCACTAATTTGCTAACAAAAATGTGTGCGAAAATTGTCTATACTGTCCATATTATAACCCTTTTTACTAAATTTTTGTATTTTCTGCCTTTAAAAACTAAACATACACTATCCCTAACCTAATCTTAACTACATAGTCCATGTTTAAACACCTGTGAAATGTCTACTTGCCAAATTACCTTTGAAAAATTGAATTTTATTGTAAAAATTGCACTACTAAAATGACTCTACGAAAATGGTGATATCTAACATTCTTGACAATTTTGGTAGCAACAAATTGCCTTTTATGATGAAACCAAACTTAGCAAATGATATTCAGATCAATTTATACCAAATAAATTTATTTTAAACACATCGTGAACCAGATTTATGTAAAATTGTGTCTCGCACTTGTATCGAGCCAGAAATTACCCCTTTTTATGACCCAAATGTCATGTAAGCTGTCCGATACTTCTATTACCTCTTTTAAACATCTCAATATATATATATATATATATATATATATATATATATATATATATATATATATATATATGTATATATATATATATATATATATATATATATATATATATATATATAACCGAAATAGTTTACGTTAGAAAGGTAACACAATATCCCTCATCAATGGCAAATTGAAATATATAAATAATCAGAAAAGCTTGTTCAGTTCATATCCTAACATGCATATACGAGTAATTAATAAATTTCTAATCTCCAATAAAAGAAACCATGTACTTAAAATATACAACATGGAAGCTAAAGGCTAAAACATCAATATCTGTTTTATGTACAAGTTCAGTAATAATTACTCTAAATTTGGGTTAAAATATATAACAAATATTAACTAACGGATTGATCAAATTATAATAGTTCTACCTTAGTGAGATCTTTACGAAAGTTAAATGTATTCGGATATCAATATGACACTGAGGTTGTAAGAAAGGTAAGCAATTTTTTTAAATTATTTGTAATATGGTTACTTTAAATACACTTAATCTTTTGTAGAGGCTGTAGTAATCCCTGTTGAAAGCAGCATATAATTTACAACAGGTTAGGAAGTAAAATCGACAATACAGTGTTTATTAATATATCGTAGCAAAAACAAAAGCGAGACAAACGGTACACACACGGATATTCAACGACTATGTAAAGTAAACGAAGAGAATGATACACGAGAAGAAAAAGCAGCTAGAAATAACGTAACATATATAATAGCAATTTATTTCTATAACGTTGTTTTACCTCTATAGGTCGAAGACGAGCTGTATGTGACAATTTACTACTAACTGGTTAAATATACTTATTTTAATTTAAATATCGTATTTTAAGCCTAAAAGAAAGATTCGAATTATAACCAGATTGAACAAAACCGAGCTAACTTACCATGTGTGTGTAAGTAACATTTTTTTTTACATCCGCAATAATAGCGACTATATTACTACACCAAATGAAGAAATATTGTTTTGAAAAATTCTCATCTAAAAATGGTGATTTACACACCGAAGAACAGCAACCAGACAAATTTTCTAAAATATATTTTACACCACACAAAATGGCCGTTAAGAAACCACACCTTAGGAACAAGGCATTCAACAAAATTTTCTTATCAAATTTTTGCTTGTAATCAAAATGTATTTCAATAAAGCATGTTTAGTAATATGTAATTATTCAGTGGTACCTCATCTAGTGGTGATTTAGTAAACTAACAGATATTTATAAAATGTATTAATTTAAAGGTAACCGGAACCCACGTATAGATGGCACTAGCAAATATATTTTATACAAGAAGAAATGGAAATACGATCAATCCATTATGAATTAAAACGTACATGGTAACGGTAGTAAATATAGAAAATTCAAATCATTAAGGTAGAGAAATAAGTAACGAGTAATCCTTAAATAACAATCCTAAATATCAAGTCACAGATACCTATTTAGTCTTGTTCTTTTCCAAACAGTAATAAGCGAAAATTATAAAATCGATCCAAAAAGATACGATATCGATTTCTGCACATTACAAATAAACGTTCTCCAACCCGGTACATATATATATATATATATATATATATATATATATATATATATATATATACATAAGGTACTTTCGCTTACTGTAATTAAATGTTTACTTTAATTTGCCTCGGTCTAGCTCAATTGGATTTTAAATTAATAAAAGGGGACTGGGGCTGATCACTGTATCATAGTCATATAAGGGTTTTATATTTATATTAGTCCTATTTATTTGTAAATACTAAATATCGACACTTAACCTAAAAAAACAACTGTCCAAAACTGAACACACTGAACAAACTATTTATAATAAATTAAATAAAAGAAAGCTTCGGATGGACGCCTTGTCTGGGTTTTATTATGGACTCCGGTCCTCTCGCTGCTCGATTCTGGAACGTTTCTGTGAAAATAGAATTAGTACTACCTTCAAATAACCTATTCGGAACTCCTATTTTAATATATATGAGAAATCCTAACTGAAATGATTTATTAAAGTTATTTTAATGTCTTAATGCCTGTTCTGTCTACGGAAGCCGCACGGGGTTCTAGGCACAGCTGTCCTAACAGTATCGCAAGGTTGCTTAGAACGATTATGCGCTTGCTTGCTTGAAGGTCAACCATAAAAATCAATACTTTAAAGTATAGTTTGTGCGCATGCGATTTTTACATTTGAACGAATAGATGATGTAGTTCTGCTTTTATACAGTACAAGCTTTTTCAGGTTAACGTCTTATGAAACGTATTTTTTACGGAACTAAACTAACTATATATAGGATTCATTAACTGATTATTTATATGGAGTAGTTAACTGCTTCGACAAATAGATTGCCTGATTATTCTGTCCTGACGGGTCTAACTTTTATATAAAGTAAAAGTTACGGTGGATACTAATCACAATGATAATTTCTTTACTTAAGGTCTTTAAAGCTTCAGGAAACGTGATAGTTTATGTATTACGGATGCGGTTTTCTTAGAGCATGATTCCTACTTTAAAATGGATTTCTCGCGAATTGCGATCGGATATTGAAGCGGCTACTCACGTTGGGCCAGATTAAATATAAGACTCCCGGGGTACCGACGTAAACGCGGAGCGTCTTTGTAGAGCTGGAGAGTCACGAGGTGATCTACAAGCGGCGTCTGCTGGTAATTTTATCTGTGGGTTTCTGGCGCTTCTGAGTTCTTACTTATTTTGTCTGGTGGGTGGCGTAGTGCAATATATGTTGGGTGTAGGATCATTTACAAGAATCTGGGACTAACCAGTTGCGCTGTGTAAATGAGATTTCAGGGGGTTGGTAGAATTAAGGCGAGAGCCTGTCTTTTCAACGGAGTAAACGAAAGATAACTACGGGCGTTCATCCCAGCGTGACATCGTTCAATCTGCGTATTGTGTAATGTTGTGCAATAAAAACTTATGTGCCTTTAACCTCAGATTACTTCGACCAATAGCCCGGTTATATGGAGATGATACACGACGGTAGACGACGAATATTATGACAAACGCAGAGATCGGCAGGTCGGCGAAACAAAGTGACTGGACTAAGCGCGGCAGACGCGCCGTCCGATTCTCTTTCTTCGGTAGCGCGTAGCGGTTTTTATTACGGATCCGCGGAAGGCGGGTACGGCTTCTGGTGGTTGATATCGGGTTGTGATTGATGGGTTTTTTATACAATAAAGTTCCTATAAACATAGGTCCGCAAACGCTTCGTTACCGATCTACAGCGTGTTGAAGTTTAATTGCCTAAAGTCTACTTGAAGTATTGATTTTTCTGATTGACCTTCTAACCAGTAGGCACGAGCATTACCCCCATTACCGGGTTAAGCAACTTTGCTATACTGTGATAGTAACTGTATGCGTACACCACGGCCGCTTATGTTTACAGCACCGGCATTAAAACTTAAATAATTTTGAAGTCATTTTAATTAGGATTTTTGTTATATAAAATACGAGTCCCAAGTAAGTTAATTGAAGGTAGTATTAATTCTATTTTCACAGATTTTTTTTCCAGATTCGAGTGATAGGAGGACGGGAGCACCAGAACCAAACCAGGCGTCTCTCCGTAAACTTCTGTAATTTATTACATTTTAGTGTTGTAAAATTATTTTCTTAGTTTAAGTGTGCATTATTTAACATGTAAGGAATTGGTTAACATAAATATCAAACCCTTGTATGACTATGATTCAGTGTGTATAGTGATCGGTCCTAGTAGAAGTAAACGAACTCCGCCTCTTTTTATTAATTTAGAATCCGATTGGGCTAGTCTGAGGAAAATTAAAGTAACACAAGGTAAAGTCCCTTTCTTCTAAGGAAAGGGCATTACAATATTAATCGTTTATTTAAAAAAATATTAGCAACAATAAAAATACAGCTGATAAGGTACGAGTTAGTGTTTCCCGCCAATATTAAAACTACCCTTAATACGAGACTTAAGTGATTTCCTTTATTTGCACTATTTTTATATAGCGGCAGTTTTTATTTTAAACAGTTGTATCGTAATTAGCGTCGAACTCGTGAACGTCTTCACTAATGCGTGGCTTGGATGATTTTTATTTCACTATTAGGATGTCACATTAAATACTTACTTATTTTCGTGCATTTTAAATCCCTGAAAATCCATTCTTTCTGTTGTTGATTAATTCTTTTCACACTGATGTTCGCCGGTTTGGGAAAAATTTACTGATCGTCATTGTTCTGATAATGGGTTTGTAAGTAATTAGGTAAATGCAATGGATGATATTCGCAATTTAAATTTAAACTTGGAATGTTTTGATTTATGTAAATCCTGCAGTAAACCTTACCGTGGACTAGCTGTTTTTATTTTGCTGGTTTCTTTAAGGTATAATTTCTTAAACGCATTTTACAGCTTAAATTCAAACCGTACTGAAAGGGTTAACCTTAGTTGTTTCACTGATAAGAACACATTTCATTTCATTTATCCCTTTTCTTTTTGGGGTACTTATAACTGCATGAAATGACAGAAATGTACTGTAGATGGTTCGATCGTGACACAGGTAATGGTTGAATACCTATTTCTTGGTAAAGGAAAGTTTGCAGTAGATTCGCAACAACACTAGAATTACAGTCTTCATGTCCACCATTCTGGAATTTTTAAAACGACACGGCGTCACTATAAGGGGATCGTACGTTTAATTAAATAATTAAAAAAAAATTGGGAATAATGGGAATTGGTGAACTGATGCCTATTAGTTAACCAATTCCCACTATTCCCAATGTAGCACTTTTAGGGTAAGTGGATCTTTTTTTATAAGTAGTTATGGGCACTACTAAACGGGTACTTGGTGACACTTAATGTGTGTGAATCTTGTTGATAGAAAAAAAAATGGTTTGAAGTTAGACATCTTCTAGAAGTCGTGGCGTTTACTACAACTACAGATCGGAACACATGGTTTACTTTTGTATTATATTTATTAATACGGCTAAAAAAAGACAAAGTGCAGATTTTAGACACACATTAGTATAAGTATTGTATTCTTGCTCATGGAAACGCTTAAGTAATTGCATATACGGTACATGTAATGGTGTAGTTTTACGGTTGTGAACGTCTTTCACTTTGCATTAACTTGTCTTAGTACCATAAAATAAGAAAAAGACCCTTTGATAATCTAAAACAAATAATTTCTCTTACCATGTTATTACATTAGTTATGATCTTACTCCTTTATAAGTTTCCAGCGATAAAGGTGCAAATTTTCCAGCAGTTAGACAAAGTGTTCTTTGTGAACGAATCATCATTAGCTTTAACGCTTTGGCATGTGATATTGGTACATCAGGTGTGTATGTTTGAGAAATACCAAGTGCCAATGACTCATTTGCTAACGTCATCTCATTTCCCCACCAGCAATAAAGAAATACTTGAGTTGCAATTAAAAAACAGTAATTTAAGTACATAAAAAAGTACATGCTGCTGAAGGGTATCTAAAAAAAGGTATTTTAATTTAGATGCACAGTTGTGCAGAGATTTACCATTGAAGTTTTGTACATCAGTAAGCATAGCAGAACTAAATTGGCGAGGAACACACATAATGCCAAGTAACAACACAAATCCTCAATTGTTTGGACTGTATTCAAAATTTCATAATGATGGTTATAAATAGTATCTTTTAGTGTAATATCTACGGACTGATCAGCCGTCAGTTTAAGCTTTTTCTTATCCTTCTGTCCACGTTTAATATAAGTTCTGAAAAAATCATTAATAAGTCAAAACCCTGCTTTCCAAAACATGTGCACCTGAGAGCGTTTTCTAAAATTTTAAGTTGCGCGCTGGCCTGGGCTATTATTGATATCACTGTTACATCACTGCTATAAACACTAAGAGTGATCATAAATATACCAAACCCTTGGTAAACATAAGCAATTTCAAATGCTGGAGTATAAGTTGTATCAACAATGGAAATATAGGCAAATGATAAACGCCACATTTCCTGTGGCTTTGTTAGCCGTACCAGAACACCGATGATCAAGCCGTAACCAACAACAGCAAACATAGAATAGGCGTATACCCACATCTGCAAAATGACATAAACCAACAGCATGGAAGTATTTTATACGCAGTACCAAAAATTGATTTCGTTTCAGTGTTTCGTGTATGCATTTTTTTTCAAATGTTCCACCTCTTTCTTCATTTGGTTTATAGACACCTTCATGTAATGATACAATCAAATCTCCAATTTTTTTTCTGTTTCTATATAAAACAACCAGTTTTATCATACCTACAAGAAAGTAATCAAAATAACTAAAAATAGAACATGTATAATATATCTATATTATATATATATATATATATATATATATATATATATATATATATATATATATAGTATATGTATATCGTCGTACTGGCACTATATTGTAACATATACTTTCGTTCTGGCACCCATATATACGTTGTGGCACCTTTTTTTGGTGCCTAAGCTTGGAGTTGAAAGTATAGGTCTGAAGAAAGCGCTTTTATTGGAAATATAGTCTAATATTTAAGCGGCACCATTTACGTTATAGTGCCATTCAATTTGAGCGCAAGGCAAACTGGTTGTCGGTTATTATCCCTTTACAACCGTTCTATCTGACCTTGCACTTTTCTTGAATTCATTAGTTTTAGCAGAAAAAGTAATATTAATATTAAGTAATATTTTGTAATTCTATTTACTCTCATTAAAAATTTAAGTAATGAAAAGTTTTAATCAAAGAAGATAACTGCGCTTTCAATTATTCAACTAGTTCTTCGCATTACACTAACGAAATACATTCACATATTTCGTTAAAACTCAAATAAAAATTAAGAAAGAACTGTGCTAAAATTGTAAATTTTAAAATTCCATTAAAAATAAGCACAATTTCCTATTATATAAGGGAATAAAAATATATATTTCTGAGATTATTTGACGCACTGGCTATAGGCCGGCTTATGTTGTGCATAGGGTGTGTTCTTGATAAAGTATGAACGTGAGTTTGCACCAGAAATTTTTTTTGTGTGTACATAATTTTAATTAGGGTAAATGTTACACTACTGGAATTCTTAGTATACGTTGAGTATTATGTAAAAGCATATTTAAGTATAGTATAAATATTTAAGAGTTGGGAGTTTTAAATTTAAGTGAGAATTAATCTTATAGTAACACCTCTATTGATACGATAATGACTACTATTGTATTTGGCTCTCGTATTTTAAGGAATGCAGGATTTAAAATTACTGTAAACGGATAGCGTGTGAATTTATGATATGTTGATATTGTAGTAAACTATAGAGGAAGAATACGGATGTATCTTTCCTTGAATCACAATGGAAACTTTATAAGGAGAAATTGTATTACCTAAATTTTGCGGAAGTAAATGTCGCACGTAACAAGTTGAGTCTGAATCTGAACATCATATGAAGTGAGTATGGATAAATATGATAACGTTTTGCAAGATAAATGCCGGAATCCACAAAAGGGAACGAGTGATAGTTAGAGAGGACCGTCACGCGCGAGTATTTAGTAAAACCACAACGATTTATGCTAGTTTTCATTTTGTAAACATTCAGTGCCGCAGTATAAATAAGTTTACTGCAAAAACCCATCTAGGGGATGAAATACTTAAAACATTTACAACCACATTAGATAGGATATTACACGGTATGAAGGACTATGGAAGAAATATTTTAGATATTTAAATTTGATTCTATTTGGAGATGTTATTGTTTGAATTGGAAATTTCACTTGGATATTAAGGGTAATCAATCTCCATTAATACCAGTTTGGATTAGAAAATTATATAACTTATCATTTTGTTTGAATTATGGTAAGCTTCCATACAATTTTTGGAAAACTTTATTAAAGTGGTGGTTCAAGCCAACGTTTTAAAGAGAACCAATATTATATTCGTAGATTTTTTGTTTTTGTTGTGTATATAGTTGCATAAATCATTGCACAGTTTAAGAATAATAAAAACTTGATATTATGGTTATATGATCGAACTGAACGTGGTTTATGTTGAGTCAGATCTATTACAAAATTGAATTTGTTTGATTAGGGTCAATGAGTATACTATGTTAGTCTTTATTTGCAGTGACTGTTTATTACAATTTTGGTCACGATCTATTTATTAAGTAAAGGTCACAGATTTGAATCACAGCGATTTGTACTTGCAAACGTTTAAATACATTTTAATGATAAAAATCGGAGGCAATATTTGAGAATGTATATGATCCATAAAAGACGCACTGGTAGTTAATGTTTTTGTGGTTAAAAATTAATAGACTGAATTATTTTTCCAAATTGGGTGATACTTATTTTTTTTCAGAATTTTTATGACAATTATAAATATTAGATTAAGCGCATGCGAGGGTAAATTTAAAATTATCCAGATAACGTCCTCCTACTTTAATGTTATGAATATCCCTTGAGCATAAAAGAATGGTTTCAGTTCTTTCTTTGTATTATCGTTATTACAACGGCTATTGTGCTGGTGAATTACATTCTTTGATGCCATCTCCAGCTATTTTTGCGAGAAACACTCGGTTCGCTCATTCACATCATCAGTATGCAGTACAAATCTCCACTTGTCGTACCAAACGGGCGCAATCCACATTTTTCTACACGGCTTCTAACTCTGGAATGATCTCCCTAGTTCCTGTTTTCCTCTCACTTATAATATGAAAAAATTTAAGGTAGCTGTTCATAGGCATCTATTGGCAATTCATTATCCCTCTATCCATCCTCCTAAGTGTCCCTGAGTGCTTTAGCACGATAGGCCTTATTTAGCCTGTTCAGGTCCACAATCATAAAAAAAAAAATACAGCGTTTGATCAATAAGTTTACGATAACGCATACGTTTCAAAATTGTCTTAAGCTTTAGATAATTTTATTTTGAATGCTATTTGAGCTTAAAGATTCTATTCTGAAATGTAAGGGTTTTAGGAATTAAATGTTTGAACTTGAATTGTGCATGATTTTATCGAATAAGCTACAATTATCTTCCACATTCAGGTAGGATGAACTGAACAACTCGCCTAGGACTGCTTATTTCAAAGAAATTTCACACTATGGGGCGCCTAGAGAGTATCTTTGCCGGATTAAATGTTGTTATTTGTTGTTTTATGGTAAGTGTAAGGTAAACTAACCTAAATTTCAATCTTTTGACGTCTTATATCGAACCCGCCTATTTCCACTGCAGTTAGCTTGGCAAACCGCTTACTTTGGTAAGCCTTAAGCCGTAATATAAACAAAGAATCATTTATTGCCTTAATATGATTCATGTGTAGTAATACTTATTTGTTTTTAACGACCAGTACTTTCTACAAATTTCTGGTACCCCCATGGGCTCTCCTCTTAGTCCTATTATTGCGACTACAGTAATGGATGAACTATTAAGCTGTAGTATACCTTTGTTATCTTCTGAACTTCATTTTCTAAAGAAATATGCGGACGACATAATCTGTGCTGTACCAGACAATAAAATTGACGAAATCAAAAATACCTTCAACTAATTTAGTAATCATATTCAATTTACAGTAGAAACTGAAACCAATGGAGTTGTTCCCTTGTTGGATACCAGACTAATCAGAACTGCCAACAATACAATTTACATTCATTGGTATCAAAAATCAACTTCATCAGGTCTTTATGTCAACTACTTTTCTTACCACCCATTACATCAAAAAATTAATATCATTACAGGAATTAAAAATAGAATTATAAAAATATCACATGCAGCTTTCATCCAGAAAAATTTAAATAAACAATTGCCCAGTAACCTTCATAAATAAATTAATCTTTAACAAAGGAACTCCTAGAGCAGTTGTGAATAGTCAAGTGATCCCAGAAGAAAGCAACACCAGATTTTGTAAATTACCATTCGTAAAAAATCTAACACCTAAAATTACAAATGGTTCAAGGACTTCAACATAAAAATTAGTAAATATGTGTAAAAACAGTCAACAAATTGTTTTCCAAAGTCAAGAATGCTACTCCTGTTCTGCTTAATTCTAATGTTATTTACCAAATCCCATGCATTTATTGCACGGAAGTGTACATAGGACACACGTTACAATGGCTACGTAATAGAGTTACACAACACAGAAGTGATTATAAAATTGACAAGAAAAGCAATAGTTATGCTCCTGCAACCCACAGTAAAACACATTAACCTGGTTTCAAGAATGTTAAAATTCTAAACTTTGAAAATTAGTTTAACATTTCGTATAATTCAAATTTGCCGCGTTTAATATATCTCAGTGACAACCTGAGTAAAATAGATGTAACCAACTTTGACAGAAAAATTGTACTAATCCAAACACATGTTGGTTGTCATATAAAATTTTTAAATTCTTTTTAAAAATGTAACATCAGGACTTAGTAATTATCAACAATTAGTGACAGTAGAATGTTAATCAAAATTTGTCCTGTAAAAAGACCGTTTGTTGCAAAACGACGTTTCGGCAAAGTCTCATTTGCCATCCTCAGGTTGGTAACTGTCAGCTCGTGCTATGGGTTACTCGAATTGAACTAACTTCCTGTTCTGTGCGCTGCTGCTTATGTACCCTATTGCTTTCACTCAATGCTTTCACTGCTTTGACTGCTTTCACTACATTCACTACTTTCACTACTTTCACTGCTTCCACTGCTTTCACTGCTTTCACTGCTTTCACTGCTTTCACTGCTTTCACTGCTTTCACTGCTTTCACTGCTTTCACTGCTTTCACTGCTTTCGCTGCTTCTACTACCTTCACTGGTTTCATTGTTTGCATCCCTGTTTTCACTTCTTCTTTTGTTTATTCTGTTTTAGGTGTTGTGGATTTTAGTTGTCTAGGGATTAATGATGTTTCCCATGTTGATGGTAGTCTCAGAGCATCGTCTCTTGTGTTGAGATTATGTGGGTGTTCCTCAATCTCTATGGCTTCTCCTCAAATTTAATTTTGTGTCCTGTTGTGGTTACGTGTTGGGCCAAGGATGACGTCGCTTGAAGTTTATTAATCGCGTTTTTGCGTTCTTCTATCCTTGCGCTGATTTTTCTCTTGGTCTGTCCAATATACGATAGCCCGCAGCCTCCACACGTAATCTCGTACACTTCTTCAATTTATCGCTTATTCAAACAAACGTAAAGTTATAGGTTTAGAATTATAACGTGTTATTATAATAAGAAGGACTAAACAATAAGTACTTGTTTGAATTTGTACTGGAGAGGTTAAAACCCAGTACAGCACAGATAACGTAAACTGTAAAGAGCGACACCGCTTTACGTACGTTAACTTAATTAAATACCCCTCACCTGTCATCACGAAAACTGTAGAAAGATTTTCTGCGTCAGGGTCCCCATTGTTTGAATATCTATGTGTAAATCAATAGAAACGCTCACACCATTAGCAAAAGTTATTACCGCCAACACCGTTATAAAACAATCCCACAAATACTAGCTTACACTCAGGCTCTCTCCCTGGCCACCAAGAATTGTCAATAAGCATTTGCAGAGGTCTGATTTGCGTGTTGATCTCTATGTAGTCTGCTGGAAAAAATGGTTGTTTGCCTAGGTTCTCTCGCTTCCCTTTGAGTGTCACTAATTAGTCACACGAGCCGTCTGTCTCGTCAACTAGTGCTTAAAACACCGCATGGATTTACGGTTCTATAGTTTGTGTAAATAGCGATACCAGAAGTGATTACTGTATTTACTTACATAGATACGCCTGTTTCAATATTTTTTGTAACACATATCGATAGAAACATTTCTTTGCAGTGCAGATTTTTGAATTACACAAATCCTCTGCTTGTTCGTATTCAACTGGAGTCATAACTATCTCCTAAAACTCTTTGAAAGGAACAAAATAACTTAGATATAATACATGAAAATGTAAACTTTCACCATTACAACTTATTTTTTTTTTTTTTATAATGGTGTATTAGTCAAGTAATTTTAATAGAGAATATTACTAGTTACGAAGATAACTGAAAGTGTTATCGAAAGGTTTAGATTGTATAACTTTAATATACAAATAAGATAAGTATTTGTATATAACTATACATATTTCCACGTAATTAAAAACCTGCTGCTCGAGCTTTTTTATAACACAGGACCGTATTCGAAAAGTTTAAATAAACTGTCACATCCAGTACTTAGTCACCCTGTGTGTAAATTTTAAGCTAACGGTAGATAGTTTGGTGCTTTTCGTTTTTTTTTTTCGAATTACGAAGTTAAAATTTTTAAATATTTTGTTTCGTATTGAAGTATTTAAAATCAAATATAAAAGTATTAATTTTGGAAGCTTTCATTTGTCACATATTTACGAATTTGAAGATAGATGGTTTTGATTGTAAATTAACATTTAGTATTCTAATTTTGGGAGGATCAAATAGGTATTTTTCTTTCGGTTTCATTGCCTTAATAAATTGGAGTTTGTCTAATTATAAGTTCCTAGTTATTTTGAGTAGTATTAAATATAAGTTGTTGAATTAATAACGAAGCGCATTCTTTGTTCCACTTGTTATCGTACCTAGTTTTAAAAGAGGTAATTTTTATGACGATTAAAGTAAAATGTAATTTGAGAATTTTAGTAGAAGCGAGTACGAAATTGTTATTTGGATAATAAATAATAGATAATAGAGACACATTGGATGAAGTGGTTGTGCAAATTTTTTTTTAAGTTTATTTTAAGTAATTGTGTTCTTTATAAAATTTGTAAAATTCGGTTGTTTAACTATGTTCCGTTCTAATTAAGCAGTGGGCTTATCAGTTCTTGGAAATATCATGTTTTCGCCATGTGAAACTTAGTAGCTTGCATTTTTTGGTTTGAATAACCGTGGATAATTTCTTTTTGGTTATTGCCCACTGACTAAGTAACATAGTGGGAGATATTAGGGAATATGGCGATTTCTGAAAAAGGTTGAAGTTAGTCTAGACCAGGATGTTGGGATATATTCACGTTTATTTGTTTGCGGTCATCGCAATATCCGCAACAGGGGGGTTAAGTAGGGGTTAGAAGGAGTTACGCATGCTAGGGGTGCATCGAACTACCGTTAGAGGATGCTCTCTCTCGCTGATTCGGACAATATATTGGTTCACCACATCCTTAAGGGTTTTGTGTTGTGTATAGTTTGTCATGATGACATATATGGACATGTAAGTGGTTTTCGTGTTGTTCAGAGTGCTTAGCCATGTTCTATGGCCCTGCTGTTTCGCAAGTTTGTTTTGCGGATTAAAGTAACAAGTTCCTGAATTAAATGATAACCTTTACGTATGTTGCGCACTTCAAACAAATAATACAAAGTCGGTGTAGATATAAAATCTTTTCGTTTTTTTTTTTGTTATTTTACAATTAATAAGTAATATTCCGAACTTGTAAATAGTAGAGTAACGTAAACAGAGTGGATAGGAATTTAAGTCATAAGTGTTAATAAAGTTAAGGAACGCTTTGTAAAAAACTCAGTACCCACAAGTATGGTTAAATATTAGTACACTAACGATTTCTCAGATGAGAAATTAGTCATTTGTGCAATTTTATATGGAAAGCGTACCGTAGAAGTCAACTATCGAATTATTCAGTACCCGATGGACCCGTGCCCGACCGATTATCGTAATTCAGAGGAAGAAGAATGTATTATTTTTTGTTGGTGCTTGTAAGGTAAACGTGTATTTTTTTATTTTCTTTTGGTGACAATAATAAAGTGTGTGGTTTTTTTATTTTTGTGTGTTTGTGCAAATTATCTTATAAAGGGCCTTCAGGCAATTTTAGAAACAGGTATATTGATCCTCACAATTTTATTGATGATACCCTGATTTTTTTTATTTGTGTAAATTGTGTGTATCGAAAGTTTATATTACCGGTGTTTTGTATTATTTCCGTTGTATTTAATGAAAGGTATTTATTTATAACATATGGTAACTGACTTTACCGGCCTTGCAAGCGCTAATTGAATTTGATTAAATTTTTTTTGTTTTGGAATCGCGAAATTTATTGTGTTCTTTTTTTTTATGTAATTGTACTAAACTTCAGTATGTAAATACGCTAATATGTGACCGTAGTTAATGTATATAACTGTTTTATTAAGAGAATGGAAACTATTGTAACTTCATCCTTAGTGCCTACGCTTTGCCGACATAAAGTAATAAATCGAAAGGTTAAACATTTTTGGAAGTTTGTTATAATGGTTTAATTTTATAAGAAGTATCGAGTTAAATAGTTATGCAGTGACGACCTCCATGTATCGTTCATTTAGATTGTGACCAATGATACTGAAGTAGTAATGTTGAAAGGTTTACTTTGTTTAAGGAAATTTTAACGTAACTCTTGAAGGGTTAATGCAATACTTTTGTGAATTTAAGCAAATCCTATACCCGGTTGTAAATGAATTAAAGTGATTTGTTTTTTAAGAATAGTTATATACTGAAGTGCAGATTTATTAAGAGATTTTAAATCATTACGTAATGTAAATTTATGAAATACTGACCGAACAGCTGATGGTATTTTTGTGCATACGAGGGTATTGCGAAAAGTTGGCAAATATTTTTGAAGAATTTTTATAGGTATCAACCTACCGATTCTAGACATCAATCATGGGCTTGCTTTGCCAAAAAGTAACCAATTTGTTATTTGTTTGAAGATTAGCTGTATTTTTCGACGAATTTAGGTATTACATCCCGTTATCGGCGTTTGATAAATTTTAGGATTTCATAAATTTTTGATCCCGTTTCTTTAGTTTTGTGGTGACGTATTTTTTTGTTTTTTTTTTAAATTATATAATTAATTGCCTTTTTAATCAGTTAATTTTGGGTATTTGAGCCATGATTTTAGCGCTGAATTTATCGATATGTTTAATTAGATTTGAGTTTTATTTTCGCAATTTTGCGGCTTTTGTGTAAAGCTTGGGATATCATTGAGATTTAGGCGAACTTAGCGTAGAGATTTTTGGAATAGAATTTTGAGTAATAAAGTAGAGTAGTTTATTTTTCAGTGAAGTTTTAGTTTTCTGTTAGACCAATATAACATCTGTTCATGACGTTTTCCGGCTATAAATGTTTTTAACAGGTAGCGCTTCTTTTGACTATATGTCCCGATTTTGACGTTTTTGGGGTTGCTACAAGTGCCCTTTTGCATCTTTCAGTAAGAACCCCGCTCACGTCACAATAATAACTGTATTTTCGAGCTACCGGCTTTGAAAGAATGAGAAATGTAGTGCCGCCAGCGAGATTGTTTTATCTACCATCTTAGTAGCTGTCTAACCTCCAGGTCTTGTTACAATATTCCCAGTTACCTTTGTTATAACAATATTAATAGATAGCTTCATTTATGAGTTTTCAATTGCAGATTTACATTAATTTTTGTATGTAATTTGCGAAGTAATACTTTGTTTATTGAAGAGCAAAAGTTTATTTCATGTTGTTTTAATATAATTACATTTCCGGTTAGGTTAAACCTTATTTATTTAATATTGTAAGATATGAAGGATCATATACATATTAAAACCATTCACTGTTTATTGGTCAGTGTGACAACTAAGGTAGCTAACAACTTACACCCAATCTATGCAATAGCCCTAGCACAAGCGAAATGTAAACGTAGCCCAATAGAACGGTTAGAGCGTAGAAGAAAAAATGTTTTGTATATATATATATATATATATATATATATATATATGTGTGTGTGTGTGTGTGTGTGTGTGTGTGTGTGTGTGTGTGTGTGTGTGTGTGTGAACATATGTGTGGAAAGAAGCCTGTTTGAATCCAATACGTCGTTTAAACATAAAAATGTGCATATATATACATGGCAAAGAAGTGAATCTAAAAGTATGATAGACTTGATAGTGTAAGATGAACGGCTTAAAAACCTGGTGAAAGACACAAAGTTAATGCGCGAATCGGAGCGTGGATCGGACCACTCTTTGGTTGTATCTAGTGTGTGTTTAGGGCAAAAGTGAGCCTGGAGAAAGAAAGCAAACATAGTGCGAACGTCCAAAATTAGGGAAGACAAACTAGGGGACAATGGTGTGAGAATGAAGTACGAAAATGATGTGAGTAAAGAGTTGAATGTGAATGAAACAATATGGAACGAACAAATGCAAGACAGTGACGTTGAAAGTCAATGGATAAGCTTTAGAAATTGTGTTGTCAATTTTACCGTGCGGATATGTAGAAAAGCGACTTTAAGTGGACAGGAAAAATGTGCTTGGTGGAATGAGGTGTTGAAAAAGGCAGTATGTAAGAAAACAGATGCGTACATGGCAATGATTGCTGCAAAAAGTGAGACTGAGAAAAAGCAATTGTGTGAGGTGTACAGATTAAGAAACAAAGAAGCGAAGGAAGCAGTGGGACTAAGTAAAGAGGACGTGCTGGCTGTGGAAGGAGGGAAAATGCAGAATGATTTTAAGAGAAACAAAAAATTCTTCTGGAAAGGGGTCAAAACGTGACTCTAAACAGAACGCTGCAGGAGTGATGAATATGAGCAACGAAATAGTATGGGACCATTGTGAAATGAGGAATTTCTGGCAAGAATATTTCTGAAAGCTGTACAGTAGCGAGGAAAGTATGACTGAAGGGTTAAATAAGGAGAATATAGAAGGAATGATGAATGAAACTGAGAAGGATATAGGGATAAATGAGGTAGAGAAAACGGTGGGAAGGTTGAAGGACGGTAAGGAGCAGGCGTAGATGAAATCACTGGTGAAATGCTAAAGTATGGGGATGCAAAGCTTATATGAAGGTTGTGTGAATTATTTAATGTATGACTTATGTATGGAAAAGTGCCGAGGGATTGAAAGAGCGCGATCATTGTACCACTGTATAAGGGTAAGCGGAACAGAGGAATAAGTTTGCTCAACGTGCCTGGTAAAGTATTTAGAAGAATACTGATTGATAGAGTACGAGAAACTACACAGATTAAGATTTGGGATGTGCAGGGTGGCTTCATGACAAGGAGAGGATGTGGCGATCAGATGGTTGCTCTCCGGCATGTGATCGAAAAGTGTTTATAGGTAAAATGAAGCTGTACTGTGCGATTGTAGATCTGTAGAAATCATACGACAGAGTAAATAGGGAGAATCTGTGGGAAATATTAAATGAATGTGGCGTAAATAAAGGTCTAATAAATGGAATAAGAGCAGTATACAACGGTAGTCGGGCATGTGTTAGGGTAAGAGGAGTTGTGAGTAAATACCTTAATATTGAACAAGGAGTGCGACAAGGTTATCTGATGTTCAATGTATACATGGATAAATGTGTTAGACAAGCATATACTGATACAAATGGTGTAATGGTTGGTGACGTAAATGTATGACTTCTGTTGTATGCAGATGACACAGTCTTATTAAGTGACAGTACGGATGAGCTACAAACCGCTCTGAGGAGGTTTGATACAGTCTCTGAGAGCATGGACCTAAACGTAAACGTGAACAAAACTAAGATTTTGGTGTTCAATCGGGAAGGTGGAAAGGAGAGTAGAGTATTTATTCTGCAAGATAAAATTGTGGAGCAAGTAGACGAGCTGGTACAATGGAAGGCGAGATTGAGCGAAGGGTCAATGCTGGAAGGAAAGTGATTGGAAGTATGTGGACGATAATGAGAAACGAAAACGTGAGTCTAGCTGCGAAACGAGCAATATATAATGGCGTGTTTGTCCCGTGAGTACTATTTGGAAGTGCGACAGGGGTATGTCAAAAAAGCACGAAAGAAAGATGCCGTGGGTATATGATTCCTGAGAAACGTATGTGGTAAAACGAGAAGGGGCAAGATAAGGAATGAATGAATAATCACGGAGTGTGGCAAGGAAAAGACGATGATGGATAGATATAAAAGAAGTACATTACGTTGGTTTGGTCACATTGAGAGAATAAACAACGCAAGATTAACGAAGCAAATATATGTGGGTAACAAACATTTTTATGCATGTTCAAAATCTACTTTCATATTGGCAACTTAAGTGCATTTCGTGTAGCGTTAGTTGCATACCTTATTGTGCAAAGCTGATACGAAGAATGTGTGGATTATTAAATGTATGCCTTATGTATAGAAAAGTGCCGAGGGATTGGGATAGTGCGATTATTGTACCACTGTATAAGGGTAAGGGGAACAAGAGTGATTGCAAGGACTACAGAGGAACAAGTTTGTTCAGCGTGCCTTGTAAAGTATTTGGAAGAATACTGATTGATAGAGGACGAGAAACTACACAAACTGAGATTTGGGTGGTGCAGGATGGCTTCATGCCAAGGAGAGGATGTATCGATCGGATGGCGATCTAAAAGTGTTTAAGCGTAAAAGGGAAGCTGCGCATTTGGTTTGTAGATCTGGAGAAAGCATACGGCAGAGTGAACAGGGAGAAGCTGTGGGAAATCTTAAACGAGTATGGCGTAAATGAAGGTCTAATAAATAGAATAAGGGCAGTATACAACGGTAGTCGGGCATGTGTTAGGGTGAGAGGAGGTGTGAGTGAATACTTTAATATTGAGCAAGGAGTGCGACAAGGCTGTGTGATGTCACCGTGGTTGTTCAATGTACACAAGGATAAATGTGCTAGACAGGCATGTACTGATACAAATGGTATAATAGTTGGTGACGTAAATGTACGACTTCTGGTGAATTCAGACGACACAGTCTTATTAAGCGACAGTGCGAATGAGCTACAAACCCCTCTGAGAAAGTTTGATACAGTCTGTGAGAGCATGGACCTAAAGGTAAACGTGAAAAGAACTAAGATTGTGATGTTCAATCGGGATGATGGAAACGAGAGTAGAGTATTTACTCTGCAAGGTGAAATCGTGGCTGGAGGACGAGCTGGTATATCTGGGTAGAATGTTTACTGCAGACGATACAGTGGAGGGCGAGACTGGAGGAAGGGTCAATGCTGGGAGGAAAGTGATTGAAAGTATGTGGACGATAATGAGAGAAGAAAGTATAAGCCTAACTGCGAAACGAGCAATCTATAATGGTGTGTTTGTCCAATCAGTACTGTATGGAAGTGAGTGATGGATATGTCAAAAAAGCACGAAAAAAAAATAAATGCCGTGGGTATAAGATTCCTGAGAAGCGTGTGTGATAAAACGAGAAGGGACAAGTTAAAGAATGAATGCATAATGAAGGAGTGTGGCGAGGAAAAGACGATTATGGATATATATAAAAGTAGTACATTACGTTGATTTGGTCACATTGAGAGAATGAACAACACAAGATTAACGAAGCCAATATATGTGGATGAGGTTAGAGGTAAGGCCATGCCTGATAGGCCGCGTAAAACTTGGCTGAATGTAGTAGAATGCATGATAAAGGAAAGAAAGGTAAGGAGTTTTAAAAATAAAAAGCCAAGTCTTGCGGAAGCTAAGGAGGTGTGCGGAGATAGGAAAGCATGGAGAAAGATTGAGAATAAAAAATAAATGAGAGGCAGGGATTGTTTTGCCTACCCCCTAAGGGAATGGCGTGAAGGTGAGGTTAAGTTATGTTAAGTTAAGTCCTTATTATGAATCCTAACATCTTCAGGGATAAATTAACTCTATTTTCAAGATGAACTGAGAAATGAGTAAAAATAGTTTTGACACATAAAGTGCAACTATTATTTATATAGGTACCAGGTTTTCCATTATTATAATTTAAATTATCAAATATAGTTAATAATCTTCAATAATGATAAAAGACATACTCACCCAAAAAATGACTAATGGCATAATTGCAAACGTGAGTCAGTTCATCAAAATTTGTGTGATAAATTAATTCAATACATTCAACAAACACAAATATTCCAGTAAAGATCAAAGCACATATTGAATAAATTTTATATCCAAGACTTTCTTTTTTAGCCAAAACATCTATCCCTAAAAATCTTAATGAAGATACCTGCAATATTTAAGATAGAAATAATATAATAAAACATATTTATACGTGCATGAAATTTAAAATAAAAGTCGGGTAACTCGTATTCTTCTACTTTAGTCATATTGGCTTCTTACAAATAATTACAAAAAGTTACAATCCTGTTTTTATAAGAAAATGTCGCTGAGATTTAGCAGCTGCTTTTAAAAGTTTCTAACTTTAATATGAGCAAGTGTGTAATTTCACGTTCATGCATATGTAAGTGAAAAAAGTTTGTATCACTTACTGTTTTTAAATTCTAAATCGATCATTTAAATTTTTTTGCGTTTTCTTTCAGAAAATATTTATGTAGTAAAATGATTCATAATACAACAAAAAATATTAAAATACCAGTCTTGGTACTATCAAGTCATCCGGTGACTTCAAAGAGGAATTATGAACGTAAATAATTACAACTTATGTAGGGGAGACTGTTGTACATTGAACCAATTTTACAAATAAGCTTCTTACTGAGATATACGAAAGATTAGGAATTTTTTGTGGCACGGTGTAGTTGTCCGTAATTCTTCATACAAATGACTATTTTCCTATTAATCTACAATTAAAGGAAATAGGGGGAATCCCACTGCCAAAATCGTTATAAAAATTTGATAGAGGCACCATCCGCCATTTTGTTTTTTATGACGTCACCCTTGGGACACCTTTGGTCGCGACTTTTTTATATGCCCACGTGGGGATCGTATTTTTTTCACCTGAGAATAAAAAGATGTTATTTAATCTGTTATTAATATTTATTAGGGTTGTTTTTATCAAAGGAGATTGCATAATTGTTATTAGAAATATTATTACATTTTTTCGAGTCCCATGTACAGATTGTGACCTAATTTATTTATACATTGGGGGTTGCATTCTAATAAGGGACCCTAGTCCTTTAAGACGGGAATCTGTTCGCGGGATTCGCCCCTGTCATAAAAATTTCATTCCAGTAATGGGGAAGAATTAATAGATAAGACATGTAAAGATGACAAGTGTTTTCATAATAAAAAGATGTTATTTAATCTATTATTAATATTTATTGGGGTTGTTTTGATTTTTATCAAGGATATAAAAACCTAGTCCTTAAAGGATGATGTTCTATGCAATCTTTAAGACTGCATTTAAGCGCTAGCTCAATTTTTTTCAATATCTGAGGTTAGCATATTGTATTTATGACTATTACAAGGTGTTTTCGTAATAGGGTTTATTATAAAGGAGGCTGCATAATTGTTATTAAAATATTATTACATTTCTATAGGACCTATTTTATTTTACAATATATTTATTTTGCCATGAGAAAGTCACCTTCAACATTATGGATAATTAAAAATGAGTAATTAAGTTGCCATGCTTTAAACGATTTCTACCTTGAGAGCGTTAAATTATGTGTACAAGGTCTAAGCAGAAATAAAATGCATTAATACGATAAATGGTTACACATATGCATTATAGTCTATTTTACGCTTCATTGTGTACTCCCTCTAATAGTGCTATCAATTAAAAGTAAAATATTGAAGGTCGACTGCTAAATTATATGCTCAAGGTTTAAGTGGAAAATAAAATTACATTAATGCCTTAGTTAATAAACATATTAATTAAAAGTGAATATTGAAGGTTGACAGTTAAAATTATATGTACAAGGTCTAAGCAGAAAATAAATGAATTAAATGGTTACACATATGCATTACAGTTGTTTGTTTTACGCTTTATTGTATGTTTTATTTTAGGGATGACTTTTTTAAAATCAATTGAATCACTTTTAACACCTAGATTAAATTACGTAAGAATGATTATTGACATGGGGTGTCATACTCTCTTTAAAAAAACAGTAAAATATATTCATAGCCATAAAGCTTATAATACAGATTAACTACTCTTTATTTATATAGATCAGGGTCTCAAAAAGGTGCTACGTCTAACAGTAAATTATCGAAAACATCCATAATCTCCTATGTTAAATATTAGTGTGAAGACATATTCGGCAGTCAAGACTTTTGGGATGGGTGCACTTTCCCTTATGTTCAAAATTAGGGGCAGCGTAAATGAACCTATTTGGATCTTCATAGAGAACATCACTACCAGCATCAACTTCACGGTTTTCATCTTGAGCGGTTATATAGTTTATTAAGAAGCAAAACAGCTAATTTCCCTATACCACCTTGAAATATAACATAAGTATTCAATTCCTCTACATCGCAACATCTTTCTTGAGATTATCCAATTCCTAATCAGTAGCACGTTTTCTAATACACAAGACAGCATCTTCAATATAGCGGTGTATACGCCGAAAAATTGTCTTGTGTCTTTTTCTTCTTTAAGCTATATGTTGCCTCTATACAGGATATAAGCTCTATCTTTGCTGAATTACCTCTGTCAAAAAAGGGATTATAATCAAGTTAAGTATACCAGCATCTTATTAGAACACTATCTTTTTAATCCTCGTATTTTTACCGACAAGGGTCTGCCAAGCCATGCTGTCACATAAGACGGCTTTACATACAGGTTCTGACTCGGCTGAACTGTCCAAAAGGGATTTTAAATTTATAAAATGTACGCCCAGGAGAGATATTAGAGTGTTGCTACAGAAAACAAAACACCACATCTACGGCGATAAATTTACTCGAGGCATGTACATTGCGAATAAAATTTTTTTTCGAGTTATGGTGGATTGGTCTTTGTGTTATGCAATCTTCAAGTAATCACAGTAATAGATACAACTACATACTAGTGGTTATCGGGATGTTTAGCAAGAGGATTTGGATATGAGTTCTTATTAAGAAGACCGTCGCTCTCGAGAACAAGTTGTGAAGCCCTATAACTGTCTTATAAGTTAGCATTAGAACCCCTTATTAGAATACAAACTCAAATTTACCGTCAAGGGGCTAGGATAAGAGGCGCAGCCCCCGTTGTTTGATTTGATCCAGGTTGATCGGTTGGTTGAGGCCCAGATGCATACGTCTTACCTTAAAAGCTAGTGTTAGACCCCTTATTCCAAATTTCCCACCATAACCATTACAGGGACCTGTATGTCCTTTTAAAATATACCGCTAGGTGGCGACAGCTATATTACAAAAAACATTCGTTAGTCTATACACAAGTAGATGGCGTTATTAACAAATTCAAAATTTGAGCTCGTGGAGCACGACAAGGGGCGAAGGTCGGAAAACAGGTTCCGAGACCCTATACGTGTCTTACAAGTTAGCATTAGGGCCTCTTATTATAATACTAATTCAAATTTACAGCCAAAAGTGTAAAGCCCCGACAGTAAGTTGCGAAGTCATACACCTGTCTTACAAGTTACCATTTGGTCGGCTTATTAAAATGCCAGTTCAAATTACTCTCAATAAGCAATCAGAACACTTAACTACAAATTCAAATTTCCTACCAAGGCTGCGAAGCCCCCAAAGCAAGTTACGAAGTCCTATACCTGTTTTGTAAGTTAGCGTTAGGCCCTCATTTGAATACAGGTTCATATTTGCCCTCATAGATGGCGCCACAAACAAATTCAAATTTTTGGCACAAGGGCGAAGTCCTGACAGTAAGTTGCTAAGCCATAACCTGCAGAGACTTAAATACAAATTCAAATTTTCCGCCAATGCGGCGTCGACAATGGGCAGAGCCCCGAGAACAAGTTGTGCAGCCCTACACTTGCCTTACAAGTTAACATTAGCCCCCTTATTATAATACAAATTCAAATTTTCCGCCAAGGGTACCACGACAATACACGAAGGCCCACGAACAAGTTCCGATCACAAGGGACGAAGACCCGAGAACAGGTTGCAACGCCCTACACCTGACGGTTATTTTCGGGGAGGGTTAGAGTAGGGGGTCACCGAAACAGTCTTCACCTATATGAAGAAGTTTATCGATTTCCTTAAAAACAACGGTAAATGTTTTCAGATGCGGCTGTCTTCGTTTTAAGAACTCATATCCTCTTGTTAGACATCCCGATCGCATATCACAAAGATCAGTCCACCATAAGCCGGAAAGAAATTTTACTCGCAATGTACGTGCCCGAGTAAATTTCTCGCTGTAGATTTATGTGTGGTGTGCACTTTTTTGTTTTCTGTAGCAACACTATAATATCTCTCCTGGGGTACATTTTATAAATCTAAAATCCTTTTTGGACAGTTCAGCTGAGACAGAACCTGTATGTAAAGCCGTCTTATGTGATAGCATGACATGGCAGACCTTTATCGGTAAAAGTTCGAGGATTAAAAAGATAGTGTTCTAATAACAGGCTGGTATACTTAATTTGATTATAAACCCGTTTTTGCCAGAGGTAATTCAGCGAAGATAGAGCTTGTATCCTGTATAGAGGCAAAATCTAGCTTAAAAAGAAGACACAAGACATTTTTTTGGCGTATACACCGCTATACTGAAGATGCTCTCTTGTGTATTAGAAACCATGCTATTGATCAAGAATTGGATAATCTGAAGAAAGATGTATGCGGTACAGCTTCAGGGTGAAGAAGAATTGAAAACAATGTGTTTAGTATTGATCAAAGCATTCAGTTAAATTTTGGTGCTACAACAAGAATGAAAAAAATTTGCTTCGATATTGGAGGACATGATTCATTTCATTTTATTCTTCTTATACCTTCTTCGGGAATACACTAATAGTTTAGGTATCTGCCATGGCTATATACACAGCGTATGCTTTTTGCATTTGGTGTTTCATAGGTATATTTCTTACGCAATATATACGTTACCATAATGAACGTAACTACTCAGAAAAAAGGTAACTTTCTAGAGACACATCCAAGAAAAAAATTTAATTCTCCTTGAAGTAAATAATGCGTTTTTTTTCTTTTTGTTAGTATGCTCATGCTTATGATTAGATACTTATTTTAGCTTATCTAGATGTTGTGCGTAGACTGGTCAGGCCTCCTCTTAGCCCTGGTCATTCGTTCTTGTTGGTGTTGCGTTGTTTTGTGTAACTGTATAGCTTACAATCATGAGGTGTGATTACTTTTGGTGTTAAAAAAAAAAAAAAAGATTTAGATTTATTTGAATATTTCTGCCAATTGATTTAAGTGTGGGTGTTGTTCAGTTGGGTGTAGCTTGTTGTGTGCGGTTAATCCGATTCGTTTTCCGGCATGATGCTGCTAGGTCGTCATCAAATAGACGAGGGGATGCGGAGGGCATAAGGAATATTGTCTAGGAATTCTTCTATCTCCTCGAGGAGGTCGATAGTCAGGGAATTGTGTTAGGATCTTGGGAGAGGGGTTTTTCCGTGGGAATTGAGGAAATCTGTAATTGTAGGAAGTGGTAAGGATCTCTCTCGCTGGGATTCTTTTGAGTACAAAGTTTCTTTGTAATGTCTGTATTCTGTGTGTGATGGGTGGTATGTTTCCGTGTAGTATTATGAGGGCATTAGGGTACCTCCAAGGTAACCTGTGTATGCGTCTAAGCATTCTGCGTTTACAGGAAGCGATATAGGAGAGGTGATTAGGGTTCACGTTCGTGTATATGGGCGGAGGGCGGCCAGTAGGTTTGCTCGGTTTCTTATCCTGTTTAGTGTTCTGTGTACATCGGGGAGTCAATTGAGGGTTCTAGTAAAGAGGATTCCTAAATAGGTGACTTGTTGGAGTGGGAGTTTTCCTTGATTCTGGGTGAAGGAAACATTGCTATTGGCTAGCTTTGGGAACTTATCTCCGGTGTAGTTAGGATGTCGGAAGATGATTTTTTTTGTTTTGGTGGGATTTACGGAGATTATCCGCCCAAAGGGCGTTGTCACCCCCAAACTGCGCAATGGCTACTCCTAGTTGTGTGACTTCGAGGATGTCGGATGCGAAGATAGTGTAAAGGCGACTAAGGCAAAACCTTGTGGTTCGCCTGCTGTAGGTTAAACAGGATCGGAGAAGTTTGGAGAAGGGGTCGGGTATGTTGAGGATACGGATCTTGTGTAGGAGACCGGTGTGCCAGACCCTGTGAAATGCAAGATTGTATTGCTCGTGATTGAAAGCTCTGGTGGTTTCCGTAAGCCGCTTCAACAAGGAATCGTGACACGTTCGGTTGGGACGGAAGGGATTGGCTGTTGGAAGCATTTTTCGATTTGGTTATCATGACGATGAGGTCCATTTCCAGTCCGTCGGGAAGTAGGATAGGGTTCAGCATTTGCCTTAATGTCGTCATAGGGCTAGGTCGGGTAAGTGCTGGAGGATTTTATGATCTAGGCCGTCATGACCTGAGGCTGAATTTCTTCCTTTTTTAAAGTACGCATTGACCTGGGCGGTAGTGATGGAGGCATAGAAGGGATTCTCGATATCGAGTTGGATTTCGGGAAGGTCAAGAGTACGGAATTCTTCAAGGCGACTCTCAAGGAGTGTCTTGAACTGATTGTGGATCGGAAAATGGATTGGAGGTGGAGACCAAAGAGTCGGCCTTTCTTTGGTCGGAGGAGATATTAGGTTGCCCTATGGATCGGTTAGGTGCTACTTAGGGTTTACCTTCCTTCTGGTCTAAACTGTTGCCAGAAGAGCTTCTAGTTTCTATAGTCTAGCTGGCAGGTGGCTTTGATCCAAGAGTCTTCTGCGTGTTTGCTTGCTTCTCGCCTGAATAAGGCGTTAAGGCGATTGTATTCGGTTTTGAAATCCGAATCCTTGGATCGCGGTAATTGACGATAAATTCATCCTTTCTCTTTGATCCAGTTCATGATGTGCCGTGGGAGCGGTTTGGGCGAAATGTCGATGTTTTTCAAAGAGACTGAGATATCGAAAGCTTCCGTAATTACGTAAGTTAGGCCTCTAATGGCTTTCACGAAATCTTGGGTCGTTAGAAGATTGGGTATTGGAAGGTTGTTGAAGATGTGTTCGGGGAACACATTCCAGTCTGCTTTCGAAAAATCTTTTATGATGGTATATTGAGGAGGTGCTGGGGGGCTGGACAAAATGAAGTTTTGACCAGTAGTGGTAGTTGATCTGTGATCGTGGTGCCTAAAAAGCACTCACGGTCGAGATAGTGTGTTATGTGATCTGAGGCAATGATATGGTCTATTATTGAGGTACCTAGACGTTCCAGATATGTTGGCCGTGGCCGTGTGTTAGCGACTCGCAACTGTAACAAAGCTTGAAATCACCTAGAATGACTGCATTAGAGAGTCTGGAGGCGTAAATTAAAAGGTCAGCGGATGGGGTGTTGTGGCAGGGCGCGTTATGTAGCAGAAAAAGTCGATCGGGGTGGAAAGGTGCATCGTTACAACAACGCGTCTGTGACGCTGTAGGTGCGCAGAAAGTTGAGAGGGAGTGGAAGGAAGCAATTTTTAATTACTAGGGCGGTTCCGTCATGGAAAGAATGTGTATGTTGTGTTCGTGTTAGAGGTTTTTAAGTAGGGGGCGTTTCCGACAAACACCCCTGGCATTAACGGTCCCTGCTAGGATATCGATTTGGGAGGGATTTAAGGATTGGATACTGGGATTACGGAAGTAGGAAGTAAGATCGGGATAGCGAGCCTAGGACACGAATGACCCTATTTCGCCAGTCGGGAATCATGCTGAGAAGGGTGTGGGTGAGGACATGTAGGAAGCTTTTATTGGAGAGGGACTCGGTGTCGGGAATGGGTTTAAGGTGGCGCTGTATCTTCCGAGTCGGAATACAGGATTGGTTTAAGGATTGCCATCTTCGACAGGGAACTGGGAGGTTCCCGCCGCTTACGACATTTAAATGAGTAGGAAGTATGTGCTTCTCCGCTATTGTTACACTTTGTGATAGCGGAAGATTTACAGGAAGAGGATCTGTGGCTTTTTCCACAGTTGGGGCAACGGATGGAGCGGGTAGAACACTGCTCAGCGGTATGCCCTACCTGAGTGCAGGTAGCGTAATACCTGGGGAGAGATTGTTGGATAAGGTAGGGTTCGCGACGGTAGTTCCGTCCGAATATAATGACACCGCGTGCGGGGAGGAAGTCGAGAGTGGTTTTGAAAGGGCGATGACGCGAATAGGGATGTCGGGGTGTTCGTGGCCTTAGAGGCGATCTAAATGACTTTGCTCACGTGTGGAAATCGATCGCACCCCGGATCTCTTCGGCTAGGATGTCTTTATCTACGTGACAAATCACGCTGGAAAAGGAGTGGAGTTGGAGGAACGGGGACCAGATAGTTGGGAAAGGGTCACGATGGGATCAACAAAGTGGTGTCGCAGCCTAAGCTGTGTACCATCCGACAAGGGAGAGTAGTTCTCTAAAAGACAGGTGTGGTTATGGTTGAATGTTAAGTTCAACCAGAGAAGGTTAAGAGAGTTTAAGGAGTTGTACAGGGTTTTCTGGGTGGTGAGGGTTTTGGGGATATTGCGAATGCAATATCTCGAGGATTGAGGGCGGGTAGGATTAGTATTTGAAGAAGCGGATGTTGGAATGACGGCAGGTATAGGTGGCTGGGCGGATGTAGGTAGCAGAGCGGGTTTGTGTGTGTGTGTGTGTGTGTGTGATGGTTTAGTGGGTTTGTGTGTAGATTATGTGAAGGCGGTGGAACGTGTAAACATGTAGGAGTGTGTGGATGAGGTGGATATGGATGCTGCATTTGACTGGGAATGGGTGCGTGTTCTTGAGGATGGTGCTGGCGTGGCGAGGGTATGTGCGTATGTGTGTGTGTGTGTGTGTGTGTGTGTGTGTGTGTGTGTGTGTGTGTTGGTGTAGGTGGACGGATGGCGTCGGGGGCTTGGGATTTAATCGCACGGTGGCGATTGTGCTTCACGATTAAGACTTGTTCGTATAAAAAAATTAACGGAAATAAAATAAGAAATTGTGTTTAACAGAAGGCTGGGTCTCCGCCGAGGTGCAGCCACACACCCCGAGGAAAAAAGGCTTGGAAATCAGATATAGAAATGGAGGAAAACAAATGTTAAAATAAGACAAATCAAAATTAAAAAAATAATACTAATTCTTTATTAACTCTTATTGCTGTCCGACGCCCATCTTGGTGTTGGCGTAGTCCTGGATACTTCTTTATACTTCTGTTCTTCGTGTTATTCCTGCTATGTGCTCTACGGCTCCTACTTGCTTCTAGGCTGTGGCTCTCCTTCTGATGACCGCTTCTTCGTATTATCTGTATGCAAGCAGTGAAGCGGCGAAGATTACGACGCGCGGAACGTTGAGGGTGAAAATGCTTCTTTTTTAGGTCGCAAGAGCTCTTAAGCACGGTAGGGAACTATGTTCGGTTGAAGTTCGAATTGTCCTGTAAATAATACATCATAAGGTGAAGTAAAATGCTCTCACAGGTCACAAGGTGGCGTTATTTCACCTACTCTGTTAATGAATTAATTTTTTACACGAAATTTGCAAAACCTATATTAACTCAATTGGTCTTAATAGCAATTATTCGATTTTTGTACGCTTTGCAAAAATGTTATTCATATCATCGAGTTTTGGGAGGAGCAATTAAAATTAAAGTATTAGATATCCGAGGTCGTCGTTTTTTGCAGCCGTAGTTTATCCCTTAACTTGCTTATTTAATGAAATTTTTAACAATATAAAATTGATACAAACCATTAATATCAACAATACAAACTATAATTTCACTTTATGTTTCTAATAAATCAGTACGTAACATTTATTACGTAATAATATCAAAGTTTCAACAATTGCTAATTCTGCGGACTTAGTGTATTCCTTCGACGTTTCGCTTTATCGTTGAGTGAAAATTATTAAATGGCTTTATTCAAAGCGTTAAGTCGTAAATACGCGTAGGCGTATGTATCAAAACCACAAAATGTGAACATCGGCTGGCTGTTGTATATATGGTTACAAACGATTCATAACGGTAGTAGCACTATACTGCCACCGTGGACGGTGGGGCAAAGAAAAATGAAAAGAGTGACAGCATTACAGTACGCAATTTTACATTAGCATTAGCAGTAACCAACATAACCTAAAAAATACTATTTCGATATTATTCAGTACTCGAGTTTTGTAGGCACCTCGCTAATTTTTTGACTTTATACTAATTTATAGATGTAATTTACAGTTTATAAGAAACTAATACGGATATTTAGGGTTTATGTTATGTTAGATGTCAAATATTCTCAGTACACCAGTACCACTACAATGAATACCAAATGTAATTTAGTATTATTTTTGCTGGTCTAGGCCGGCAAACGCATAGTTTCCGGACTCATTTGCGGTCTGCATGTGTCCTATTACAGAACAAAGGTATAACACATACTATTGATTAATAATAACCTTTTTCGTATTGAGACCTTAGGTTAAATTATACCAGAACATTATATGAATGCAGATGTTATGCAATCGCCTTTTCTTCACTAACGCTAAATCGTTAGCGTTTGGGAAAGTTTCGCTAAGACCGGCTATGTCTGTTCGTGTGTGTGTGTGTGTGTGTGTGTGTGTGTGTGTGTGTGTGTGTGTGTGTGTGTGTGTGTGTGTGTGTGTGTGTGTGTGTGTGTGTGTGTGTGTGTGTGTGTGTGTGTGTGTGTGGTGTGTGTGTGTGTGTGTGTGTGGTGTGTGATGTGGTGTGGGTGTGTGCATTTGAGAGTGTGGTGTGCTGTCGGTGTGGTTGTGAGTGTGTGTGCATGTGCGTGTGTGTACAGTACGTGTGTTATAGTGTGTGTGTGGTGTGTGTGTGTGTGTGTGTGTGTGTGTGTGTGTGTGTGTGTGTGTGTGTGTGTGTGTGTGTGTGTGTGTGTGTGTGTGTGTGTGTGTGTGTGTGTGTGTGTGTGTGCGTGTGTGTGTGTATCAGTGTGAATGTGCGTGTGCTTGTGGGCGTGAGTGTCCGTTTGCGGGTCCGTGTCCTTGTTTGTGTTCGTGTGCGAGTGCATGCCCGTGTGTGTGTATGTGTGTATGTGTGCGTGTGTGCGTGTGTGCGTGTGTGCGTGTGTGCGTGTGTGCGTGTGTGTGTGAGTGTGAGTGTGTGTGCGTGTCAGTGTGAATGTGCGTGTGCTTGTGCGCATGTGTGTGCGTGTGCGTTTGAGTGTGCGTGTGCGTTTGCGTAAGAGTGTTTTGCGGGTGAGTGTGCGTGGCGTGTGCATGTATGTGTGTGTCGTGTGTGCGTCGTACGTCTATGTGTGTGTGTGTGTGTGTGTGTGTGTGTGTATGTGTGCGTGTGTGCTGTGTGTGTGTGTGTGTGTGTGTGTGTGTGTGTGTGTGCGTGTGTGGTATGTATATGTACTCGTGTGGGTTTGCGTGAGTGTGTGCGTTTGCGTGCGAGTGTGCGTATGTGTGTGCGTGTTGTGTGCGTGTGCGTGTGTGTGCGTGCTGGTGTGGTGTCGTGTGCGTGGTTGCGTACGTGTGCGTGTCGTGTGGTGCGTGGGCGTGTGCGTGTGCGTGTGCTGTGCGTGTGCGTGTGCGTGTCGTGTGTGCGTGTGTTGCGTGTGTCGTGTGGTGTGCTGTGTGTGTGCGTGTGGGTGTGCGTATGCGTGTGCGTGTGCGTGTGCGTGTGTGTGCGTGTGCGTGTGCGTGTGCGTTGTGCGTGTGCGTGTGCGTGTGTGTGCGTGTGCGTGTGCTGTGCGTGTGCGTGTGGTGTGCTGTGCTGTGCGTGTCGTGTGCGTGTACGTGTACGTGTACGTGTGCTGTGCGTGTGTGGTGTGTGTGTGTGTCGTTGGTATTAGTGTACACGTTGTGTGATTTTGTGAGTGTGGGTGTGGGTGTAGGTGTTGGTATGGGTGTGGATGTGAGTGTGGGTGTGGGTTAGGTTGTAGGTTTAGGTGTAGGTGTGGTTGTGTGGTCTACATGTGCAAAGGGGTGATGTATGTTAGTATCCACGATAATTACAGAACGACAACAGGTAAGTACTTAAGATTTCGTATTTACCTTCTTTCATTTTTCCTTGAGCTGATTAGATTTTGTGAGAAATCCAGCGACTTTTTAAAGACAATTGAATTTTACTCAACTTTTCATTTTAAAATTTTTTAATACAAAACCAAATAAGCCTTGAGAGCTAAAGAAATATCTGTGCGGAACCACACACTGCCTTCCAACGTATAAAATGGAAGTTAAAGATTGAAATATTGTATTTTTTAAAGATAATTAAGCAATCCTTATTGTAATACGCTCCCAATGAAAACAAGCAACATTGTCAAAACAACAGCAGTAATTTATTCGGTAGAGTATAATAAACATCTAGATGCTAGATTGAAAAAATGTTCAAGCAGCTGGGTTAAGAGACTTTATAAAAGAGAAAAAATTAGATTATCTTTAAAAATGTGTATACACACTTTCTTACAAAATTACTCGTTATACAAATACTGCAAATATTTGAACACACTTAAATCCCACATTAGGATTTTTTTTATTATAAGCACCTTAAAAATAGTGCAACGTAGAATAATAATGGAAAGCTTATTGTAAAAATGTCTGATAAATGTCAAGTACGTAAGAACTTGCCACTTTTTCTTGCGCACAATAAATATGTTTGGTTTTAGGTTGCATAGCGAACTATCCAAGACATCAGCACGGCAAGATCTCAAAATTTAAAGTCTGCATATTGTGGTAAACGCAGAAAAATTGTAGTTTTGGGAAGCCAGCTTTCGGAATAACTAATTTGGACGAATTATGTCATCACGTTAAAACAGATTTCGATTTTGAAGGGGGTTGGACGACATTATGTAGAATTTTGAAATCAATAAGTTATAAACACAAACGTGTCACTGGACAGACAATTTTGTGTTAAATGAAACATGTCGTTGCAGCCAAAATTAAGTTTTTGAGAGAATTTCTGCAGTTGCAGTTGCGGGATTATCATACAACAATGAATGGGGACCGGTTTCAGAATTGGGTGATTAGTCATCTGATTCCGACGTTGTCAAAACTACCAGGAGATTATGTGGTGGTTATGAATAACGTACCGTATTATTCGGTGCGGTTAGACAGGTCACCCTCATTTTCTAGTAAAAAAGATCAGCTGCAAGAGTGATTGGTTACGCACGGGGTCGAAGTTGAGGGAGAAATTATAAAAAATCAACTGTGGAACAAAATTTAGCCTTTTAGGTCCAGAGGAAGAAATTATGTAGTTGATAATATTTTGATTAAGCACGGGCATGAAGTTTTACGGTTGCTTTCTTATCATTGTCAATATAACCTTATTGAAATGCCATGGGGTTTTTGTAAAAAATATTACAATACGCAAATAACATCCATCGTAAGATAGGGTACAGAAATTATAGCATGAGGCTTTATCCAGAAATAACATGAAAAGCTGTGTTGCAACGGCTTATTACGTTCACTCACAGATAGCTAACACTTATAGATACTTCACGGTCATATTACCATTTGGTCACAAACACAATATCGCCACGGTATGGATGGGAGCTAAAACAATCTCAAAATGGCAAAATGGATGATTTTTGTAAAATATTTATATTTTACCAGCAAAATAAAATGATTGTATACCAACTCAACGAAAAAACACATTAAACTTAACATCACTTACAATAAAATAAAAATAAGTTAAAGTAATAAAAAATATCTGGTGTGGAACACAACACGACCTTCCAACTTACAAAATGAAAATCAAAAGAACCTCTTTTATAAGAAGTTCATTACGAAAATAGGCAACTTTGTAAACGCAAAAACAATAATCTACGTCAAACAAACATTTAAAACTTCATGACAGACAGAGGTTAATAGACATCTAGATACTAACTTAAGTTAAAAGAGATGAAATAATTTTAATTTCAATATTTTACGGTAACTATGTCACCTCTTTTTTATACGTTCATAACGAAAACAGGCAACACTGTAAGAACAAAAACCATTAATCTATGTTAGAATGATGTTTAAAACTTCATGTCAGATTCATAGACATAAATACAGGGTGTCCCAACGATAGAGTAAAGTAAGTTTATGCTTAACTAGAATTATTTGTGTAAATATTGTATGGACCATGGGGTAGAGGTAAGAAGTGTGCACTTTTTTAAAATATTGGAAGTTATACAGGGTGTGCCAGAAAAGCAGGACGTGAAAAAGTATGATTTTTTTAAATACAACACCCCGTATTTGATTTTAGTTTTTAATTCTACGTGTCCATACAAACATATTTTGTCATACAAAAAATTGGCTGAAAGTTTTTAGTTCTTGAGATATTCGCGTTTAAAGATTATTATGGTCATTTTCGTGGGGTTGATGAATGGGCAATTGTTCCGTTATTTCACAATAAAAAAAATTGATATTTAGTGTGAAAAATGAGTGATATTATACTAACGTTTAGACCGAGTAGTATTTCTAATTTTCTCAACAGGGTGTTTGTTATAACCATTCAAATTTGAAAATTCTCAAATTAAAAAAATCAGTTTTTTAATTGCACACCCTATATATTTTTATTTCATTTTATTCGGGATTAAAAATCTATCATTTTGTCAAATATATCCTATATCTCTCTTGATAGTTTTCGAGTAATTTCGATTTTTCACACTAGCTACTTTATTTTCGATAACATTGCATTGCATGGATCTTGGTAGCCATGGAAAATAATAATTGCGTTACTAAGATACAAAGGTTTCCTACTTGTCAAAATAAACACATATTAAATTTGTCGTTTTCGCATTTAACTTGTTATCAATTCTTGTATCAATTATGGATTATTCGACAAATGAATTAATTGATATGATATACGTGTTGGGCGAGGCTGAAAAAACCCTTTATTGGCACAACGAATCTACAAAATGAAATATCCTGAACGTCGAATACCTACTACTGTTGGCTTGGAAAATTTGATGGATAGATTTGATTCTAGCGGTAGTGTTAAATACTTCAAACGTAAAGTTGTTAATAAAAGGGCAGCTAATGAAGAAAAAGAACTTGAAATATTATTAAATATTCAAGAAAATCCCCAAGTGAGTTCTAGAACATTAGCGACGATATGTGATACCTCCAAATCAAACGTGAATCGAACAACGCTGAAGTATAAGTACCATCCCTATCACATTGAGCTTCATCAAGAATTGCGAGAAGAGGATTTTGCAAGACGAATTGAATTCTGCAATATCATTAATCAACGGCTGCAATTAAATAACAACTTTTGTGCTCCATAATGTTTTCCGATGAGGCGACGTTTAAAAGTAATGGGGCTGTAAATCGGCATAATATGCACTATTACGCCATTGATAATCCATTTTGGCTACGAGAAGTTCAAAACCAAAATCATTGGTCACTAAATGTGTGGTGTGGTATACTTAATGACCACATTATCGGTCCCTATTTTTTTGATGATCCATTAACGGGCCGCAGCTATTTGCATTTCTTACGTGAAGAATTGCCTGTGTTACTTGAGGATATCAATTTAGAAGGACGACTAAATATGTGGTTGCAACAGGATGGTGCACCTCCACATTTTTATCGGGACGTAACGGAATTCTTGAACCAGCAATACCCGGAGAAATGGATAGGACGTAATGGCTTTATATTATGGCCACCCAGGTCATGCGATTTAACTCCACTGGATTTTTTCCTATAGGGATACATAAAAGATCGGGTGTATATTATTAAACCTACAACAAGGGAGGACATGAAAAATAGAATTCGCGAAGCTTGTCGCACAGTGACCCCTCTTATGTTATCCGAAGTGAGACAGAAGATGAGAAAAAGGCTCAATATGCGTATTCAGCAAGAAGGCCGTCTATTTGAGCATTTACTAAGACGCAATGTTGAATAATTATTGAATTACTGTTTCTCATTAATAAAAACTGTTAATATTCTCGCTTAGGTGATTTGTTTTATTTCGTCGCAATTGTCGTATGTAACGTAGCTAGTGAGAAAAATCGAAATTCCTCGAAAACTATCAAAGATAGATATAGGATATATTTGACAAAAATGATAGATTTTTTAATCCCGAATAAAATGAAATAATGGGTATGCAATTAAAAAAAACGGTTTTTTTTTAATTTGCGAATTTTCAAATACTACTCGGTCTAAACGTTAGTATAATATCACTCATTTTTCACACGAAATATCAATTTTTTTTATTGTGAAATAACGGAACAATTGCCCATTCATCAACCCCACGAAAATGACCATAATAATCTTTAAACGCGAACATCTCAAGAACTAAAAACTTTCAGCCAATCTTTTGTATGACAAAATATGTTTGTATGGACACGTAGAATTAAAAACTAAAATCAAATACGGGGTGTTCTATTTAAAAAAATTATACTTTTTCACGTCCTGCTTTTCTGGCACATCCTGTATAACTTCCAATATTTAAAAAAAATGCACACTTCTTACCTCTACCCCATGGTCCATACAATATTTACACAAATAATTCTAGTTAAGCATAAACTTACTTTACTCTATCGTTGGGACACCCTGTACATGTTAACGTAACAAAAAATTCCAAAGCCGCCCGATCGATAATATAGTTTCAGCATTTTCAATCATATTTGTTTAATTTTTACATTTATTTCGCTTTACATTAAAAAACTTTACAAAGAAAATTTATGTGAAACTAAACTTTCTTTAAAATACGTCTACACTTTTTCTTATAAAATTAATCCTTATTCAGATAATGAAAAAATTACTAACACTAAAATTCTACTTTAGGATTTTTTTGCCGCTAAATTACGCGTCATATCAATAATTTGCATACAACATAATTAATCGACATGCTTAAGATATATATCTAGGTGTTTTTATGTATTTGACATATTAGAAATTTTAGAAATATTTCATAAAAACGAAAAACTGGCCATAATAAATTCCCCTTTCCGCCGATCGATTTCTCTCAAAATCTAAACAGGTCTAATCCAACGTATTTTCGTTCTGGAGTTATCGTGGATACTAACATACATACCAAATACGCAGGCACGCACACACGCACTCATGCACGCACATAGACACACAGGCACACGCGCGTGCACCAACACACACCCACGTACGCACGCACGCACGCGCACTCCCAAACACACACATACCCGCGCGGGCACTGTTGGTGAAGTATCGTAATAAGCTAAACATGGAAAACAAAATTAATAAAATAATTCCTCATCCATTTTTTACATCGATGTTATGACTATTCTAATATATTTAAAGTTACGTAGTATTTTGTACATTAAACTTACTTGGTAAATGTAGTATGGGAAGCGCATTCATATGCACCCTTGTATAACCTTCGCTCCAATAGTGTAGTTTAAAATGTCTAAGCAAATTTTTTTCACACTATACAAGTAAAGTGGATCCAATTCCAAAAAGGCTTTTATTGCTGATCGCTTTTAATCACAATCTAAAGCTTTCATGCCTTTTATTTTTGTTAGGAAACCGGTGCCTTGTTGGAATCGTGTCGGTACAATTGGACACACTACATTTTACATACCTAACTCATCGCCATCTAACGCTTGGGAGATGCACCACATGACCAATGCAAGTTGCTTGTATTTATATGGTATATCTACAAGTGTTAGTCATCTGTCGTTTCACTTTATAGTATATTGAGTATCAAGAACAGTAAGGGACGATTACCGGTCGACGACCATGTTTGGCCGGAGACCGATAAAACCCTTAATGTTCGTGATGCTCATACTGTTTTTTGCACGATTGTATTAAATTTACCTCAATTGAAATTATTTAATTTCTACTAAATAAACGAAAAGTGAAAGGTGACGTTTTAGTATATATAATTTTACGTTGGTAAGAAAAACTTCGGTAAGTAAAATACTTACCGACGAGTTAGGCCTCGCAACCAGTAAACATATCCTACTGTCTTGGAAACAGATATGGTAAATATACGAAAAAGTGCAACGGTGCAAAAAATATATAACCTACACTTTTCAAAGTTCAAGCTACTGTAGTAACTTTATGTTGTTTTGACAGTACTACTACTCTCTAGTTTTCCTTGGCCTGCTCTAATGCCAAATAAGATGGAACAGGGTACATGATTATTAACCTGTTAAACATCCATCTTGTTTTTACAATAATACCTATTTTCACCAAGAACATATTACAAAGGAAGTTGCATACTAATGCCTAAAAAATTTATAATTTCATCTCTTTTAATTTCCACTTTGTAGGTTGGAAGATCTTGTGTTGTACTACAGCAGATATTTATTCATTCTGTTAAAAAGTTGCTCAAATTTTACCCAAACGGCTGTTCTCTTACACAACAATCATCTTCTCCATTTGGTTTCTTTCTCTTAACGTTAAATTCTTTTCCGAAAAATACCATGTTACCCAAATTGTAAACTTTTACCTTTTCAAGAAATGCTTATAATGGTAAGTAATAAAAGACGAATAGATGTTTGATAGGTTTCAACCGCTGGTATTCAACTATTACAATCATAGTAGCATGATTACTTAATCTCAATTTTTTTGCCTAAGGTAAATATTTCAACATCCTGTATTATTGCATTATTGAAAAAACATGAATCTTACAAGATTTGTGTATGATAGAAATTAGCACTACTGAGAAAATTTAATTGATTCACCGGCAATTGTCAAAACAAATTTATTGAAAATAATTTGCTTGATTACTTCTTTTGATAAATATAAAGAAAAATGGGTGATGAAGTTGAAAGTGAAGCCACAGTGGGAAATGGGAATCAAGATGAATTAATAATGCAGCAACAACGTCAAATTGAACGTGAAGTACATTAATTAATTCACATTTTAAGTTCATTGCACTTACAATCCAATAGATTTCAGAAACAACAGCTTTAGTTGGTGAATTAGAACCCATAACATCATTAAATAATGAATATGCTAATGACCACGTTTATTTAGAAAAAATTAAAGATTTAGCTTCAAAATATAAACATGTACGAAGAACTAGACCTGACGGTAATTGTTTTTTTCGTGCTTTCACATTTGCTAAAGTAGAAAGATTACTGGATAATTCTAATGAATTTGAAGTTTTTTTTAAAATGATGGAAAGTAGTAAAGATGGACTTATTGAATTAGGTTTTCCTAAATTTACAGTTGAAGATTTTTTCGACACTGTGAGTATGTCTTTTTCCACAAATTAATTTTTATAGTAGATTTTTAGTTTATGGAAGTACTTAAACGGGTACGTGACTTTAAAAATGTATTAGATGCCAAAAAAGAGCTCCATACACTTTTTAATGAGCAGGGTTATTCAGATTACATGGTTGTTTATTTACGTTTGTTAACAAGTGGACAATTACAAAGAGAACAGGATTTTTATAGTTGTTTTATTGAAGGTGGAAGAACGGTTTGTAACCATTATGTTTTAATAAGTTATTAATTAGTGATAATTGTGTAGGTAGTTGATTTTTGTCATCAAGAAGTTGAGCCAATGTACAAAGAAAGTGATCATATTCATATTATGGCTGCTTGTGCTGCTTTAAACACAGGTGTACGTGTTGTTTATATGGATCGTGGTAATAGTAAATCCAACATTGAACATGATATACCTGAGGGTACTACACCTAGTGTTCATTTACTATACCGTCCTGGTCATTATGATATATTGTATTTGTAATTTTAGTTGTTGTGTACTGATCTTGTAATGTAGTTTTCAAATAAAAAATTTCAAAATATTTGTATTCTTTTTTATATAGGATTCATCGTAACGTGCAAAATGATGTCTGGGTAACTATTGGACTACTTTTCTGAATATTTATATGTGGTGAGTGCAAAAGTGTACTTAGCTTTATTAGATATAGTAAATGATGATATGCCTATGTATTAATTACATTAGTAAAGATAACATTTTCCATAATCATGTCGAGGAGCGTTTCTCATTATACCAGTCATATTAAGGTTATTTTCAGTTTATAATTCTGTGTGAATATACAATTAATCTTGTTTCTTATTTGTTTACATAATAGATTTAAAAATAAATATAATGGATTTCTGATCTTTGTAGTGGATGCTTTGTGAATAGATTTATATTCTTCCTATCAATATTTGTACAAATTGTTTAACATTAGTCTACACTTCACGTTGTTAGCTGCTGCTTGGTGTTTAACAATATGCTGCGATTTGTGTACTGGAGAAACGGAAATGCAAGAAAGTTGAGTGGGCTCCAATTAAAACTAAAAGAAAATTTAAAGGAGCGACCCAAGTTAATAGATTATGTAATGTCTGCATTTGGCTTTAATTGCGTGCCTATAAACTACATACAGATTGTGGAAGAAGAAAGAAACAATGACGATATACAAAGATGTTTTATTAAAGCTGGGGAAACCTATTTCTTGAGATTTATAACACCATTTTCTACAATGCTGGAAGCAGTTGGCCTAGAGGAAAAGGCGTTCTTTAAAACAAGCACTGTATTACCCCAGGTTTTAAGGAAAAGAAGCAATATAACAAACAAAGTAAAACCATACTATCTTAGATAAAACCTCCATCCCAAGCTTATGTACGATCTACAAAGAAGTGAAATTTGGAGTTGGAAGAAGTAGCTTTAAAGAAACGAAAAATAGACTATACAACGTAAAAGAAGACTACATTTTTAATCTATTGAAAAAGGAACAACAAATATAGTTTAGCGACAATATAATTGACTATTTTAAGACATCTTGGAAGAATCTGGACACAATATTTATGCTTACGTTATTAATAAACAAAGGCAATATTCTATCATGGGAGTTCTGGCAGAGACAGGTGGTTCCAAAGCTGTTTACTTTTTTAGACATTACATTAAAAATACATTTTTAAAACCAGTTAGAGATGCCCTTAAAAGAAAGGGTTTTATTTTTATTCCTTACAATGTTAAGGATATAGTTACCTTAAGAACACTGAAGCCATTTGCTACATTTAAAACTAAAGGAATTAGCACATTGAATGGGAATTCTTTTGCTAAGGTAGAAGATGTTGTGGGGCATGTAAAGGTTTTAAAAAATATAGAAAATGTAAAATTCTCGCAACAAGATATGAATCAAATTAACGAAGTTTTGTTTGATTTGATCGAGACTGATAGATTTGGTTTGATATGCTTTGGATGATTGGATTGTTCAATTGATTAGTTTGATTAATTTCTTTCTCTTGACAAGGGGGCGAAGGCCTGAGTACAAGTTCCGGCGACCTATACCTGTCTTATGAGATAGTATGAGGGCCCCTTATTAGAATACAATTTCAAATATCCCGCCAAGTGGTGAAGACCGGTCAAGGGGCGAAGGCGCTAGAACAAGTTTCAGAGCCCTACACCTGTCTTAAGAGTTAGTATGAGTCCCCTTACTAGAATACAATTTCAAATTTTCCGCCAAACACCAAAATGGCCTCCAAGGTGACCGACAAAACAAGATAGCCTACAAAATTTAATTATGACCCCTATACAGGGGGCGAAGACCCGAGAGCAAATTCCGGAGACCTTAGCTCAGCTTTTTGAATTCATTTCTATATTACTTTGCGGTTTAAAATGGGTTGTGATTAAAAATCTGACTATGCATTTGGTTTGGTTGATTTGATTGAGATCGATTGGTCAAAGCACGGAGTCTATGAACCAATCAAAAATCAGGGGGATGGCTTCTTAACAAATGAATTACTGACAAAAGGGCCCTAATTACCGGGCGAGGAGCATAAATACGTCATCGAGGGCTGAAAATGACCCACGCCTACCCTCCAGGGCTGGACTACCAAAAAGGCTCTTAATACTGTCAAAACAGCCTTAGTTACAGGGTGAAAAACGTAAACACGTCATCAAAGGGTTGAAAATTGTGTCTGAAAAGAAGCCGGCAAGTAAGGTACGTGTCCACGGTTGCATATTCTCCAGGGACTGGAATTAAAAACTACACAGGGATTATCTGCGTAGGTTGCATCCTTATTCTGGGCCCTTACTACTAATTTATAAGACCAATTTTGCATATTGTTGTGTAGTAAAAGATTAGTTATGCTACGAAAGGTCCACTGGTAGTATTATAATTTTAATTAGGCTATAAAGACATCATTTATAATCATATTTTTTGTGTTAGTAGGTAAAGACCAGCTTAAGGTATAGTAGGAAAAGTTAATTATGATATTCTTTTTGTGCAGCTTCATTGCAGAAATCAGTGCAGATCTATATCAATATTGAAAACTTGTTTTAGAAGTTAATCATTCAACTTGTTCTTTTATTTGAATTGCAGCTAACCATCCCCGACAAATTTATTTATTTTGGGGGTTAATTAGAGCGACAAGTCAAGTGTTACAAATTAATAATGTTTTATAAGATTTCTTTTTTTTTCGTAAAGTTACACGAAGGATCACAAACTTTCAGTGTAATCAACTTTTTGTTAAGATACTTTCTTAAGTAATTTTTACTAAAAAGATAACTGCAAGTATTATCTAAACGTTTAAATTTGTAAACATTAATATTCAAAACTAAGTATTTTAATTATGAATGATAGTCGTGAAAGTTTGCATTTTCAGAAATCTTTTGTTATTTTGGGCCATATTTTTTAATGTTGACTTGACATTAGAGTTTTTGAGACAAGCCAATTAGAAAATTTAATTACTTTTATTTCATTTATTGTTTTTCACGTTATTAGTCACAATTTACTTATTTTAAGGTCAAAATAAAGATTTTATTCGAACTAAGCTGAATAAGTCTTGCAGACGTTTGATATATTAGTGATCAAATTTCAAACACTATCTGGGGGATATAATTGTCAAATTACGCATAGATCGTTACCCCTGTTTTATTTTAAGCTAGGGAATAGTGAATTCGGATCAGTGGAAGTACATTTGCCAGTGTTTTTAAATATACTCCATTCATAATTAATGGGTTTAAAAATTATTATTATTATTTTATAAATTGGGTAATAACTGTTTATTTATTTTTGATTATTGTCGGTAATCATAAATATTAGTTCAACTAGGATGGATAATATTTTGGATTTGTGTTCTGAAAAAGTACTTAACGCAATTGATTACGTGAAACGTAAACTGCACGGGCTCTGTAGAGGAAGTTCAGTTTTTATGCATCAACTAACCGGTCCACGACCTCACAAGATTAACATCTTAGCTTAAAATAGTTTTCTAAATAAGTTTAAGCTGTGGTAAAGCTCACAGGACATTTACCCCAATTTTGAGTTTTGTTTTAGGGTATGTGTAAGGTGTTTCAATTCAAATTTTAACTATTTTACGTCTTAACTCGGACCTGCACATTTCCACAGTAGTTAGTGGGCACCTTGCTTATTTTTATAAGCACTACACGAATGTAACGGTGTTTTAACAGTCCTACAGACAGTGTGCTAATGGATGAAAATAATTTTTGGAGCTTACAATTTTTGTGGATTTTTGGTAGGCCGTACAAATGCAAAAGTTTGTCATAGTGTGGTGTGAGTTCTCTGGTAATCGGAGAACTCCCCCCTTATGTTTAGCTAGCGTCTGGTATACCCGTCTTTCGATTGATAGTGTGGGTCTTTGGATATGAGTTTATATTAACCCCACATCAAGTACCTAGTTGTGGGATCTTGCTGTTGTGGGTCTCTATATCCAATACCACCGACACGAAGTATTTCAGTGTAAACTCGCTTGATTGTTTAGTTGCATGTAGTTTCCGAGAGGAATTTTGCCCTTTAACGTTTGTAATTATTGTTAGAATTGTCTACGTTTTATTCATAAGGCGATTATATTTATGTTGGTCTTGCGCAGATCTACTACTCCATATTTTTGTATGATAATGAAAAGTGTTTCGTAATTGCTGGAACATGAGCAGGGTACTTCCCACTTTTCGTCTCGTACGGGTGGAGGAGCAACGTTGTACCTAAGTATCTGGTACCGGTAGTTGAGTTTATTATGATTTGGTAAGTAGGCATATTTACCTAAATTTGACGGTGTGATTCTCAAACTTAAGGAAAAAAAAGGGTTACGTGAAGATTTAACTAACGTAAAAGTTCTATTAGGTCATTTTCTGCCTTGTTTTTTAGATTTTTCCCAGAATAAGTCAAATACAACATAAAACTCTACAGTTTCCGAAAAATTTTGCTTTAGAAATATGTTAATGTAAATTGGGAAAAGTAGTGGTCCTAAAACAATGCCTGAAGTAAAACGGTTTTTTGATTGCACCACTTTTGTATTTGTTATCCTGGATTGAGCATTACTTTATTTTTTTGTATTTGTGAGCCCAGATACAGACACAAACGGAAATGTCAAGCACCTTTATGCGCATCAACTTCTAATGGTTATTGGCACTCTTCGTCACTAGAATTTTGACCTACTAAAAGAATTCCACCTTTAATCAGGGACCTTTAACGTGTCAAACATCGTATTACCACGGAACCTACAGTTTTACTTCCTATCCGAGAAGGTGTGCTTTGGTTTTTCTCAGTTTTATAAAAGCGGTTACCTCGATCATGTTTCTGTTTCTACCCGCCCCGCTCGGATGAAGGGCAAGCACTCTAACCATTCCACCACCGAGGCAGCTTATTTTATTTTTATTAAGTATTAAGTTTATTTGGAAAGAAAGTTTTGTTAGTTATTAAATTAGTGAAATATACATTGAGTTAGTAAATATTCTTCGCATTTTAACATGAATCTTATAACAAAAACCACTCAACCGTTTTTTTATTAAATCAAACAGTGGAGCTGCTATAACAGAGAAACCCTGGATAAATTTTCGAAAATATGAGGCTAAACCAATGAACCTTTATAGCTCATGAGCATTCCTTGGAATAGGGTGGTTAAGTGTAGCATCAACATGCTTATCACTAGGGCTAACTCCTTCTGCACTTACCTTATAGCCCATATAAGTAATCTCATCATATAAAAAGCAAAATTTATCTAACTGCAGCTCTAATTTGTTTTTTTACCAGCAGATTAAAAACATAACCTAATTTTTCCAAATTTTCTTTAATTGAACTGGTAGCTATCAAGATATCGTCAATGTAAATTGCTATTTTATTTTCATCTAAAAGGTTCTTAGAAATAATGTTAATATATATCATAAATGCAGCCGAACAGTTTTTTAACCTTAAGGCATCCTTAGGAACTCGCACTGCCCCATGTATATGACGTATATTTTAGAGTTTTCCTCAACAGAAACGTGTTGGAACGCACTTTTTAAATCCAACAGGGAATACACGCCTGAGTTATGCAAATACTCTAGTTGATCCTCGGTCAAAGGGAGAGGGAAGTTGTCTCGCAATGTATATTTATTCAACTCCCTGTAATCAGTACAAAGACGTAAAGAATTTTGATTCTCTTTTTCAACTAAAACAACGGACTGCTATATTCTGAATTACTTTTTCTAATAAATTTGTTTACTAAGATTGTATCAAAAATTGTTGTAACCTCTAATCTCTCAAATTGGAATAATCGTCCAAAGAAGAATGGAGTGTGATTAGGGACGAGGAAAATTTTAAATTTATAATTAACATCAGAATCGATTGGTCAGTTGTCCGTCTTGTTTTTTATCATCATTACAACAAATAGCCATAATTTAAGTAATTTCATGTGTAAAATTTTCTTTTTCAATTTTAACGGTATCATCATAAAAACTTAATTTAATGTCCTTATTTGAAATAAAATCTCTACCTAAAATAGCGAAGTGGGTCATGGTTTCCGTAGGAACAATATAAAAATTGATATTTACCATAAAATCATTTATCGAAACATTTTTTTGAAATATACCAAGAATATTTAGTTTTGAGCCATTAATTCCTGTGAAGCAATGATCACCCACATAAGGAACATAAGATGTGACGTACGTATCCTTTATCATACGTACTGGTGAACCTGAATCCAAGAGGGCCACAAGACTATACCTATGGATAGTATTGTTCTGGCCATAATCAGAAAAATCAAAACTTACGGTATGGGGTAGTAATAAAAAATTAATAGGGTGTATTTCGATTGTTGTTAATAATAATTCCCCTAATATTACTTATACTCCTAATAATAAATAGAAGATTTTGTGCCTTCAGCTCAGTCAATGATTAATCGGGTCCATGTTCTTAGACTTTGATTTGCTTTAATTAGAAATTGTGTGTGTTTAGATATGTTCGCTTTACAAAAGGAATGTAACTTCAACCTGTAAATAAATGTTAAAATACCTCGGATGCCAACTTATTTTATGGAAAATAAGTAAACCCTAAATGTAATAAATATAAATTGAAAACAATAACAAGGTCTATTATAAAATCTTTAAGACAAGTTATAAATTAGAAAATCTTAATCGTTAGTAACTTAAAAAATACCTTATACTAATAATTAGAAATTAAATACCTATTGTACTTTAAAATTTTGGATGTCACTGGTGTACTGTTACTGATAAGATGTGCTGACGAAGCCACGCTTTCAATTTTTAGTTGTGCAATTAATCTTGAAATGGAAATATAATAAGAGTTTTGATATTCGTGAATCCCAAATGAATAAATTCTTTTACAAAATCCAAACTTGGTTGATTTAAATGGGTTAATATACCATTTATTTATAATTTTCAGCATAGCAACAACTTCTATTGCGTCATCCTCGTTAAATTGAAACGTAATAATACAATGAAATTACGTAATAGGAAAATGTAATGTAATAAAAGTAAAATTAAAGTAAGAATAACACTAAAAATGAAAGTGCCTAAAAAGGATAAATATAATAGACAAAGAAAAATAGGTGTAATTAACTTTTACCGTAAAATTTACCGCACTTTTTTTAATAAAAATACTCAAGAGCAAAAATGGACGCTTCTTGCTTTCATGTCGTAACAACAACGACTGCAAAATAGATGTATGCACATGAACTCAATGTGCAAGACGAAATGCGCGTACTACTCCACTTTAAAATATCTAAACGTATACTTTTTTAGCCACTAAGGTATGCAATTTACATTACACAAAAATGAACGAAGTTGCCTAAATTATGGTATAATTTAATACAACTCAAAAAGGTTTGTTACATGGTGCAAAATAAGAAGGCTGTACATTGGTAGTTGTGTCACTTGCATTTATTTTTGGACAGTTCATGTATCGGTGATTTAAACATCCACAGATGTAACAAGAACCTCTTTCTCTCTTGCCACGTGGGCACTTGTCGGCATAATGACCCTCCTGTTGACAATTATAGCATTTCTTGGTGCGGTTTGAGAAAATCCTTGATTAGCAACTCTCACGTTACTACCTGCAGTATTTTATGGTTTAATGCTTTGTATTTGGCTGTGTATAGTGTCGGGTGTTGAATTGGCTTTCTTAAAGTCGGGTTTAACATTTTGTCGAGGGTGTCTTGATCTCCTCTCTGCAGCAATTATATCGTATGTGATTATATCCTTAAATAAATCGTCAGAATCTAAATGAGTTTTAGTCATAATCATAGAAGCAAGTTCCCTAGAAACCAGTCCTATTGCTCCTTGGTTTCATCAAATTAAGGCCTAATTGGTTGCATAATTTTAATTTCTCGTAAAAGTACAAAGTGGCATCTTCACGATGTCCCTGTGCTCGACATGACATGAGCCTCCATAGCATGGTTATGTTTTTGTCATGAATAAAAGTATTTTCAAATTGTTCTTTAAGCTCAGCCCAATTTCTAATGCTAGACCTTCTAACCTGGTACCAATGGCTAGCAGCACCAACTAAGTGCATTTTAGCAGTTTCGAGCAAGAATTCTTGTAGAAGCGCTGTTTAAATTATCTAGCTATAACTTGCTAACTGATAAATCTTCTCCACTAAAGTTTGATATAGTTTTAGAAAAGACAGGCATAATGTTGTAATTATGAACATTATTATTTTGATTCTGATTAAGTAGCCAGACCAATGTCACACAGAAACAAATTTTCTTCAAAGCTTATTTTGGTCATAAAAAAATAAATTGTGAAAGTAATTACCTTGGGATGATTGTCATTTCTTTCTCTGGTACCCCACACCTGAATTGTTAGGCTGGAAAATAGTTAAGCCACATTTTTAATAAATACTCGACAGCGTCTTTTTATTTTCGTACCACTCAAAAATGACACTTTTTATAAAGAGAGCGAATACATTCAGACTTCCTTGAAAGTGACCGATCCCTGACAGAATGACCAACTGCATTAAACCGAAAAGTGGCGCCAAGTTTGAATTTTGAAGTTTTAAAGCTAACAATTTCTTAATATGTTAAAAACTTTTCTGTTTATTTTTTAAAATGATTTTATTCACAATAGTTAGTTGATCCATATTTTTTCTAAGGTACTGTGAAAATTTATATTCAAGTGCCTACATATGTAAGTATAACATTGTTGCCGTTGGAAGCAGTATCCTAAAAATTCGTAATATATCTATATGATTATATTTTATGTTTTCAATCGAAAAATCAATTATGTATAACCTCTATCCCAGAGTTATAATTAGCTATGAAAAATAATGGATAACTAGAAGATTTTACGCCACTTTTCTCGTCGGTAGATTAATGGGTCCAGATTCAATAATATTTGCTTTGCTTATTAACAAAAATAGAATTGCTTAGATATTTTCGCTTTACCAAAAAAGGTGAAGCTTCAAACCTGAAAATAAATAATGTAATCTCGGACGCCAATTTGTTTTTAAGGAACAAATAAACATTAAAAATAGAAAAGTCACAAAAAACTCACGAAAATAACAAGTAAAAAATAATGACAACAATGAGTTTTATTACCATAATTAATTTTATTATAATGGATGATCTCTTAAAAACTAATGTTAGTGATTCTTAATTAATTGCCTTAAACTATGATGTGAATTAATTAGCAATATGAAATACCTAAAGTAATTTCTTTTGCATTTTGGGTGTCACTGGAACTTCAGCAGATGAGCAAATGCTGTCGACCCATCGCTTTAAATTTTATTGCGCAATTTTAATGGAAGGTGAAATAATCATCAAATTGATATGCAGGTTATTCCAAATATATAGAAATTTCTTTATAAACCTTCAAACTGAATTGATTTTGTATGGTTCAAAGTAAATGTTGGTAATTGAAATCCCACTTCGCATTAGCAAAGCTATTGCATCATCTTGCAACGTTAACGTTAAAATAAAATTAAACCTAAAGTAAAAATAAGTGGTAAAAGTATAACTAAAGTTGAGTTGCCTGAAACATAAATGTCTCAAATTTCCGTGTGGTAAATTTAATAACTCACCATATAAATGTGGCACTCTAAATAAAAGATTTAGACAAAGCGAAAATGGCTTCTACTTAAACACGTAGTTTAAGCAATGAATGAAGGACGCTCAAAGTAACCCTGCGCAATGACCGAAAATGACTCAAAGCGCGGAAAGGATGTGCAGACGTATAATACTTGAAATCATTTAGTAATAGCACTAAATGGAGTTTTTACGCCAATAAGGTATCCAACTAACGCTACACGAAATGCACTTAAGTTGCCAATATGAAAGTAAATTCTAAACATGCATAAAAATGTTTGTTACATACATATATTTGCTTCGTTAATCTTGCGTTGTACATTATCTCAATGTGACCAAACTAACGTGATGTACTACTTTTATATCTATCCATCAACGTCTTTTCCTCGCCACACTCCGTCATTTTTTGACATACCCATGTCTCACTTCCACATAGTACTCACGGGACAAACACGTCAATATAGATTACTCGTTTCGCAGCTAGACTCATGCTTTCTTTTCTCATTATCATCCACATACTTCCAATCACTTTCGTTCCACCATTGACCCTTCGCTCAATCTCACCCCCCATTGTGCCATCTGGAGTAAACATTCTACCCAGATATACCAGCTCGTCCACTTGCTCCACAATTTCATCTTGCAGAGTAAATTCTCTACTCTCCTTTCCACCTTCCCGATTGAACACCACAATCTTAGTTTTGTTCACGTTTACCTTTGGGTCCATGCTATCACTGTATCAAACTTCCTGAGGACGGCTTGTAGCTCATCCGTATTGTCACTTAATAAGACTGTGTCATCTGCATACACCAGAAGTCATACATTTACGTCACCAACCATTACACCATTTGTATTAGTACATGCTTGTCTAACACATTTATCCATGTATATATTGAACAACATCACATGGCCTTGTCGCACTCCTTGCTCAATATTAAAGTATTCACTCACAACTCCTCTCACCCTAACACATTCCCGACTACCATTGTATACTGCCCTTGTTCCTTTTATTAGACCTTTATTTACGCCATATTCATTTAATATTTCCCACAGCTTCTCCCTTTCACTCTGTCGTATGCTTTCTCCAGATCTACAAATGCACAGTACAGCTTCCTTTTTACCCTTAAACGCTTTTCGATCACCTGCCGGAGAGCAACCATCTGATCGACACATCCTCTCCCTGGCATGAAGCCACCCTGCACATCCCAAATCTTAGTCTGTGTAGTTTCTCGTACTCTATCAATCAATATTCTTCCAAATACTTTACCAAGCACGTTGATCAAACTTATTCCTCTGTAGTTCTTACAATCCATCTTGTTCCCCTTACCATTATACAGTGGTACAATGATCGCGCTCTTTCAATCCCTCGGCACTTTTCCACACATAAGACATACATTGAATAATTCACACAATCTTCGTATAAGCTTTGCATCCCCATACTTTAGCATTTCACCAGTGATTTCATCAACTCCTGCTCCTTTGCCGTTTTTCAAGCTTCCTACCGTGTTCTCTACCTCATTTATCCCAATATCCTTCTCAGTTTCATTCATCATTCCTTCTACGTTCTCCTTATTTAACCCTTCAGTCTTACTTTCCTCACTACTGTACAACTTTCCAAAATATTCTTGTCAGCATTTCCTCACTTTACAATCGTCCCATACTATTTCGTTGCTCATATTCATCACTCTTGCAGCGTTCTGTTTTGGGCCACGTTTTGTATTTTTGACACATTTCCAGAAGAGTATTTCGTTTTCCTCAAAATCATTCTGAATTTTCTCTCCTTCCACAGCCATTACTTTCTCCTACTATTTGTTATAGAAAGGGGTTCATTACAAGGATAAATCGCATCTCGTATTTTTCCTAAAGTTACAGATACGTATTTATGATTTTTTTATACCACGCGCTTCCGTGGGCTGCAATAAGTTATTGAACCCTACACATACAAATATAACAATTTAAAACGATTCATGTCACCGCAAAACACATAAATTAGCTGCATAAAAATATTAATTATAAAACAAATATAAGTAAATGGTAGCATTTCAAATGTAATTAACAGTTGAGTTTTAGGTGAAATACAATTATATAAAAGTCACGTTCACTCACCCAAAATACAACTTATAATACGGCAATTGAAGCACTCACAAATCTGGATGAAAATTTTTATCTAACTATTGCAAAGTATTTGAAAATATTAATCACATTTCCTATATCAGTCGCTACAGCGGAGAGAAGTTTCTCTACATTAAGGAGAATTAAAACTTGATCTCGTTCTCAAATGGGACAGGATCGACTGACAGGTTTGGCTTTGTTGAATGTATACAGATACATCAATGGTATTATTAACAGATTTGCTTCTAAAAGCAGATGATTAGAATGCATTGTCTGAATATTGTGTGCTGCTGTATTCATTATTACTTCATATTTATAATTTAAAGCTCATGAATTCGACGATTATTTTCTATTTTCCATATTCTTGCTATGTACCTATATTTTATTAGGTAACTGTTTTATATTTTGTTAATTTTAGATTCCAATAATCTAATATTTAGTTCTTTTCTATTGTAAATATTGATGTTTACATTTCATATTTGTTTTAATTCATTCCTGTCATTTTATTAAATAAACGTATTTAAATACATAAAAATACTTCTATTTTAGTGCCAGGCATGTAACAAAAAAATTAACCATTTTGTAGTAACAACTTGTATTGGCTTTTTACAATTTCGCAAATTTGCCGAGGCATCGCAAGGGGCGTAATAGCCTTGGTTATTACTTTTGTTTGGTTAACCCGTTATAAAGAATAAGATTTGAGCTTTTTTAAACTTTTTTATAAATTCAACATTATTCAATAAAATTTAATATTGTTATTGTGAAACTTAAAATGATTATATTTTATTAAAGCTGAATGGGCTCAATTTATAAAGATATTAGCTACTAGTTCAATTTTAATTCGCTTGCTATTTAATTTCAGTTTGAGTAAAAGAACTTTAATATTTACGTTTGCGAATTCTTTCCCTACTTAAAGTAACCAGCTAACTCAAATGTTAGAGTAAAGAAATTATTACTGTTATCATTGACCAAAATTATGCTCAATTCCACTTATTCATCTGGATTCCTATTGCGTTTACTTCTTCGTGTATTTACATATTCAATATTTCTATAAGCTTTTAATATTAATAATCTTTAGCAGTAAAAGTATATCAAACGTTATATTCATTTAATTAAACAAAATCTGAACGAAAATGCATCAATGCGTTGTTTACAAACATATATAAAAATCAAATCTATAATGTAAAATAACATTCTTAAAACTAACATAACAATAAAATCTTTATCAGAATTAAACGCATTGATTTTCGTTTAATTGTGATATTCAAATTTAAAGTTTAGAGTAAATCAAACACATAAACGTTTTACTTATTCACACAATAAAAATGTTCTTACATATTACTTTCGTTGAAAGCTGATGACGTAACTCTGCTTTTCTTTCTGCCAATTAGACGCCTCGTTTAGGTTGACGGGCTGCTCTTTCGATGATGTTACTATGCCGCCAAACTGGAACCGCTTCCTTTGTCTTCTCTATTTTTTCTTACACCTTTGTTATGGATGAAAATGACATCAATCTTTCTTCCAATAATTTAACGATTTTTGTAAATAATTGCTTGATATATTTACAATTGTCACTTATTACTTTACCTATTATAGTTTTTCTGGGAATGGCCTGCGCTACTAACTACAATTCCCAAACGTACTACACTTTGAGTTATTATTCTTTACACTTTGATTTACCAATCTGGATCGATTACTGTCCTTTACCTTTGCTGTCACTATTTAAACCCAATTGATTACGGCTCTGATACATATAAAACGCGTTATCTTCTCTTATTGCGTCATTTTTAATGCGAATTTTAAATTTGGGTCAATCCCTTTTATTGCCACCAATTCGATAACAATTGCACTTTTTACTATTTATTGTAGCCTTTTATTATTTTAATAAGGAAGTTATTTGCTCTTCTTGCCTTGTAATTCGTGCCTCGGCGACGAATTACTCTGTTGGAGCTTTTCAACCAACTCTGATCGCTTACTTGTAAATGCCGCGTAATTTAAATATTTTCGGATTAAATATATAGACAACTTATTGAAATAAACTCTATCCGAATATTAATTACATAATTACATTCAAATACACATAACTAGAGAGCGGATTTTATGCACTATAAAATGCCGAAATATGTGCATATATATGCACTTAAAAACCTTAAAATATGCATCAAAAATGCATTATTAATTCAAAATATGCAAAATATGCATAAATATTGAATCTTCTATTTACCTGTGTTAATTCCAAATTATAACATTAATATATAAAAAAAGTATACATGCTTGTAATTTTTTAATAGGAAAAAGATAAATTGCATACAAACTTATTATTTTAACATTCAAAATTATGTGTTATTTAAAAACTACATATTTACTTATACACTATACATTTATAAAAACTGCACCCTGTCATTACTACTTACAAAGCAATTATTATTTTAACATTATTTTAAAATTATGTGTTATTTAAAAATTACATATTTACTTATACGCTATAGATTTATAAAGATTACACCCTCTCATTACTATTTGCAAAACAATTTATAACTAAATATTTTTCCAAGTTTTCGGGCAGAAAATTTTGGCGTCTGTCCGATAGTATGTTTTTGTACAAAGAAAAACTTCTTTCTACATTCACAGAACTTATGGGTGCATATTTTAATGCGGCTAATATGGCCAAATCTAAATGCAAAACACTTTTTCATCATCCAGACGTAGCTCGAATATATTTTTTATCCATACTTGAACTAAACTATTTTTAACTTTCGGCATCTTGAAGTTCACTTAACAAAGCCGTACCATTCAGTTACGTCTTCGCCCAAAGAATGTTTAAAATTTTGCATTTTGTCCGTTGCTCTCAAATTATTTTCAAGAAGGATTAACTAACTAAACACTTACCTTGGAAAAGTCCAAATAACTTTAACCCTTGATTGAGGGAATTCCCCTCAATCAATGCTTTAACTGTCTAGTTAGGTACCATTGGAATTTTCAAATACTACGAAATAGCGGCATTGAAACTTCATAATCCGGAAGTATTAACGTTGCACTTAACTGCAGGTTAATCTTTCTTTAAACCTGTCTTATTCATATAAAAATACATTTCTTAGACACAATAACAAAATTTAAAATAAGTTAGAATAATGCATTTTAAAGCGAATTTGGAAGATATAGAAAAAATGCGAAATATATGTTAATTATGAATAAAAAGGCAAAATATGCATAAAATTGCAATATATGCAGTATTTGGCGAAATATGCAAAATATGCAAAAATTAATTAATGTCAAATGATTGCATTTATTGCAATTCGTCTAAAAACAAAACGATATTCTTCAACTATAAAAAATAAGCGATATTCATTTTGCATAAAATCCTCACTCTACACATAACCAATAACCATTTCTTTATCTAGAAAAATAATAATACAGCTATCAAATCTCATATTATATTGATAATCAGGAAAGAATAGTACACTTTATACAAATACTAATAATTGAAAACTTATTGCAGCTGTAATGAAATTCTGGAAAATTGCTTTTCCATTTAACAGCAACAAAAATACAACTAAAACTAATTTTTTCTATTTTGATTTCTTGCATGGGTGTGTGCAAGTGCAACTTCTTTTTACAACTTTTATATCATTTAAAGTATCTCTAACACTTTTTAAAGCCTTAAGAATATCATTTAACATAGTAATTACTTCTCCATATGTCAATTTCGAATCAAATTCAGGTTCGGAGTCTTCAACATCTGAATCCTCTTCAGTTGGAAATTTTGTTAAATAGTTGGCGATATACTCCATTTGCAAAAGTCGATAATCATAAATAAATTTTATGCAATTATCAGTTTCATCTTTATAAAAAAATGCAGTAAGTTTATTAAAATCCTCCTCATCTTTCTTAAGAACGCAAAATACTAGATTTTCCATTAATTTCTGTATTTCTGATGTATCGTCATTATTACGTTGCTCATTGGTTAGAACGCTTAATGCAATAAAGTTCATGGCTTTTAACTTTCGAGAAGAAATTGATACAGAGTCTACGTATCGGTGCTCGTCACTTTTAGGCGTTATTTTACGGTTAGTGACATCTTTTCCTGCTGCAAGCCTAAAATTCTGTAAGTATCTGGATCCCAGCTCTTTAAAATATCTAGATTCCTTATTTATGTAATCTTTTAGTTCGTAGGCACCGCTTGAGTTTGAAAAAAAGGTCTTACTATCAGAATAACAGAGAATTAATAAGGCAATGTACATTGTGTATAACATTAAGACCATAACTATGTAAGAGATGGAGTAAATTACAGCAATTGCACCACAGAGTTCAAAAAATAAAGTAAAATCAAAATCTTCATCAATGTCCAATGACATTAACAATACTGTTCTAAAAGCGGTTGGTATGCTATGAAACGCATCTAAATACTTTCCGAACAAAATCGTTCCAGTAATAGAATAAGTTGTTAATATGATAATATGACAAAAACATAAACCGCCAAGGTAAGCTGCTGACATTTTAAGCGTCCTTTCTACAACACGAAATGCAGTTATAAATCTTAAAAATTTCCAGAGTCTGATGGTCGCCATAAAGATTAATACTGCTCCAAATACTGTTAACACATGTTCCAGGCTTATTAAATGAAAGTAGCTTAAAAACTGATTTTGTTTAGCGCGTTCCAGTTGGTCCAGTAATTCTCCCACTAAGTGAGAACGGTAGTAATAAATTCCAATGGCAATAAAACTCATGGATAACATAATTACATCTACAATATTCCAAGCGCTCTTTATGTACTTTGACCAGTTCCGCTTGGCATTAAAGAGAGTTTTTGTTAGCATTATAAATGTAACAACCACAAATGCAGCAATGCCCACCCGTATCATTACTAAAATGTCTTGCTTGACATACAGTAGACGTAATGTCAATATCTAAAGAAAATGTTATTAAAATTAGATCAGACCAAAACAGTCAAAACTTACATTTGATGACATAGTAAGCAGTTCAGTAGCACTTCGCTCAATGATAAGATTCACAGCATGAAATATGTTATAATTTGCATTGTATGCCAAAAATTCAATAATAATAGCTCTTGTAGCAGTTGTTATCCAATCAGTTGTTTTAAGATAGTGTAAGTTGTACATTGAATTATACCTTGTACGGCCCAACAGTGTTGTATAACCACCTGCTGGGTAAGTGCCCATGTATCCTAAAAAACAAATCTTGCATTAAATACTAACACTATTATTAATAATCAATCATATCATGTTATGCGAAATCGTACGTTATTTGCTGGATTTTCAGCTTACTTTGATCTCACTTTATGAAGCGTAAAAGAAGTGCTTTTAAATGGTACACATATTGCAATGACGTGTAGTTAAAAACACTCTGACCTCGATTTTTGATTCAGTAGCAGTCACAAGATCAAGGTCAAAATAAGAGGCGCATGTCTTTAATTGCAGCGTTGGTGCTTCAAAAAGAGAAGGTGGCGTACCACTCCTTACGGTTGGTCGAGAGCTTAGTCTGAATGGTAAACTCGTGGTTCTGTGGCAGAGCAGAGGTACAATTAAAATAATGCGGGCCTGAAGGAAAACTGGATTTGGGTAACAAGCACACAACCACACTGAAACTAAAATTCTTCTTTTATTCGAATGATGGAAATAACAGTAATTTCCAACCCTAATGTAACATTCCTTCTACGAATTAACAAAATATGTATTTAACCTAAGGTTCTACTTTTGGTTTCCAGCGAGAAACTGCTTTATTTGATTACAACAATGTCAGTTTTATAACCGAAGTGAGGATGCAGAGGGCGTGTGGGGTATTATCGAACGATTCTTCTATCTTCTGTGGAAAGTCATCAAGGTTGAGATGGCGGGATAGCGGGAACGGTAGTTGTAGGGAGTGGAAAAGACCTCTGTGATAGGGATTGCGTCACCAAAAATTCGTTTGTATGCAAAGTTTCTTTGTAATGTTTGTGTTCTAATTTTGGTGGGTAGTCTGTTTACGTATTATATTGTGAGGTCATTAGGATATCTGAAAGGTGGCCTATAAAGGGTTATCAGATCTACGAGAGCGGAAAGCGTGGCGGCGACGGTAATGGTGGGGGACGGGGTAAAATGATGTTTTTTAGTTGGGAGTTGGAACTAATAAAAAAACCTTTTTATGTGACAAACATTTATTTATACTACCATAAGCTCTCAAAACAAAATAAAAACTTAGACACTACTATACTTTTAAGAATACTTCTCAGATCGCTTTATTTTTAGCAGCAAACTATCGCCATCCTTTGAAAGAAGGTGTAATGTTTACGGGTGTCGTATGAATAATTCACCCACTCATGATTAATACTTCTAGCCCAGAGCTATAATTAGCTATGGTAAATAATGGATAACTAGAATATTATATGCCACTTTGCTCATCGATTAATAGGTCCAGGTTCAATAACATTTGATTTGATTATTAACAAAAATAGATAGTTTCACTTTACAAAAAACGGCGTTGCTTCAAACCTGAAAATAAATAATGTAATCTCGGAACAAATAAACGTTAAAAATAGAAAAGTCACAAAAAACTCATGAAAATAACCAGTAAAAAATAATGACAACAATGAGTTTTATTACGATAATTAATTTGATTATAATGGATGATCTCTTAAAAACTAATGTTAGTAATTCTTAATTAACTGCCTTAAACTAAAATGTGAATTAATTAACAATATTAAATACCTGAAGTAATTTCTTTTACATTTTGGGTGTCACTGGAACTTCAGCAGATAAGGAATGCCGTCGATTTATCACTTTAAATTTATTGCGCAATTTTGATGGAAGTTGAAGTAAACATCAGATTGATATGCTGGTTATTCCAAATATATAGAAATTTCTTTATAAACCTCCAAACTGAATTGATTTTGCATGGTTCAAAGTAAAATTTGGTAATTTAAATCCCACTTCATAGTAGCAAAGCTATGGCATCGTTAACGTTAAAATAAAATTAAACCCACAGTAAAATAAGTGGTAAGAGTATAAGTAAAATTGCCATATAAATGTGGCACTCTTAATAAAAAATTTAAACAAAGCGAAAATGGCTTCTACTTGAACACGTAGTTCAAGTAATGAATGAAGGACGCTCAAAGTAACCCTGCCCAATGACCGAAAATGACTCGAAACGCAGAAAGGGATGTGTACACGTATAATACTTGAAATAATTTATTAAAAGAACTATATGGACATTTTTACGCCAATAAGGTATGCAACTAACGCTACCCGAAATACACTTAAGTTACCAATATGAACGTAAGCTTTAAACATACATAAAACGGTTTGTTGCAAAGGTGTTTCTTAAAATTTGTGCAGGTAAATAAAAAATTATATTTTATAAGTAACTCACTCTTTACAGCTTTAACCCAGCTTTGTTTCTCTCTTTACCCCAAGCATTAAACATTAAACCAAAAATTCTCTCAGAATTTGCGTTTAAATGTGAAAATATCAAATTCAGCCATGCCTCCAAGTTTTTGTAACTATTGTTTTTAAAAAAATCAACCCATTTTTTGTCTGTCTTTAAACTTTTAGATTTGTCATCTTCTATTTTCTGTTTAACATATTCATTTAAAACGCAAAATTCATCAAAAGGAATATCAACATCAATATTCTGTCCAAAGTTGAAGTCATTTATTACACTTGATTTACATTAAAACAGAAAGACTTTTATATTTATGATTATCAAAGTCACACAAGTGCTCTTTGAAAGAAGTTGGGATGACGTCTAACTCTTTTAAATATGGCAAGGAAAAAGTTATCGACGAGCCAAAATATACGCACTAAAAAATAAAAATTGACGGGTCTTAGGATTTTTTCAGAAAACTATCCCAGAAATTAATATTTCCAAGTTTCCATATTAAATGTCTGCACTGTGTGTGTGTGCGTGTGCGTGTGCGTGTGCGTGTGCGTGTGCGTGTGCGTGTGCGTGAGCGTGCGCGTGCGCGTGCGCGTGCGCGTGTGCGGTGCGGGTGCAGGTGCGCGTGCGCGTGCGCGTGCGCGTGTGCTTGTGCGTGTGCGTGTGCGTGTGCGCGTCCGTGTGCGTGTGCGTGTGCGTGTGCGCGGGCGTAAGCGTAGGCGTGGGCGTGGGCGTGCGCGTACGCGTGCGCGTGCGCGTGCGCGTGCGCGTGAGCGTGGGCGTGCGCGTGCGCGTGTGCATGTGCGGATGCGGGTGCGCGTGCGCGCGTGCGTGTGCGTGCGCGTGCGCGTGTGTGTGTGCGTGTCCGTGTGCGTGTGCGTGTGCGTGTGCGTGTGCGTGTGCGTGTGCGTGTGCGTGTGCGTGTGCGTGTGCGTGTGCGTGTGCGTGTGCGTGTGCGTGTGCGTGTGCGTGTGTGCGTGCGCGTGTACGTATGCGTGTGCGTGTGCGTGTGTGGGCGTGGGCGTGGGCGTGGGCGTGGGCGTTGGCGTGGGCATGGGAATGGGCGTGGGGGCGGGTGTAGGCGTGGGCATAAGCGTGGGCGTAAGCGTGGCGTGCTGTGTGCGGCGTGCGTCGTGCGGCGTGCGGCTTGTGCGTGTGCGTGTGCGTGTGCGTGTGCGTGTGCGTGTGCGTGTGCGTGTGCGTGTGCGTGTGCGTGTGCGTGCGCGTGCGCTTGCGCGTGCGCGTGTGCGTGTGCGTCTGCGGGTGCGTGTGCGGGTGCGGGTGAGGGTGCGCGTGCGCGTGGGCGTGCGCGTGGGCGTGCGCGTGTGCGTGTGCGTGTGCATGTGCTTGGGCGTGTGCGTGTGCGTGACCGTGTGCGTGTGTGCGAGTGCGTGTGTCTATGCGTGTGCGTGTGCGTATGCGTGTGCGTGTGCGTGTGCGTGTGCGTGTGCGTGTGCGTGTGCGTGTGCGTGTGCGTGGGCGTGGGCGAAGGGCTTGAGCGTGTGCGTGCGTGTGTGCGCGTGTGCGTGTGCGTGTGCGTGTACGTGTGCGTTGGCGTAGGCGTGGGCGTGGGCGTGTGCGTGGGCGTGGGCGTGGGCGTGGACGTGGGCGTGGGCGTGGGCGTGGGCGAGGGCGCGGGCGTGAGCGTTGGCGTAAGCGTGGGTGTAAGCGTGGACGTGCCCACCGGCGTGCGTCGTGCTGCGTGCGGCTTGTGCGTGTGCGTGTGCGTGTACGTGTGCGCCTGCGTGTGCGTGTGCGTGTGCGTGTGCGGGTGAGGGTGCGTGTGCGTGTGTCTGTGCGTGTGCGTGTGCGTGTGCGTGGACGTGGGCGTGAGCGTGGACGTGGGCTTGGGCATGGGCGTGGGCGTAGGCGTGCGCGTGCGCGTGAGCGTGGGCGTGGGCGCGGGCGTGGGCGTGGGCGTAAGCGTGGGCGTGGGCGTGAGCGTGAGCGTAAGCGCGAGCGCGCGCGTGCGTGTGCGTGTGCGTGTGCGTGTGCGTGTGCGTGTGCGTGTGCGTGTGCGTGTGCGTGTGCGTGTGCGTGTGCGTGTGCGTGTGCGTGTGCGTGTGCGTGTGCGTGTGCGTGTGCTTGTGCGTGTGCGTGCGCGTGCGTAGCGCGTGCGCGCGTGCGCGTGTGCGCGTGTGTCTGTGTGCGCGTGTGCGTGTGTGTGTGTCGTGTGTGTGTGTCATAATATTCTACTTTGTTAGAACATTCAAATGGTTCACGCTTTGAAAATGTCTGTGTATACTATGTATCAACCCAAATACTAATACCAATTAAATTTACCAACATCTATATAGGAAATCGGGTATTTCAAATACATTAATCCCCTAGTGATTCCCGAAAAAATTCGATAATGATTTTTGATGATGTATCATGCCACGAACAAAAATAAATCAGGGATCATTCTGTTTTGGCAGACACCAAAATAATGATTGTTTCTGTCTGTGCCAAACGTATTCATTTATTCTATTCTTTTTCAACAAGATCACACCATTCTTAAGCATATGTGTGATGATCACGTTAATATTGATATGTCATTTGATAGATTTAAAGGCATGTTTCTGTTGCAGGCGTGATAAATTCGAATTTCTTGTGATTGATAAAAGTGACGTTAATGCAGGTCGTCTCTGTAAGGGATTTGTCATTATAAATACTGTAATAGTAGTGTAAACATGCAGTAGTAATGGAGAAGCCCTTAGTACAAGACACTTTGCGTGCTCGCAAGAGTGCAATAAAAAAGAAGAACAAAGAGGAGAATGCACTTACTGAACGTGCAATGGAAGCACACTTTAAACCTATAACACAAGCATTAAATCAATTGATTACTGATGGTTCTCTCATCAGGGCTGAACCCCTTACATCAGAATTGGAAAAATTTGAGCCCATTGCACATGAAAATAAAACTTCTGAAATACGGAAACTATAATGTAGTGTGAAGATCGCCACTTATAATGATGTGGTTGAACAGGTTTAAAAAATTTTTATAAATTAATAGGTGTTATCTGTTCTCATAACGAATCGTTAAACTAACTCGATATACAACCCCTTCACCAAAAATAATGCCTTTGTCCCAGTCGGTAGTTTAAATAGGCCGGTTCATGCTTTTGGTTTGCTTAATTACCACAATTTATGCTGTTATTTCCACTTAACATCAATAGAAAAATCTGCAATGTAACACTAATAAAAATGATCTCGGACGCCAAGTTATTTTTTTAATTATGCTCGGAATAACTAAACCGAGGTTTACAATAAAAATTTTACCAAAATGTAAAAAATAAAAAATATACAAACTATGTTTATTAACAGTTAAATTTAGGGTTTTATAAAGTATATCTTAAAAATAGCCTTATACTAGAAAATCATTAAACCTGTGACTAAATATAATACATCTTCTTGCGAACCCCTGGTAATATAAAAATAAATGTGGAAATGCAAACCAAGGTGATGTCATCTTTGCACTAATATTGCGCAGTATCTCGAAATAACAATGCTTAACGTTGTAAACCATCAAAATCGAATTTTACTTCTTATAAATTTTTGTTCAAGAAATTTGAACAATCAAATATTTATTGCATTCTCTCGAAAGTTCAAATAAAAAATTGTGATCAAAATTTAGATCTGCATTGAATGCAAAATTGCAATCATAAAATGAAAGCGTACGTAAAAGCAAAATTAATAGGTAATTAAAACAGAATTAAATGTGCAAAAAATAAAATAAAAGTGTAAATCAAAGTGCCTGCAAAGAGCAAATGTTTTAATTTTAATATAACACGAGTTAAATATTTCTTACCATTAAGTCAATGGCACTTTTCACAAAATTTATGTGGAAACGCAAAAATGGCTTCCTGCGTCAAACAGCGTACCACAAGAAATGAAAAAAATGGACGCTTAGGAAGTCGGATGATGACGCGTGGGAAGATAAACCCTTAAGAAGATATGCACTTAAGGTACACCAAAATGTAAATTAAGTTGCCTACCACATACCTATATTTCATTAATAATTAAAATTTTTTTCTTATATTTACAACTAAATGAACGAAGAACATAAATTACGGTATATTTTAATACAACACAAAATGGGTTGTTACAAAAGTATCACGTACTCTTTTTCCTGGCACCATTCCACGAACTGTACAAGAAACAGTGATTGCTGATGATACCACACACGACAACGAGATGAAAATTCCTACTTCACAACAATTGAAATCAGAATTGTTAACTGCTGCATCTCGGACGGCCTTTGAAAGGTATCTTAATCAGTACGAAGAATTGGCGAAATACTAAGCCGAAGGCATATTTAGAAATCCCGAAGACGAGTATGACTTTAACATACGGCGTACACTTCCTTCCCGAAAAAGAGAAATTGGTGATGCTAAACTAGACTTTGTTGGAGAGAATTTTCGTGTGGCTCTTCCTGGTGGATCATTCTTATGCTATGATAGAACTCCCAGATTACATGAACTGCTATTTAAAAAACTGCCTACGGGATACAAAAAGGGTGACCTAGAGCAATACAATGACATTTTGCGCCGTACAAATGCTGCCTGACGGAATTACAACCCAGATGACCAAATCCAACGAAATAATAGTAAGAAATACATTGAAATCATTAAACCATTACTTCAACTTAGAAAACGTTCTGCTACATCATCTATTGCACCTCCTGCCACAAGACTTCGAACAACCGCTATCCCCAAAAGAGGTGTTGGAATGCAACTATTGCGATATAATAACAAAGCTATTGAGTTTGTACCGTGGAATAATCCGAATAAATTAGTGGATTGGTTAAGGGAATTATGAAGATCAATCCCGGCAGGAAACACTAGCAATTACAACGAAATTATATATATATATATATATATATATATATATATATATATATATATATAATTGACGCACTACGTAAATCAAAAGTAATAAAGTAAGATCTATTGCTATAAACATGCTACTATATTCATTTCATTGCAATGTTACAACAACGACTACTACTACAGATACGACTACATATACACCAGTGATGCCAATAGATAAATTTGGTAGACATCTTCCCTTTAAATAATATTACTCAGAGTAATACCACGATGGTCTTTATGACGAAAGTTTCATTCCTTCTCTGGAATAGTCGTTCAGAGGAGAATTAGTATTCCTGCTGGTAAAGCTGACAAACATATCTTTCCCTGTAACGAATGTATCGTTGTGCATTGCAAGTGGAGTCATCCAAATTTCCAGCTACTCATAGACGATAAAAACTTTACGCGGTCACGGGAAGTAATTGGTCCCACTATAAATAAGCCATACCAGGGTTTGTACAGTATTCACCATAGAGATGGTGGTAAAATCCATAGCGACAAAATCAGTAAAGCTGACGTTAGTGGAACTGATACCTTATGCTCGGGTAAATAAAGGATTTCGATTCATTTTGGTGCATTTTCTAAATGTTTGGGTTTTCCCCATCAAACGCAAAAATGGTAAAGCAGTCGCAGATGTAATGAGTAAACTTTTGTCTGGTTTGCAAAGGACGCCTACACATATACAAACTGATATAGGACAATTAAAAAAAGTAATAAAAAAAATTAATATCAATCATTACAGTAGTTATTCCAACTTGAAAAGTAGCGTAATTGGACGTGTAAATCAAACCCTTAAAGCAATAATTTGGAACAACTCAGCATGGTCTGTTCTTATAAATGGTTACCAACATTTTCTTAAATTGTTGCTAATTATAATTCAAGAAAGCAGAGAATAACCGGATACAAACCGATATATGTAACGAAAAAAAAAACGCTGCAGCTATTTTATACATTTAAAATGCTATAAACATCTAAATTTAAAACGGGGAGTTACGTACGGATTAGCAAATATAGAAGCATATTCTCAAAGGGCTTTACGCCTAATTGGAGTTACGAAGTCTCTCGAATATCAGCAATAAAACGTTTAAGCTAAATTACCTGCACATTACGTGATAGTTGAGATCAAGAGATTCAGGTAGTTTCTATGAGGTGGAACTTCAATGTGTTAAACATCCTGACATTCATCTAGTTGGACGTCAAGGAAACAAATCTCTCGTTAAGTGGTTGGGTTTTGATAATGCTCACTATTCATGGATTTCTAACAACAACATTATATAATACAGTACTTTTGTTAACTTATATCACTCACCACACTACATGAGACTAAAGCGTTTTACAAACACGCACTTACGACGTTGATTTTCGAGGATACGTGAAATTGTTTTACTACAGTCTTCTACTTCTATTAAACGCTTCAAAAAACAAAACACTGAACTCCATCTTCATGTGATTGAATGTCTCACCATACTTGCAAACTAGATTGTCTAAATACTCATTACTAACAGTACCCCTTCCATATACTTTTTCATGTTCAGCATCAAATTCTAATTATTGAATATTAGATTTTATTATTTATTATTATTAAATTTATTATTAAATAACGTATTAGTGTGCACTGCACCAACACAGTTTACAGCTTTAGGCTACGATTCTGCACTATAATACATCCACACATTGACTAACCTATATTATTATCTCTATTCTCCATCTGCACGTTACCCCGCCTTTCTACATTACCGGTTTGGCAACTTCTACATCAAAATTTATTTGCTCCTTGGCAAATTCTACAATTTCCACCACACATGCTGCATTGATATAATATATATCTTGCAATGGAGCTATTAACATGTGTATGTCAACATCACGCATTTCTGCTGTCGCGTTTATTATTTTATTAAGATATATGCAGTACAAATCTCCACTTGTCGTTCTAAACGGACGCATTCTACATTCTTCTACACGGCTTCTAAGCTCTGAAATGATCTTCCTAGTTCCTGTTTTCCTCTCACTTATGATATAAAATTTACAATTAATTGTAATTAGTCTAATTCATTTTTAGTTCCTGATGAAGCTAATAATTCATTAGCGAAATATTGAATAATAAATACATTTAATTAACTTGGCTAGGTCTAATGCCCAATAACCTTTAATTCTTATCATATTAGCAAAGACCAAAAATACTCGCATCAACTTATATATATATATATATATATACAGGGTGTCCAGTTTAAGATGAAATGCATGGGGATATTGGAAACCGTTAGAGATACGAAGATGGTTAAATGGAGAAAAAGTTGCGTCATTATATGCCCAAGAAGTAACCATGGTTACATGTCAAAAATCCTTCCATTTACTAGACACAGGGTGATAACTGAAAATATGCGTTTTCTAAAAATCGCTATATCTTGTTTCTTGCAAGAGATACATCCACGATTTTTGCAGGATGGGGTAACAGGTAGCGAGGATTTCAAAATGATTTTGAAAAATCTAGGCCTACTAGATTTTGAGATAATGCACGCAACTTTCGATTTTCTTATGGACGCCATATTGGATTTTTGCATTTTGAATTCTTCATAAAAATGCTTTTCAACCATATATCATATGTTTATAATCTGCTAATGAGAAAGTGTCAAATTACACAATTAAATTTATATCAAAGCAACCTTGACATATTATGTATTTTAATTAAATGAAAATTAATCTACAAATTAAACTAACTATTGAGAACAATATTATTGATTATTAACATAAATCATAATAATAAAAGTGACAAAAACAACAAAAATAAAATTTAATATTATACTGAATTTTACTATTAATTAATCAAATGCTCGAATAAACCTCCATTCTCCTGCAAACACCATCTGCATCGAGTTAGCACTGCATCACAAGAGTTCCTTATCATCTCCGGGGTAATTTTATTAACAGCTTCGATAACTGCATCACGTAATTCGTCCTCATTGTTATACGACTTTGAATAAACTTCGTTTTTTAAATAGCCCCACATAAAGAAATCAATGGGAGAGAGATCAGGAGCTCTGGCCGGCCATCTTATTGGTCCCTGGTTTCCTATCCATCCATTAGGATATTCGATATTTAGGAAATCTGTAAAAATATGGGCACTATGTGCAGGAGCCCCATCCTGTTGGAAAATCACATTTCTTACTGTAGCAAGAGGGAGCTCCATTATCCTTTCCGCTATTTGAGTTTGCAACAGGTTTAGATAGGTAGCAGAGGTCAAGTTCTCGTGATAAAAAAAAGGGCCAATAATATGGGTACCAACAATACCTAACCAGACATTAAATCCCCACTTCACCTGTTGCCGCGTTTCACGGTATAAATGCGGATTTTGGTCCGACCAATAGTGGGTATTTTTCGTATTAAATAGGCCACAATTAGTGAATCTGCTCTCATCAGACCACAAAATATTCTTGGTAAAGTCTGGATTTTCATTACATCGTTGGATAAACCATTGACTAAATTCCATCCTTCTTACATGATCCCCTTCTCGCAGCCCTTGGACCGGTCTTTCACGATAAGGATGGTATTTATTACGTTTCAATATTACTTCCGCTGTTGATCGGGCAACTTCTACGTTGCTTTCAATTTCACGTAAGGATGAGCGGGCATTTTCAACTACAGCTTGTAATACAAGATTTTCATTGTTTTCGTTACTATTTCTGTTTCTCTTTACCTTAATGAAACTATCATGATTTATTAAATTGTCACGTATGCGGCTAAACATGCTTCTTCCTGGTTGGCGTCTCTCAGGATAATTATGAAAATACATCCCCGCAGCTCTGTCACTATTTCTCCTACAGAGAATGAAACATTCTAACATATCGTATTTTTCACTATTTGAAAACGAGTTCATTTTTGGCTTATAACAGAACGTCAAAATTAAATGACGTTTGTACAAACGTAACTAACTATGGTAATTCAATTGCTTATAAACATGTCAAAGGTGTCAGCGCCTACTATTCTCTTGCAATAATTGAATAGATGGTTGATTGGCAAAGGCCTAGTTTGATATAAATTTAATTGTGTAATTTGACACTTTCTCATTGGCAGATTATAAACATCTGATATATGGTTGAAAAGCATTTTTTATGAAGAATTCAAAATGCGAGATGATAAGGAACTCTTGTGATGCAGTGCTAACTCGATGCAGATGGTGTTTGCAGGAGAATGAAGGTTTATTCGAGCATTTGATTAATTAATAGTAAAATTCAGTATAATATTAAATTTTATTTTTGTTGTTTTTGTCACTTTTATTATTATGATTTATGTTAATAATCAATAATATTGTTCTCAATAGTTAGTTTAATTTGTAGATTAATTTTCATTTAATTAAAATACATAATATGTCAAGGTTGCTTTGATATAAATTTAATTGTGTAATTTGACACTTTCTCATTGGCAGATTATAAACATATGATATATGGTTGAAAATCATTTTTATGAAGAATTCAAAATGCAAAAATCCAATATGGCGTCCATAAGAAAATCGAAAGTTGCGTGCATTATCTCAAAATCTAGTAGGCCTAGATTTTTTCAAAATCATTTTGAAATCCTCGCTACCTGTTACCCCATCCTGCAAAAATCGTGGATGTATCTCTTGCAAGAAACAAGATATAGCGATTTTTAGAAAACGCATATTTTCAGTTATCACCCTGTGTCTAGTAAATGGAAGGATTTTTGACATGTAACCATGGTTACTTCTTGGGCATATAATGACGCAACTTTTTCTCCATTTAACCATCTTCGTATCTCTAACGGTTTCCAATATCCCCATGCATTTCATCTTAAACTGGACACCCTGTATATATATATATATATATATATATATATATATATATATATATATATATTACACTATGCACATTTATTACGGAAAATGTGTTTACTGTTATTTATTTAATAACTTCATAGTACACCCCGACGTCAATGAAAAATCCGCCCCCCCTCCCTACGAGATCTAATGTAGAAATTTTGGACACCCTTTAAATGTTATCCATAAATAAAAACGTATTGTAATAATCAGGTAAATTTTCCATTATATTACGGACACGTAGATATTCTCTTAAACAACCAGTTTGTTAATGAAAGGATTCTTATCAAAATACGTAATGCGTGGTTCGAAACTGGCTTGAAAATCTGTTATATAAAAAGAAGAATTATATATTTTATATTTCTAATGAATTTGAATACATGTGTATTTATAAAACCAAAGAAATGATCTTATTTTTATTGCATTACAATGGAATTAGAAAATAAATTTATATGTCATTATGGTTTACTTAGAGGAATTTAAAACAGCTCCAAGTCAGTTGTTTTTCTTCACATACAGAAATTGGTAATAGGAGTAACATATTTTTAAGTTGAATCCACTTCAATGAAATTGTTGCACAAAAATAAAAAATCAATTAATCTACGATATTAATTAGACTGATTAGAAGAAACACAAGTAATAATACAATTTCAAATTGTTTTGATCTCATTATTTCCCTGATTACACGGTGCTTGTTTCTTTCCATTTTAATTCAAAACACTACTAGCAAAGAAGAATATTTATGGAATGGTATTATCAAGAATGCAATTGAATCTTAAAAAGCGTCCTAATTGATAAAATAAAAACACGTTATTTGGCATATAATTTCCCATTAATTGTGATTTAAATATAAAAAATCCTTTAACTTTAGAGATCATTGATACACACAAGTACCGCTAAAAATCGAATTAATATAAAAGTGACAGTTTTTCAATCGGAAATGAAAAACTGTTTTGAACTTACCAAATTTGTTTCCTTTTTTCAACGATAAAAATGGAAATTAAATTTAAAAATCGATTTCTTTCTACCTTTTATATTTATTATTTATTATTATTAGCATTACAACAGAGTTAACGATTTAACTAAAAGTAAACACGAAACACACATAACAAAATAATAGTGTCTAATCATAACTTAATAATTAATATAAAATCCTACATTTTCAATACAAGCCTGCATTCTCGGACGCATGCTGCCCGCTTAAATTTGGGAAAGGTTTCCAAAACGAAAACTTTCCCAAATCCTACGAACATGTTACATTAAAGTATCAACAGTCTTTTCGCGAATGCCATTGTAGTTATGACTGTTCCAATTCCTTATCATATCAGCCCAAAGGTTCTTGATTGCATTTATGTCTGGAGATTTACTGGGCCCACGCAGCAATTCTATATTTCCAGCAATATCTGCAAACCAATCCACAACCGGTCATACAGTATGGAAACTGCAATAGTCTTAGACAAAAGTGATCGGGCCATCACGTTCTTCTTCCGGATATAAAATATTAATTGAGGGTAAAAGCACATCTTCCAATACTTCTATATATCGAATGGAGTTAAACGCTGGCGAAGATACTTGCACTAATTCTCCAGGTCCAGCGCTCCTCATTCATCCCCTTACACCTGTGGACACATGCCCGCTTGTTGCTAACGGCATAACGTATCTTTAATTATATCTTTGATTAACGGGGCGCCATAAAGTGACTGAATCATCCTACGATGATGAGAACGTGTTTTTATCAGAGAAAATCACAGTCGACCAATCTCTGTCCAAATTATTATGACAAAAATCCAAACGCGCTGCAGCCGGTTTTTTTGAATGAATTTTATTTTCATGTAAACGTCTCAATATTGTCTTTTCACTGCATTGGATTTGTAAACGCTCCTTAACTCGCTAATGAAAGGTGCGTAATTTATTAAGTTTACTATTTACTATTTACTATTTTTTGATCCAGTTGTACGTGGACTTCCAGGACGGTGAGTTAACAGTATTCTTTTGCCGTCTTGTTCATATCGATTGCGCCATCTTCTTACGTGTCTTCTCTAAAATTACTAATAAAACTAGTCTTATATAAATCCAGTTAAAAACGTGCAAAAAATGCAAGAAACAATAATATGATCAAACTATGATTTATAAATTGATATTTGTGGGATTAAAAATTATTAAACTTAACTATTACAGCTTGACAAGTTAATGTTATAGTAATTAACTAAATTTCTCTTTCTTAACCTTCAAATTAAAAGTAAATTATGATTATATATATGAAATTATTTAATTCATCCAATTATTATAGTTAATGTGCTTAAACTTCCGATAATTGGCCATAATCTAGTAGCCATACGTAACAAAATTACTTACCGATAGGTTACATCGACGGGACACTTCGCTTATTGAAAGTTCACTATTCAATAAACCAAGAATAACTCCCCTTTGCTGTAACGAACTATCCGTTTGCCTTAAGCGTCGGGGCATTTCTTATTAAAATATGGCTTCACAATATAGTTACGACAAAGTCAAGACGGGTTATAACTGAATATTTAATAATCATATGTTCTCCTATTTTCACAAAGCAATTTTAAATTCTATTATGTCTTGCGGTAACTACATTTAATTACTTGAACGGTATTCCAAATTAATTGATTTATGGCTTAACCGCGCCCTGACGGGGTTTGGACCCCCACATGTGTAAATTGTAAAGAACTACCACTAAACATTTATTACACTTCGCGGATTAGGCAAAATAACCCTTATGTCTACCGAAGTGTGGTTTAATTTTTAAGGTTCATACATGTAACTTGCCTTGTGCCTAACTAACAAGTTTTTAAACCCCGATCCTTTACTTTGTTTCGGTTGACGTCATGAAGTACAATAACTTTAACCCTAATAAATTTAAAATTAACACCACAGTAAACTTTCTAGGAATTACGTTTGGCGTAAACATGACGTTTGTACGCCATTCATTACCAACATGTCCATCTTTTATTTTTATTTATTATACATTTAATACCTTTATAATAAATTGATACTTCTATTGCTGGAGATAAGATTCGCTTTTATTCATAATTGTCCCAGGATACTTCATAAAACTTGAAATGTTTCTATCAACTTTGTGTAAATAATTTTGTCGTCAATTAACTCTTTTAAACTGCACATAATGCTTAATTAATTAATCCCTCATAGGTGTAATTTATAAATAGCTACCACACAAAATTTAATACCGTTCGCGGTTTAGGAACTATAACCCCTATGTCGACCGGAGTGTGATTTAATTTTTAAGATTCATATATTTAGTTTAACTTGCGTCTAAGAAGTATATAAACCACGATCCTTTATCCTAATTTTACAAGCCTAACTAGACGTTATCAAATACGATGACTTTAACCCCAGTAAATTTAAAACTAACCACTCATCAAACTTTCTAGGTATCACGTTTGGCGCAAACATGAAGTCTGTACGCCATTCGTCACCATGCCCCTCTTTTCCTTTAATCTTTCCATTAGAAATTTTACATTGATATATAAGGCACCTAGCCCTAATCATCCTACATTAAGGATGATTTTCTTGGTAATTTTAAATTCTTTTAAGTTCGATAGCATTCATCTAATATACATTTTATTTAAGGTGGTCAAAATCTTGAATAACGAGAACAGATTACATAAGAAAATTTCTAAATCTACCTGAAAACGTTTGTAACGAATCTTTTACGTTCTTCGTTCATTTAGTTGTAAAATATAAGAAAAAAGGGTTTTTGGTTATTAATGATTTATATAAGTTGTGGTAGGCAACTCAATTTGCATTTTGGTGTAACTTAAGTTGCATATCTTTTTAGGGGTTTATGCTTACGTACCCTGAATTATTTTTTTTTGCACTTATTTTTTGTGCACACTTTTTTGGCGCACCGCTATATCATCTGACATCCTAACCGTCCTTCCGAGCATTACTTGATCAACGTGGTGTTGTTTAGAAAGCCATTTTTGGGTTTCCACCTAAATTTTGTGAAAAGTGCCATTGATTTAATGGTAAGGTACATTTAATTTGTCTTATATTAAAATTTAAAACATTTCCTCTTTGCAGGCACTTTTACTACTTTTAATACTTTTACTTTTGGCATTTTTACCACTTTTGGCACTTTTGATGCTTATGATTACATTTTTGCATTTAATGCAGATCTAAATTTAGATCACATTTTTTATTTGAACTTTCGAGAGAATGCAATAAATATTAGATTATTCAAATTTCATGAAGATAAATTTATAAGAAGTAAAATTCAACTTTGGTATGGTTTACAACGTACAGTATTGTTATTACGAGATATTGCGCAATATTGGTGCAAAGATTACCTCACCTTTGGTTTGCATTTCCGTATTTGTTTTGATACCAGATGTTATTAAAAAGTTGTGTACAAAAAAGTTTCGAACAAGTATTTATATTCTAATAATTTAGTAATTTAAGGCTATTACAACTAGTTTTTAAGATATATTTTAAATAATTCTAAATTTAAATATTTAATAAATATAGTTTGTATATCGTTTATTTTGACATTTTGGTGAATTTTTTATTGTATCCTCGGTTTGGTTATTCCGAGCATAATCAAAAAAATAACTTGGCGTCCGAGATAATTTTTATTATTGTTATATTGCAGTTACGATATTAATGTTAAGTGAAAATAACCAATCAGAAATTGGTGGTAATTAAGCAAATCAAAAAGATTGAACCGGCCTACTTTAATTTACCGACTGAGACAACGGCATTATCTTTTACTGATTGTTTTGGATCTCGGGTTAGTTTAACGATTTGTTTTGAGAACATTTACAACTTATTTATTATTAAATTATTTACACCCATTTATTTATTAAACGTTATTTATACGTCATTTAGTATTTCGGAAATTTTCTCGATACTGAAATGGCATTAATATTGGATAATCTATTACCAAAATTTTTTGATCCATCTTGTTGATATCTCCAAGCATCGGCAAATCTAGGTACAGCCACACGGTCACGTGGTCTCCAAAATTCCATATACTCGTTCTCATCATTATTATTAATTGAAAACTCAGGCTTGCACATAATCTCAGCTTTCAACTCAGAAGAATACGTACAGCTTTCTTTAACCCTTAATTGTCGTAATCGAACAACTCCCATAATCTTTGTATTAAAGTCATTAATCATTCCAGGTTCTATCAAATTATAGCTACCATACCAATTAGCTGAGTGAACATTGGGTATTAAAATGTCGTTTATGTACTCATATATTCTAAAACAAGGATTGGTGCTGTCCAATATTAGTAAGAAATAAAGACTTACTCATCAATATCTGTAAATCCCTCAAATCCTGAAACCATCATATCTTTTAATTCATTATTGCCATACACAATGAAAACATCTCGATTGATTAATACGACGTAATACAATAGAGCTATGTATATGAAAAACATAAACAAATCTTGAAGTAGTGTCGCCACGTTTGTGCGCAATTCTTCTTTTTTCCTCTTTGCCTAAAAACAGCGATAAGGGAAAGGGGTTACAAAAAAAGGTACGCATACTATTAATTCTTCTTGTGTTAAAGGACGATATTTAGATTCAAAGAAGGGTCTTAAAAGTTTATGGCCAAATTCTCTGTGTAGAGCGTTTTTCTGTTCGATGGCTTCGGAAAGTATGCCATCAAAATTAATGGGAATAGTGTTATCCTACGATTAAAAAATGGGGAAACACAATCAATGGACAAAGCATAAGACCACAGTTTTCATCCCATATTTACCTGTTTAAATCCTTTTCTTACTAAAGTGTCCATGTTCTCATAAACTACAACAATTAGTATAATCGCCGCAATGGAAGATGTAAGCCACATCAGAGCATTTATGTTTGATATCAAAAACCCAAATATAGTTAAGTGTGTCGTATGAATCACAATGAAAGCGATCAATCCAAACCTAAATTTTAGTTTTAAGAAGGAAATGGAAAATGTGTGTGTGTGTGTGTGTGTGTGTGTGTGTGCGTGCGCGCGCGCGCGTGTGTGTGTGTTATTATTATTATTGTTATTATTATTATCTTTATTACACCTATACAGTTACATACATTTCATCTGAAGGTAATTTTTCAATACTTTTTAATTTTACATTAATTTTTTTTATATTTGTTCTTATCGTCATCTTGTTTGTCCAGATTAGAGTTTGTTTTCCATTAACAGTACACATGGTTCACAAACCACCTTGATTTACAACTTTCAGTTGCTCCTTTTCCTAAATGCCAGAAATAGTCGTATGTAATCCGGTTTCTAAGCCTGGTAATAAATGAAGACTTAAGGTTTAACGAAGGATGGTCATTTTTCATTGCATCTATAGTCAAATAATAAATAATCGTTTTTTACAGATTGATTAAGTAGTTTGCGATTAGGTGAGAATTTGTACGGTCTTTTATTACACATAAAAACGCTGTGTTGTGAATTTTTAACAACTTTTTTATTACATCAGATATCAAAAGCCATATCTGCCGTGTATTCGGACACCCAAATATCATGTGTAAAGCGTTGAATGTTACTGTTGGACAATGTTGGCAAGTATCAACGTTCTCCATACTATTTATGATACATGACCCGTTGTTAAACACTTGAAAAGGGTTGTCAGTGCGTAGGACTTGCTGTCCAATGATTATTATATATATATATATATATATATATATATATATATATATATTGTAGGTAGCACACTACGAAAATTTGATGAATACATTGAAAATATTCCGATTGAAATTGTTGTCGAAATAGCAAAAGTCAATTACTGAAGGTTGTTATGTAATAAGGGTTATTTGAGAATGGTTTGTGTTTCTTTGTTTTGTAAGAAATTTATGTAGGTTTTTAACTGAAGGCGGCCCCCAACCAGATGTTTAAGTTGCAGGCAGAGAAAACTGCTTTTATCGAAGGGCAAGACAAATCACTAAATATGTTTATAAAAGCGGTTTGGAAATAAACATGTCACTATTATACAAGAAATTACACCGCGGTCAAAGCATGGCTTGTTCAGGGATTGAAATGTGATATTTGAAATACAGGGTTTCCACGGTTGATTGCACATGTTAATTAGAAATAATGTTTCTTTATATAATTAAAGTCAAAAGCGTTCACACGAAATAGTTTTATTGCTTTTGTTAGTTGATATAGAAAATAGTGGGTGAGGGAAGGATAAAAACGGTTTTGTTGGTCTTAGAAGGGAGAGTCTGATTAGAATTTTCAAAGCGTGCGGGAGTAGATTTGAGATCGATTCGTGTTTGTTTAAATTAGATCTTCTTTTCGTCGTTTTGTGTTAATCGATAAATCCGAGTATTTAAACATTTGTGCTGGTGAAAGCTTAAAAGGATAACCTGCATTGATAATGTAAGTAAAAGACAAGATTTTACGGTTTGGGAAATTACACAGAAAAGGTCATTCTACCTACTCATTTAAATTGTTCAAGCCAAACTGAGGCCCGGACCTGCAAAACTGTTGTGTTCATTGTATTTGCGCAAACATAGCGAAGCACGCTCTCTTTTCTCTCTTTATGTGTTCTATTTTGTGTATTGATGATTCCAACCTGTATTTATAATGATAAAACCACAAACGATCATAGGTATAAAATCAGAAAAGCTGATCCAAATGATCTATATCTATACAAACGTCCCTTTTGTTACCGTTATATGCCTATATGTCTATATTTTGTGTTTTGTTTTATGCCTAAGAGGAATTGAGAGCGTTATTATCTTGCATTTGTAATAATACGTACTAATCATGTGGGTGCATCGGTGTTGCAGGACTTTATGTCAGAGGTTATACTTCAAATGGTTTTTCTGTGTAATACCTTATATCATTCATTGTTACTGTACATGTGTACCATTTATTGTGATCGTATCCACAATTTTGTATGTGTAACGTACTTGCCCTCTTTCATTTGTGTCTACTTAAATAATCTGTAACCTGTTTAATTTTCTGTTGTTATTTTTTTTATGTAGGTTGAATTTGTAATATGTATTACTAGAGTGCTTAATGTATTTTGTTGTTAATAACCGTCCTGATTGGTTAAACAAAAGGGACACATGATCGGGATTACACTTTTCCTTTTCCTTTTTTAGATTGATTGACGATCTTTTATTGTGGATACGATTACACTGTTTATATTTATTGCCTTTATGTGTAGTTATTGAAATTGCCTTGCATTTTATTTTGGGAATATTTAAATGTTGTAAGGTACGCCTTTTTAACTTGATTTAATGATGTCCTTTGTTTTTTTTTGTGTTCTGTTTACGTCCGGTTGTCCCACACCCTGTATAATGCTTAATATGTAATTATTTAACTAAAAGCAGACAGGAATTGGTTCCAAAAGGGATCCCCTGTTTGTTATTTATTACTTGTTTATTTTTGCTTTAATTTGAATACCATTTATAGACCTGATTTTATGTTTATTTGTGACTAAACGTCGTTTTAGGCAATGTGATAGACTTTGTACGCTTTTAATACCGATAGAGTAGAGTTGATACATGTTTAATCCTTTGATTGCTTTGATTACTTGTGTTATCTGATCTTTGTTTTTCTTTGTGTGATTATTATCGGAATAAAGGGAGTTTTCTTGGTGATTCTTTTTCTCCCAATGTAAATAGGATGACGAGCGAATCACCAGGTAGAGCAACTCGTTTATCTCAATTACAGTTTTGTTTCATTTAATTACCTGCCACCTTATGCAACAAATTAACCTTATCCGACCCTATCTCCTGCGCATTACACAACGTAGGTTATTTGTCCCTAGACGATCACTGTTTTTTTTATCAGGTTAGAATTTTGCGAGTTCTAGATCAGATTTGTAAATCAACCCTGATTATTTAATCAAGGCCAGTAAGGGAGATCTAAGCTATTAATTGGAGTAAGCCTAACATTAGCCGACGTAGCATCATTCTCAGTGACATCAATTAAGCAATTAATCATAGCATCTTATCAGTCGAATTAAGATGCATCCTTTAGCTATTGTTTTGTCTCTTGAATTTGCATTAGTGCGAACAAGTACAAATTACACGTTTCATGATAGGGTACGGCTGGGTTACTACAATATATATATATATATATATATATATATATATATATATATATATATATATATATATATATATATTGTTCTTGAAATCTAAAGGAAATCAGCGTTAATTTGTTTTTCAGCTTTTTCCTTGAGTTAGAGTTTAATTGATAATCACGATTTTCAAACTTGAATCATAAATCGTTGCTGTAGTTTGTGATCTTTGAATCTTGTTCCAGAAAACGGTCATTAAAGATGGTTTTTATTCTTCTGTAATGGTTTAACAGCCCTTTTTCTAAGATTATTGTTTGCAGGCGGTCTAGTACAGAACGCTCAGGTAGCTATATACCTCCACTCCGAAAATCCCCAAGTGTTCTAAATGACGCATATCCACAGACCGCTATAAAAATTGTTGGAATCATTCGTGGAGTTAACGTGGACTTTACTGTTGGCATTCTTGTCATTTGGAAATGTTTGGTCGGAAGCTCAGTGTCTTGTGCAGTTTTTATTACCTCGACAATTAATTCTGATAAAATGCGTCTTAGTGGCATTCTATCTTATAGAAACATCCATTGCCATGATAATCCTAGACCGTCTGCTTTTTAAAACATAATCTAGTATAATCTCTGCAAGGTTTTCTCACGTCTGTGCTTATTAACTTTTTGGCTAACCAGATTCGCAAGGTTTTAATTTTTGATGGAATGTGAACAACTTCTAGGCCTCCTTGTCGAATAGGAACACACAAATGTATTTCAGAGGTCCAATGAAATCAACGATCTTCTTTTCTAGGCGCATTTGTTTTTGATTCGTAGTGGTTACACAATGTAGCGTGTGGCACAATTTTGGAGCAACGGACTGATTCACAATCTTTTTCGCCCTATAATTGAAATCCATGGTAATATTCTTTTCCAGTTCGCTAACGACGAATCTAAACCGTGATACAGATCAGTGAAAGCTTGAATTGTGCCTTCCTGTGGGTCATTAGATAACTTGATTCCCAGTACTTTTATTTTTGTTGACCAAGTAATACCAAGGGGGGTATCCTTTCTGTCCTTCCAAGCGCCCGCCCAATAACCATTGCACTTGTTAAGGTTTAATTCTGATCCTAATTGTTCTGCATGTATATGGTAGCATCTAACCATTGCTTGATAATCGCCATCATTGGAAGTTAAGAACGTAACGTCGTCCGCGTACACTAACTGTTATATTAGTGGAAGTTGGAGAGCTGACAAAGGGAAAACCTTTAAGGATGGTTCGAGGTAATAACAGGAAAGGCTCAAAGGCGATAGAAAAAAGTGGGCCTGATAATTCCAGTTTGAAACCCCACAGCGCTGGTCAATGCACCTATCCTTATATGACATTCTGTTCGTCAATATTAGTTTTTCGAAATTGATAAAATTGTTACCAAAATTCAGACGTTAGAGAATATGGAACGGATAGTCATGGTTGATATTATCAAAAGCAAATTTTTTATCTAAGTTAACAACAGCAAGCGGTAAGTTTTCTTAATTTGCATAATTTATTATTTTTCTTTGAAGATGGATTGCATCGTACATGGAACTATTTGACACTGCATAGCTTTGTTCAAACGATACAAGTGTGGAGATAACATTCGATAATGTTTTTGATATTATTTTGCTTTTGCTACCGATCGGGGTAATTGTTTTGTTCTAATTGCCACTTGTATCATTTAGTGAAATTTACTCTGTAGATTGCTCCAAAAACACATATAAAATTGAGCAGTCAATCCATCAATGCCAGATGCACTATTTCTGTTTAAAGACTGGAGGGCCTCGGTTAATTCGTTTATAGTAATTGGCGAGCAACAGGCGATCTTCTTTCATATGTGACCCAAGTTTGGAACAATACAGTAGAGCAGTCCGGTGAAACAGTTGTAGTTGCTTTCGATATCTCAAAGGCATTTGACCAAGTTTGGCATAAGTGTTTACTTGCCAAACTCACCTCGTTTGGGTTAAATGATACGCTCATCAACTGGGGTTCTAGTTTCCTTGATAAAAGACGAATACGTGTCGTAGTTGATGGCTTTTTTTCAAAAGAAGTCAGCATTAACGCGGGCGTACTACAAGGATCCATTATAGCGCTTACACTTTTTCTGCTGTACATAAATGACCTTATTTCTTCAACAACTAACCCCATTCATTGCTTTGTTGACGATAGCACTCTTCACTGTAGTTCATCTCAGTCTACTCATAGTGATAATCCACCTTCTATGTCAAATCAAGAAATTAAAGCTGAAATGGCAAATTCAATCAACAAAGACATTCAACGTATTCTCGAATGGGGAAGCAATAATCTAGTTAAAGTTTTCAGACTCTATTACTCTGTTGGGTATGACTGTATCTTCAAATCTCTCATGGGTTGACCATCTTCTGTCAGCTACCAAAACAGCAGCTCGTTAAATAGGCTTTTTGTACAGAACTAAGCAGTACTTTACCTCTCGACAACTCCTGCTGTATAAGGCCCAAATTCGGCCTCTTCTTGAGTGTAATTCTCACCCCTGGGTTAGTGCTCCCCAATACGCTCTCGACATCGTTGATCGTACTCAAAAGAGAGCGATTAGGCTTATAAATGACCCGTCTCTAACTTCTCACGTACAGTCCCTTGAGCATAGAGGGATGGTTTCAGTTCTTTCTTTGTATTATCGTTATTACAATGGCTATTGTGCTGCTGAATTGTATTCTTTGATACCATCTCGGGCTATCTTTGCGAGAAACACTCGGTTCGCTCATTAACATCATCAATATGCAGTACAAATCTCAATTCATTATCCCTCTATCCATCCTCCTAAGTGTTCCTGAGTGGTTTAGCACGATAGGCCAAATTTAGCCTGTTCAGGTCTGCAATCATAAAAAAAAAGGTTCATAACCTCTTAATCTTCTTCAGATTAAGTATTCAAGTTTTTGTACAGCAAGCTAGAGTCATTGATCCCTATTGGCTTTTTGCTATACACTTCTTGAAAATGGTTGCTGACCACCTTGCATAACTCTAAAGGGTTTTCGATAATCTTATCGCTGTGTCTCAACACCGTAAGAGGTTGAAAGTTTGACTTTATATTTTTCAGCAATGTGAGATGGTCGCAATACACAAGTTTTTCATATTTATTAGCGATTAGATGTTTTTCACTCATTCTGTGGTATACGTCTTTGTTTTCTCCATTAGGTCGTTGATGTTTTGTTGCCCTATTTCTTTTCCAATGACTCTCAGTTGTATATTTAACTGTTGGATTTCTTGATACTTCTTCTGTTTGGTTTATCTTTTATAAAGGATCACTATTTCTTTAATTTTTATTTTAAGTTGGTTCCACTAAGAAACTATACTGCTTTCGTCAATGTGACCAGAGCGCTTAGATAATAGAAAATTATTCATGACTTCAATGAATTGTTTGTCTTGTAGTAAATCATTACGAATTTCTAATATGGGGAGTGGTGGATGGTCTTTGAAGAGGTGAAGGAAACGGGGATTGCCATGTGACCCGAAAAGGTAGCGTGAATATCTGCTGATCGTAAGGAAGGAATTTGATCGTTCGAACAATATATTCGGTCTAAACGAAAAGCAGAATGGGTTTGTCCTTTTGCGTAATACGTAAAGCCCCCCTTACCTTTATGAAAAAATCTCCAACAATCAGAGAGGCTGGCCTCTTTAAAGAACGTATTTAAGTGGTTTGATAAATACGGATTCCTTTCTACGGAAAGACCTCGATCTTTCCGTGAATCTTCAGTACAATTGAAGTCGCCGCCTCGGACTGTAGTCCTATTCAATTTTAAAACGTTGGCCATTTCAGTTAATGTTGATAAAATTTGTGTTATTGCGTTAATGCTGTGAGGGATGCAAAAATTTAAAAAAGTCCACCTTGCGTTGTTGATGAAGATTGACAATTTTTGTACGTAAGAATGAACCAAGATGAAGGGTTCGATGACTTTAAATTTAAATAAATGATATAAATAAATCTGCTTATCGCTATAAGTGTTCCGCTGTAGTTATTTATAAAAAATAGGTAAGGTGAACGTTCTAGAGCAGAATTTAAAACTGAAAGGTAAGACTCTTAGATAAAAACTACATCTGACAAATGCACGTCTAATAAAGTAATTAATTCGAAAGATTTACAGTCATTCCTAAACGTTTGTGTGTGTGTGTGTGTGTGTGTGTGTGTGTGTGTGTGTGTGTGTGTGTGTGTGTGTGTTGTGTATTTGTGTGTGGGGAAGGGGGTGCGTGCGTGCATGAGTGCCTGTGTGCGTGCATACGGACGTGCGTGCGTGCGTGCGTGTGTGTGTGTGGGTGTATACGTGCTTGTGTGTGGATGTGTGTATGTACTTACCAAGCAATTATAGACATGTGGTTTGTTGAAAATAGTATAATGAATATTTGATTAATTCCAAACGAGATTAACGAGCTAACTACTGAGTTAATCCATATAATTGGATGCAATGAATAATGTCCATAACCAAGGCCATAATGTAATTCAAATGTTGGCCGTTTATAAAAGAAAAGTGTAAAAGAAAAAGTACTTAATATAATTGATAAGATAATAGTAACACGTTCTTTATAGCCCAAATTTCCAATTGGTCTAAAATTGTTAAAGTTATGTTTTTGTTGACGTAACTACACTTACAATTGGTTTAAATTACAACTGTGTTTATAGAAAAACGTTAACCAATCCCCTCGTTGCACCTTAGGGGATGGACTAACATCAATCTTGTATGAACCATCTTTCAAAACTGATAATAGCGTGTTCACATCAAAGAAAAAATTTTTTCTCCTTTGCAAATCGATAACTCTTAACCAATGACAGTACCTGCGGAAAATAATAAAAACGCTGATAACACACAAATTTAGTAACCAAGAAGGTCGCCTTCCCACTGAATCAAACCATAACGAAACGTGTTCTATTGTTCCCAAACTTTTCTTTGTCGCTAAAACAAACCAATCTTCGTTACCTCTTTGTAGAAGTTTTTTATCTGGGTCTGGGTAATTCAACACGTGTGCCTGGATGGTAATAATTAGAGATTAAAAACAATACAAAAGCAATTTACTTTGCTGCTTTCGTTAATCCCACGCATTTGGATTACGATGTTTGAAGATGTGCCAGCGTACAGTTGCAGCCCAGTTTTCACCATCACCATATAAAAGTAGCGATCGTGCTTTGAATTATCTGCTAGATACATAACCTAAAAAATTAAGCTCACAAAAATGGAGACTCGTTTAATCAGATTACCTTTCGGCTTATGTACACAGGAATTCTTAAATCAAACACCAAAACGACACAATATACAAAAACACTGATAAATACAAATGTATAGATAAGGATATTAAAGTTCCGTTCCAAAAAAAACTTTAGTTCAACAAATGTGTCCAACTTGTGATTTGGATTTAAATATTTTGCAACAAACGAAGAGCGATGTATACAATAGCAGTGTATTTGCTTTTGATCTGTTAATTCTCCCGTCTAAAACATTTTGGTAACAAATTGTATAAGAAATACCTGATGCAACCTGACAAGAAGAACTAATCCAGGATTTAAAACTGTTGCTCCAATAGTAGCATACTGGACTAATGAAGGACACTTTGTAGGTAAGTGAGAAATTCTTATCAGCCTTCTAAGATCTCAAAATAGTTCTTTTAAATATATATATATATATATATATATATATATATATATATATATATATATATATATATATATATATATATATATATATATACATTTAAAATCTTACCTTAATCATGGTTTTACTAGGAAGAATGCCCACATAAAACCAAGCATCACCGTGTTTCAGAACTTCACTAGGAAAAAGAAATTTTTCCCAAGTTTTGATCTTGTTTATCACAATTTTCTTAGTAAAATCATCAAAACGTGGTCTCCTATTGTAAGTGATGACAATCTGCAAAAAAATAAATATTTCTAAACTTTTGATTATAATCAATACTAACGTCAAGCACATTTTCATTTAAGTTATCAAACTCTACAATTAATCCGGCACCATATTTAATGTCGATTCGGTGCACTGATATGCACGTATCTAAGTTCTTCGAATTCCACTCATTTAAATCACTTGGAACTGTTATATTTGCTGTGATAATCGGCGGTTTAACCCATTTCGCTTTGAAAAGGATTTCTAATGGCTTAATGGTGTTAATATTAGCGCCCTCTCTATTAAAATAATTAGCATGTAAAACTTGAGTTGAAAAGTTATCAGCATTCTCATCCCACCAATAAGGATTAATTTTAAACGATGTTACCTGCAACGTAAATAGTATTTAGAGTTTTCTTGTGGATAAACTTACTACGCCATATGCGAGTTTTTCTGACACTAAATCAGGTGAACCCTTCACTACCGACTCACTCCCCAATTGGCTTTTAGATACTAATTTTCCACTACCTTTAACAACGTCGGGAACCGTTACCCCTGAAAGAGGTGCCTGGGGTTCACCTAGCACTAATGTCATTGCATAACATAGACCAGTCAGTATTATAGTATTAATAGCAGAAATTGTAGTTTCTTGATGCTGAAATGTTGTAATTACTACTTGTTTCAATGTTTTATTTACTTACATCTCTTAACTTGCCTGTATAATTTAAATCTACATCATGATAAATGGGATAATTCTCCGTTGGTATTGGTATATCTAACAGACTTTCTGGAGCTTCTAAATCAAATTCTACGTCTTCTATGATTATATCTTTTGGTTTCGATTCTATTCCTTTGTTTGCAACCCATGTCAAATAACTGGAATTAAATATTTTTTGCAATATTTAATTGCATAATTGATGTTAATTAGAGTATTTAATAAATCTGCTCGAACATATTTGGAAGTTCAATTGCAAACAACGGATACAGATTTTCAAATATGAATTCACTTTTTCCGATCTTAAAATAAAACAGACATAACGATCTGTACGTAATTTGGAAATTATATGCTCACAAATACTGTTTAAAATTTTGCCATGAATACATTAAACTTCTACTAGTATCATTCATCTTAGATCTGGACGAGACCTTTATTTTTATGTAAAATAAATAAATTATGGCTAATAATGTTTCAATCAGTAACAGTCGGTAAGTTTCGTACTATATGTTCACTTCAATCAACAAAATAAAAGCGACTCAATTTTGTAATTGACTAGTCTAAAAGAAACCTAATTTCAAGTCAACATTTATAAACAAGGTTTATTACACTGGACGTTTTTGATGACTCGTGTAACTTTACAAAAACAAAGAAATATTCAAATTATTATTGATTTGTAACACTTCAATTGATTTTTTGCTTTAATTAAGCTTCAATATAAAATAGTTTTCTACAATTTAAAAAAATGAGTGGAATGATTAGCTCTGTTCAAACAAGTTTTCAATGTTAATATAAATGTGCATTGACTTATGCTATGAAACAATACAAAAAAAAATTTAATGAAGTTTCTCTCTGCGAAGACTTAACATACTAACACAAAAAAAGGTAGTTCTTGCATCATAATTAAAATTACAATACTGACAACATCTTCCTCTTAGGATAGTTCTTAGAGCCATAATTAGAATTGCAATACTAATAACTCCTTCTTCTTAGAATAATGTACAAAATTGGCCTTACTAATAAATTTCCTAAAATTAAACGGAGTTGAACTCTTTTAATTAAATCTTGAAGTTTTACACACTCGCACCTTCTAATATGCGTCTTGACGTCATCAGATACTCGCACTGCAGGCACTAACGGCCACTTACGTCCTTCAACGTTTGAATCATTTAAGCAATTTGTTTATTGAATGCCTTCTTAAATGTTATCACTAAATACCATAATTCACTTTGTGTTAATTCTTGATTACTTATAAACCAAACTTGCTGTTTTCCGTTAACAAACGCACACATACGTACACTAACGTTAATAACATTTAAAGCAGGATTAATTTTTGTTTACAATAACCAAAACCTTTACTTACTTAAAAATGCTTACTCTTTATTTCAAATTTGTTTAAACACTACCTAAATTTTTAGAAAAGTTTCGCAATACAGACAATTTCAAATTCAATACAAAATCAACTTTGCGTTTACACATTTCTAGTATTCTATCCCCAAAATAGGTTACGGCAGTAAACACCTGCACTTCTAAATTTACAACATAAATTGGTACAGATCGTTATGCGTTCTTTTCTTTTCCACCAAATGTTGGCTGACACTCTCAAATGCCGTCTAATCTAACTCTTCATGGATACCCTCATCCATCTTGAAAACGTCACAAAATAGTATTCCGCTAAATCAGTCAACCGCTCGTAAGGGGTTTAAATGTCACGTGTCTTTGCCGAGCAGAATATCTGAAACGCGCACAACGTAACCGCTACTTCTAAATCTACGCCATCTTGAAATTGTTAAGTGAAAACGTAATATCTTTCTGACATGCTCAAATCCGGTATTCAAATTCATTGAATAAAATATTCCAATCTAAACTCAAGATTTTATGAAAGTCTCGCTTATGCGCAATATCTCTTTACGCAAAATTCAATAAATTTCAAGTCTTTGAATAATGCGTACAATTTTGATTTTACATTAAAGTCTACTTATATGTATAAACCCTACGTCAAATACTCAAGTTATGTTTTGTCCAGAGTTGCAAAGCAGTATTCGATTATATGCTACTCCTTCACGTTAATTTTATATATAAATTCCTTTATGTATAGTAGCCACACGGTTTATTGAGTGCCGTCCATGTAGGTTTAAATTCGCAAAATTCGAAAAAAAATATTCTATAACCACCCACATGTCCATTCTAAATCTACATACTATAATTTTCCAACATTAAATGATATCTTATACTCACATAACAAAATTCATTTTAATATTTTGTTAATAATTGTGATCCTGAACAGGCTAAGTCTGGCCTGCTGTACTAAAGCACTTAGGTTCACTTAGGAGGATGGATATGGAGATATTGAACTGCCAAGAGATGACTATGAACGGTTATCTTAAATTGTTTCATATCATAAGTGAAAGGAAAACAGGAACTAGAGAGAGTTTAGAAGCTGTGTAGAAGAACGTGAGTAGTAGAGGGACACCTTACCTTTCACTTTTTTACGTAACTAGCCTCCGAGCTGTGGGGCACCTCACTTTCCACTTTTCTACATGTCCACGTGGGGACCGTATTTTTTCACCCTATGGTTTCCTTTCTGAGAGAATTTAACCCTTGATTTTCACCCTAATTTGATGGTAACCTTTTTTTATGACTTCTCTCCAGAGGCCATTTTCAACCCTTGATGGAATTTTCACCCTAATTAGAGTCTTTTTGGTTGTGTTAAGAACTTTTTGTCAGTTCACACCTATAGCTTCTTTTCGGTGGTCATTTTTAACCCCTTAATGGAATTTTAAACCTAATTACGGCCTCTTTGGTAGTTTAGCCCCTGGAAGGTAGGCAAATGCGTGCCCATACAATATTCCAATAAAGGGCTCTAATGCTAACGTGTAAGACACTTGTAGATCTTTAAAACTTGTTCTCGGGCCTTCGCCACTGTCGCGGCCCCCTGCTTGGAAACGGGGCCCTAACCTTATAAGAGCAGAAACTAGCTCTCGGGCCTTCACCCCTTTCGCGGCTCTTTTGGTGCAATTGTATGTGGGTTCTAACCTAATCTTACAGGTGTAGGCTTTCGCCCCACCGTCATAAAAGTTTGTATTCTAATAATGTTGCCCTAACCTTGTAAGACAGGACGTGTATTAGGGTCTGAGCCCTGGCCTCCTTTGAGTTCAAATTGATTTTTAGCGCCATCTAGTGGCCTATAGACTAATGAACATTTTCTGTAATAGAAGTTGATCATGTACGTCTCTCTCCTTCTCCCTCGTTTATCCGTTTCTCTCTCTCTCCTTCGGCTCTTTCTCACACAAACAAATCAATTAATTAATTAATCAATCAACCTCAAACAAATCATGCTCGATCAAATCAATCAGATCAATATTAATCAATGAACCAAAATCAATAAACCATGTCTTCTAGTTTGCGGAAACCAGCTTACAGTTCAAAATTGAATACATTAAAGTCTAAATTAAATATTACGTGAAATAATAAATAATTTCTACTCTAACCCAATGGTGCTTTTTATATAGGCAGATTCTCTTTCTAAACAGTCACCAACCTATACATTCAAAAAAATTATGTCTGATTTATTTGCATGTTCAATTACATTCACACAAAATTGTTTTATAGAAACGCGTTTATTAACAGTTATATAAACCTCATTAATTATATTATATATATATATATATATATATATATATATATAACATAGAGTTAAATTAAATTAACATGTTTTAAAAATATCAAATTGGTATGAAATAAAAGACAAAAGATTTTAATGGCTTATTATTATATGCGAATCAATAACTACAAGTTTAAAGTCCACGAATACGTATCAGCTATTGTGGATCTGATTTTATGACGTCATTCTATAAGAGTAATAATACATTTAAAAACATTGATCGACATTTTTGTTAGCAATATCAAGTAAAATATATATTAAAAAATAATACGCATACGCTCAGATGTGTATTATTTCGACTGTTCTAATAATAGCCATATGTTTACACTTATGGCTATTGCTTCCGATTATTATCTAATTTAGAAAGTAATACACAAAACCTGATTACTGCAACACTTATTTAGCATTTATATTGTACTTATGAATTTACATTCAAAATAAAATAGACGACGATAACATGCTTAAAAAAAAAGATTTTCAGTTTGATCGTGTAAAAGCCAGACTTCATCAATTTTTATATTATGTACAAACAAAATTTCACCTAGGTGTTATAAATAAATAACAGTCTTCAAAATGTGTTTTTGTATTGTATATGAACATACGAATTGCTTTAAATAAACGAGTACCTAACTGAGTAAGCAATCAATTAACATTTCCTAGTTTCACAATGTGATGTTTGTAATAGGATTTGTTATATATAGGTTGCATAATTATCCTCTGCCATAAAAATTATATTCTAATAAAGAACAAAAACATGTAAAGATAATGACAGGTGGTTTATAATAAAAGATTTTATTTAATTAATTTAACCTGTTAACATGTGCCAAGGTTATTTTTATTTTATAGAAATGGTCGGCCTTGGAATTTTTTTTAAGTTAACATGTGTCAAGGTTATTGATATTTTATAGAAGTGGTTGACCTTGGAATTTTGTTTAAGTTAACATGTGTCATATAGGTAAAATTTCTTGTTCTCAGGTCTTTGGCCCTTGTCCTGATCGCCACTTGTTCGTAGACCTTCGTACATGTCAACTTAAAAAAAATTCCAAGGCCGACCGCTTCTATAAAATAAAAATTACCTTGGCACATGTTAACAGGTTAAATTAATTAAATAAAATCTTTTATTATAAAGCACCTGTCATTATATCTACATGTCTTTGTTCTTTACAAAAATCACATTGTAAAACAAGAAAATGTTAATTGATTGCTTACTTAATTAGGTACTCGTTTATTTAAAGCAATTTGTATGTTCATATACAACATAGAAACACAGTTTTAAGACTGTCATTTGTTTATAACACCTAGGTGATATTTTGTTTGTACACAATATAAAATATAAGTCTGGTTTTTATACGATCGAAGTGAAAATCATTTCTTTTAAAGCATGTTATCGTCGTCTGTTTTATTTTGAATGTAAATTCATAAGTACAATATAAATGCTAAATACGAGTTGCAGTAATCAGTTTTGTGTATTACTTTCTAAATTAGATAATGATGGGAAAGCAATAGCCAGTTTACATCAAACTATTCATAAGTAGAAAATGTGTTTAGTGAGACTACGTATGGATACGTTGTATACAAAATATTTCAGTTCAAGACATGGCTATTATTAGAACAGTCGAAATAATACACATCTAAAGGTATGCGTATTATTTTTTTTATATATATTTTACTTGATATTGCTAACAAAAATGTCGATAAAGGTTTTTAAATGTATTATTACTCTTATAGAATGACGTCATAAAATCAGATCTACAATAGCTGATACGTATTCATGGACTTTAGACAGGTAGTATTGATTCGCATATAATAATAAGCCATTAAAACCTTTTGTTAATGAACGCGTTTCTATAAAACAATTTTGTGTGTGTATGTAATTGAACATGCAAATAAATCAGACATAATTTTCCGAATGTATAGGTGGTGACTTTTTAGAAAGAAAATCTGCCTATATAAAAAGCACCATTGCATTAGGACAGAAATTATTTATTATTGCACGTAATATTCAATTTAGACTTTAATGTATTCAATTTTGAACTGTAACCTGGTTTCCGCAAACTGTAAGACATGGTTTATTGATTTTGATTGATTGATTAAGACTGATCTGATTGATTTGATCGAGCATGATTTGTTTGAGGTTGATTGATTAATTAATTCATTGATTTGTTTGTGTGAGAAAGAGCCGAAAAAGAGAGAGAGAAACAGATAAACAAGAGAGACGTGCATGATCAACTTCTATTACAGAAAATATTCATTAGCCTATACGCCACTAGATGGCGCTAAAAATCAATTTTAACTCAAAGGAGACCAGGGCTCAGACCCTAACACAAGTCCTGTCTTACAAGTTAGGGCAACCTTATTAGAATACAAAATTTTATGACGGTTGGTCGAAGGCCTACACCTGTAAGATTAGGTTAGAACCCACATACAATTGCACCAAGGGAGCCCCAACATGGGCGAAAGCCCGAGAGCTAGTTTCTGCACTTATAAGGTTAGGCCCCATTTCCAACCAGGGGTCCGCGACAGGGGCGAAGGCCCGAGGACAAGTTTTGAAGATCTACACGTGTCTTATAAGTTAGCATTAGGGCCCCTTATTAGAACATTGTATGGGTACGCATTTGCCTACCTTCCACGGGCTAAACTGCCAAAGAGGCCGTAATTAGGGTGAAAATTCTAGCAAGGGGTTAAAAATGACCACCGAAAAGAAACCATAGGTGTTAACTGACAAAAAGTTTTTAACACATCCAAAAGGACTCTGATTAGGGTGAAAATTTCATAAAGGGTTGAAAATGGCCTCTGAAAAGGAGCCACAAAAAATGGTTCTTAGTACAACCAAATTAGGGTGAAAATCAAGGGTTGAAAATTCTCTCAGAAAAGAAACCATAGGGTGAAAAAAATACGATCCCCACGTGGGCATGTAAAAAAGTGAAAGGTGAGGTGCCCCACAGCTCGGAGGCTTGTAACGTAAAAAAGTGAAAGGTGAGATGCCCCTCTACTACTAACGTGGTTTGCGTCCGTTGAGATTTGTACTGCATATTGATGATGTGAAACCGAGTATTACTAGCAAAGGTAGCTTAGATCTGTACATACACCCTATTTTACGAGCAGCTGCTTTAGTATCTGACAGAAGATAGTCAACTCGTAATAAATTTGGTGATGCAGTTATTCCCAATATACTAATACAACCTGAAAACTCAAGATTTAGACCATGTTTGCAACGGGAAATAATCGATCTTGTTTGACGGATACACGGCAACACTATTCGCACTAAATGTAACTAGATTATTACTTTCCGATTCAAGGATACGTCGAATATCTTTGTTAATTGAAATTGCTATTTCCTCTTTACTGTGTTTATTTGAGATACAAGGTGAATTACCATTATAAGCAGACTGAAAGGAACTACAATGAAGAGTGCAGTCGTCAGCAAATCAATGGACTAGGTAGTACAAATAAGACTAGAGCAGAAAAAGTGGTATAATTGATCGCTGTTGTACGCCCTCGTTAATACCTACTTCTTTTGAAAAGAAGTCATCAACTACGACAGGTATCGGTTTTTTGTCAAGGAAACTAGAAACCCAAATGGTAAGTGTATCCTTTAACGCGCGCGAAGTGGTTTTGGCAAGTAAACACCTATGTCAAACTTGGTCAAATGATTTTGATATGTCTGAAGCGACTGCAACTGTTTCGTCGGATTGCTATAATGTATGGTTTCAAACTTGGATCACATATGAAAGAAGATCACTTATCTGCCTAAAACTATATTGGCGGTCACCAAGGAGTTCGTTAGTTTCAAGGATACTTTCCTTGAAAGTAACGGAATTGATCGATAGTGGGAGGGATTGGTCTTATCGTCTTTTTTGGTAATAGGTTGAACATGTTCTATAATGAAGGAAATTCTCCCGAAGACATGGAGGTAGAATAGAGCTTAGATAGATGTGCTATTAGCCCGAGGTAGCATTTATCTAAGACAGTGGCTGGGATACCGTCTGAGCCAGCCGTCTCATTAAGATCAGTCCTGCTGATGATCGATTCTAGGAGCTTGCACCGAAAATAAATTGGTTTAATTATAGTTTAATTATGTATGAAGAAGAGGTGGCTAAGGGCACATCTTTTCCAGAATCATTAGGACACGAGTTTGATGAAAATAAATTCACAAAAGGATTGACTTTGTCTACAGAATCAGCAAGTACATCTCCGTCAAAGTATGTTATGGGGGAAAATGAAATGAAAACCAAAGTTTTTTAGCTAAAGACTAAAATTTACGACTTTCCAATGGGAATGTAGCTAGTTCATAACATTTTTGTTGTTGAAACGACTTTTTAGCTTTAGTGCCAACACTTTTGCAGGTATTTCTAGCATCAATGTAACCTGAATCGGTCTGGAACGTTTTATTACAATTTCACGTAGTATAAAAATAATTTATTAAATATATTATACCAACACAAGCCTTATTGATCCAGGGTTGAAAACGAGAATGACCTATACGGTTCTGTCTTTTGGGAATGTATATCTCTATGCCCATGGGACTTAAGATACTGCAAGGTGAAGACGACTTGAAACAATATTCACGCCATGGAAAGGTTGCAAAGAAATTCCGTAAATTACTCCAGTTAGCTGACTTAAAACACCGCAAGGTTCTATAATCTCTCACCAGGTCTCTACGTCGTTCATCGCTATCAAGTCAATCATACTTTTAGATTCACTTCTTTGCCATGTATACGTATGGACATTCTTATTCTTAAACCACGTATTAGATACAGGTTTCTTTCCACACAGATGTTCAACTACATTTCCGCCATACTCATCGACTCTTTGGTCTCCGACGTTTCCTGTAACGTATTCAGTATGTTCTCTCTGTACACCCATCCATTCATATCTTCCAAAATCACCTTTCTGTACTGTTTAACACATCTTTTCCCTCTTTTACTCACGATCACATCTACTCCTTTAGCACCATGCATTTCAGTCTCAACTCCTGGTAGTAGTGCTAGGCTGCCATCCTCTATCTCCACAGCATCCTTTTTTTTCGATTTGCCTCCAATATATATCTTGACTTTGACCGCCGTTGTGGCCAGGTCGATCCGAAGCATTGGTATTGTTCTTTTTAGTAATTAAATTAACAGACAGACCGATTACTAGCCAAATCGTGCCAATAAAGATATAACATTCCATACTAACGGCATCGTCCGACTACCGGGCAGTGCTGGTACTTATTTAGCCTACTGCCCCAACAAGAAAGGAAATAAGAAGTGAAAATAGAGTCAGAGACAAGAAAGATATAAATAATACAAAGTGTACACTTACTGTATATATATATATATATATATATATATATATATATATATATTGAGATGTTTAGATAAGAGTAAGACAGGGATCGGACAGTTTTAACTAGTAATTTCTTTAAAAAAAAGGTGATTTCAAACATGATACATGTGCGAGACATTTAATTGATGTAATTTGGTTCACGATGGGTAGAAAGTGGATTTGTTTTGGTTGAAACAGTCTCAACAAACATTTATACATTTGGTTTAATCATAAAAAGCATTGTGCTACTTGAAAATGTCAGGAATGTTAAATAAACTTATTTCCGTAAATTCAATTCAGTACTTTAGTTTGTTTCAGTAAATTTCAATTTTTATAAAGTATTTTGGCATGTGAATATTTTACAGGTGTTGTACACATAGTGTAAGGATAGATTTATATTAGGGATATTATATAAGTAGTTTATAATGCAGGAAATTTGGTAAAATTTAGGAAAGGGTTATAATATGAACTTAATATAATCAATTCTCACATATTTTTGGAAGCAACTGTGTGACAGACATAGTGATGCAATTTAAATATTAAGAACAGTGCATAGAATAAAATCACACAAAGACATTTACATGTAGATACATTTTCATAGTAGAATTTCAAGAAAGTGTGTTAAACGATATGACTTCTTAATGTGACATTAAATTATACAATGCAAGCGAGATGAACAATAAATCTAGTAAAGACAGTTATTACAAATAGTTTGGATAACATTTTGGGTTACATGAACGTTTTTAAATGTAAGTTATTTGTAATTTTAGAATTAAGTTTGGTTATGTTTTAAATTTTATGTTTTTTCGCAAGTTTATAGTTTTTTTGCTTATATTAGGATTAAATTAGTTTGTTAAAGCGAATAATAGGAGGTCTTCCTCACTTTTACATAGTAATATAAAGTGTACAAAGCATTTCAGCACAAAATTTTATGAAATGGGGTTGAATATATAATTTTACTAGGTAAACATAAAATTTCTTTTAAATTTAAGATTTCGGACTTTAAATGTTTGGTTTCCTATGCTAAATTTTATCAGGATTACATATATGTAAGTAATTTAAGTCTAGTTTATAAAATTAGTTAGATATAAGCAAATTTAAATTAAAATAGGTCATTTTGCATAATAGTTAAAAGAACCATATCTTGTTGGATACCTATTTATGCGTAAATTTACACAGATTTCATTTCTGTCATTAAAATTTAAATCCATAATTGTATAAGGAAGTTATCGCTAAAATTATAATTTAGTTAAGTTTTCAAATTATTTTCGACCAATCAGAAACATGGTTACATATTTAGAATTGCTTAAAAAAATTGAAGATACGGTAACCAACAAAAGGGTATAAAAGGAATTGCCCTTGATCAGATCTCTCTCTATAATTTTGCCAGTTGTTTGAATAGTTTAAAAATAGTGTAGTGATTTTTGTGTTTCAAGTAAGTTTACCTAACCTAAATAATTATCGGGAAGAATTTAAATACGAACGGAGAGACGAGAAATCAGGCGCAATTGTTTTATTCCGACAATTGTTTAAAATTATAAGTTAGGTTACCGATACCTGTGCAATTTCGTAAAGTTCATTACGAAGTATTTTCTTACTTGTGACGATTTATGTTGAACGTTTTAAAATTTTCGTTTGTTGAATTGAATATTGGTTACGTTTTGCCAAAATAAAATCGTAATCATTTTTTCTTCATTTGTGTTTTATTTGTTGCTGCGATTTTTTTTAAATTATATTTGAGCCGGATCCTACAAAAATAAAGTGACTTTAACTTAAACCTTTTACAACCATTAAATATTATTAAAACGATACAATTAGAAAGCATTAATACATTTAAATAAAACATTATCAATTTAAAAAATTGTGGTTGGGGTGAAGCCGTAGAGTGGAGAAATATTACCAGTTACCGAAGCAAAGTGAACAACAAACCCGAGGGCAGTCTGCAGCTTGTGGGTGAATGGTAGCAGTGAACTTCATACATAAAGATCTTCGATTATATTGGAAAGTGCCTGCATCTATTTGGAACCACCTGTGTGAAGACATCTGTTTGAATTTTGGAACATTTACATGTGAGTTATTTTTTATTATAACCCTGTCTATTGTGTTTTTGGTTGTGTTGATTTCCTGCAATTATTATTTGTTATATGTATAGGTGTATATGTTTAAATAATACTTGTGTAAACACCTGCAAAAGAAGCAAAATTTTAAATTATTTCCAAATTTTAGATTTCTTTTATCCAATTAAAATCATAAACATAAATTCAACAGGTCATTGTTTGACAATTCTGACATCTTTGGTAATTGTATTCAGTAACATTATAACGCATGCGTTAGTGTATAAATTTTATCCAGATATTTTTCTCATATAAGATAATTTTTATAAAGTGCAATCCACATATATATTTTCAAACCAAATATTATTTCCCACAAAATCCTGAACCCTATCCCCACATTGAGATAAGAGCTAGTCCGGTGCATAAGTATTCAAATATAATTAATATATTAATTATATTATGCATATTCTCCTAACATTTAATACGTCCCTTATATATATATATATATATATATATATATATATATATATATATATACACTGGGTTGGGCAAATGTGTGAAACCCTTATTTCTGGCTAAAATATTGATTGTATCAAAAAGACCTTTTATTTATTTTATTTACTTATTTTATTTTATCTATTCAGTGGCGTACTAGGATTTGCAGCAGCTACGCCAATGTTCGAGATATGACGCCATCGATGGTTTTTTTAAATGGGTGACCCTGTATATTTTCGCATTTTCAGATATTCCGTTTTTCTCCAATTATAATGATATATGGTTTGGTAGGTATGTGACTTGTCGTTTTTTAAATATTAAATAAAATAATAAAATAAGAGATCGCTGTCGCCGTACTATCTAATAAAAAATTTTTTTTTTTCTTAACATAGCTCAAATATTTTGTATTATTGTCAGTTACTGTTAATTCCGTCAGATAATTTCGGTGTAAAGTATTAGTATTGTTTTCTAATCATGGTTGAATTAAGTGAACGTGAGCGTATTTTGTTGTTAATGATGGTTGGATTTGGAGGCAGGCAGAGATCTTTAAAAGATGCATGTGCTATTTTTAATGCAACATTTCCAGAGAGAAATCCTCACATTTCCAAATCAACGGTTTCGAAGATTGTGCGGAAATTTCACAAAAGTGTTAGAAATCGGCCAAAATCAGGTCGAAGTAAATCGGCTACAAATGAAGATATGGCACTTGATATTATTCTTGATGTGCAAGTAGAACCGTCTACTTCAGTACCAAAACTGGCCTTACATCACGATATTAGCGGTAGATCGGTAAGAAGGATATTGTCCACAAATCATCTCCATCCGTATAAAATGCATTTAGTACTAGAACTTAATGAAGATGATCCTGATAGAAGAATGCAGTTTTGCCAGTCAATGATGAATCACATTGAAATGAATGACAATTTTCTCAATAATATTGTCTTTTCAGGTGAAGCAACATTTCAACTGAATGATTTTGTCAATCGACATAACTTTCGCTATTGGTCTGACCACAATCCTCACTGGATGGAAGAAGGTCACACCCAATATCCTCAAAAATTAAATGTATCGGCGGGTATAATCAGAGGACACACAATTGGACCATTCTTTTTGAGAGACAATTTAAATGCTAATCGGTATTTACAATTGTTGCAGGAGCAAATTGTTCCAGCATTAGTTCGTTTATTTCCGAACCAGGAGAATCCTGAACGACTCTCAAATGAAATTTGGTACCAACAGGATGGAGCTCCGCCTCATTATAGAGTTGACGTGCGTCAATATCTTAATGAAATATTTCCGGGGAGATGGATAGGTCGAAGAGGACATATTGAGTGGCCACCGCGTTCGCCAGATTTAAGTCCTCTAGACTATTTTCTATGGGTTCATTTAAAATCTATTGTGTATAAGACCAAACCTCAGCCGTTAGAAGAACTGGAAGACCGGATTAGGGTGGCTGTGCAATAAATCTCACAGCAAGCCATTCAAAACCCCGTAAGAGCCTTTGCTGACCGAATAGGACACTGTCAAGGTGCTGAAGGTCTCCAATTTGAGCATTTACTGTGAATATTTTTTCAATATGAAGCGCTAAATTTTTGTTGTAAATCAAAAGTTCATTAAAATTACTAAATAATATGTATCTTTTTCATTGTATTATTTTAGTTAATATTTAAAAAACGACAAGTCGCATAGCTACCAAACCATATATCATTATAATTGGAGAAAAACGGTATATCTGAAAATGCGAAAACATAGTCACCCATTTAAAAAAACCATCGATGACGTCATAGCTCGTACATTGGCGTAGCTGCTGCAAATCCTAGTACGCCACTGAATAGATCATTAAATTTACATTAACTATTGTGAAGGTCTTTTTTTGATACAATCAATATTTTAGCCAGAAATAAGGGGTTTTCACACATTTTCCCAACCCTATACTATATATATATATATATATATATATATATATATATATATATATATTGGTATGTTTTAAATATGAGAATGAAATTATAAATGGCGATTTATACTTTTGTGGGGAAAATATTAATTATATTTAATTTTAGGTAATATAAATTTTTAATGTAGAAAATATAATTGAAGTAATAATTTAAATCTTTTTGTTATATTGCACCGGACTAGCTCAGGGATCTCATATGGGGATAGAGTTCAGGGAATTTAGTTGAAGTTAAAAATTTTGTATCTGTAAATGTGTATAAGAAAAATCCTTTATGTAATTGAATTGAAAGTATAAAAGTAATTCTGAATATAATTTGCTATCAAACGCATGCGTTGTAATGAACTTACGTGAAAATATAAAGCTGTCAAAGATGTCAAATGAATAATTTAGAAAATTAATGTTTGGATCAAAATGAAAATTTAGACAAAGAAAAGAAATTAATATCTTTACAGGTGTTTACACAAGTAAATATTTAAAATTCTTAACCAAAAACATATATGTAACAAATATAAATTGCAGGAAAATATCAATGAATATTCACAACAAGTAGGGTTGTTAAATTTTGTGACTCACATATACTGTCCTCCCTGTTGGTTGATTGATGTCTTCGGATACTCCAGCTGGATGCAGGCAATGTCCACTCGGTTACAGTTGTTACCACTACCCAAAACTGCTATCTCGGTTCTCGGTTGTCGAAGACACCAACTTCCAAGCTTAAAGATGTTTTCTCCAAAAACGGCAAACTCCAACCACTTATTTATTACGGTAACTTTTTATTTAAATAGTTTTAAGGCTTACTGAGTGATATCGTTTAAAATATATGTTTAAATATCCAAGATTTTTGTTGATAACACTTTTATTTTAGCTACCGATAATAATTTTTATTTAAAAGGAATTGTCCGAAGAAATAAAACAAACTTTGACCAAATAAAAATGGATTTTAATTTGGTAAACAGGAATTAATTACAATTGGAAAAACACAAAAATAAATCTTCACAAAATCGTAACATCAATTAATCGAACAAAATTATTTTTCAAAAACGACAGGTATCGGAAACCGAACTATTTATTTCTAACCGACGATACAAAAACAAGTGCTCTCGAAAATTATTCTTCGTAACGTAAAACTTCTTGACGAAAATAAATTAGGTTATGTACTCACAAATTTCACAACACTGTTTTAACCTTTTACACTTTTGAACAAATTCTAGAGAGAGAGTGATTTCTGAGCGCTTGCTTTTATATGTTTCTGGTTGTTACAAAAATTCATTTTTTACAGCCATATTGCAAAAGTAACTATGGATATGATTGGTGGATCAAAATTACAAATTGGACATAAATGGAATTTTGGCCGTAACTTCTTATACATGATCGGAATTGAAAATTAAAACGGAAACTACGTAAAATTTTGAATAAAAGACACCTAACAAGCTATAATTCCTAACATTAATATACGAAATAACCTAATTAAGCTTATAACTATTTACACTTACAATCTACACTAAAATTAATTGCAAAATGGAATTCTGAGAACATTTTACACAAGAATACATATCTTTCGTGTTGGAAATATTTAATTTAAAGAAATTTAAAGCTTTTGTAATTTTGTCTAAAATTCATCTCAGATTTAGCATAATTTTGCGGAGAAAAGCGCTGTATCCTTATAAAAACATTGTGATTTTAAGAGAGAACATCTATTATTTGCTTTAATAGCAAAATCTACATCTAATAATGTGGAAAAAGTACAAAATTATGTAAAAACCTAAAATTTACAACGTAACCAAACTTAAATCTAAAATGAAATTAATTTATATTTAAAATGTTTTAACACTTAAAATGTTATGTTTAAGGTTTGTACTACTTGTCTTTATTATTCTCACTAATTATTTGCAATGCATAATGTTATATAGTCTTGCATTGAAAAAGTCTCATCGTCTAACACTCTTTTTGAAATTTTTCACTGTAAAATGTACGGCACTATAAATGTCTGTATGCCATAATGTTCTAAATGTTATTCTTATTGTGAATCTTGTATTATAATTTTGTCACTAACTCGCTTCCAAAAATATGTGCGAAAAATGTCTATACTGTCCATATTATAACCCTTTTATTAAATTTTGTATTTCCTGCATTCAAAAACTAAACATACACTATCCCTAACATAATCCTAACTATATAGTCCATGTTTAAACACCTGTAAAATGTCCACTTGCCAAATTACCTTTGAAAAATTGATTTTTATTGCAAAAATTGCAATACTAAAATGACTTTACGAAAATGGTTATATTTAACATTCTTGACAATTTTGTTAGCAGCAAATTGCTTTTTATGATGAAACCAAACTAAGCAAATGATATTCAGACTAATTTATACCAAATAAATTTATTTTAAACACATCGTGAACCAGATTTATATAAAATAGTGTCTTGCACTAGTATCGAGCTAGAAATCACCCCTTTTATGACCCAAATGTCATGTAAGCTGTCCGATACTTCTATTACCTCTTTCTGAACATCTCAAAATATATATATATATATATATATATATATATATATATATATATATATATATATATATCTGTATTAACTCAATCACTCAATTACATCGTATTTTAATTAGATTGTTCGCTACGTGCTTTTTGGTTCTCGTGTTACTTGCCGGATATGCTAGTTGAGTATTTGAGAATGAAAATGATTTAATTATGTTGAATTTGGATTTTTTATTACAAATTAGAGCTAGTTATTTGTTTATTTAAGTAATTATTTTTATTTCTTTTTTATTTATTCTTTAGATTACGGATTCGATCTAGCTAATAAAATGGATATTGTTATGACTATGATTCATAATATTGTCTAGTAGTATACATTTACTGTTTAATTGCAATTTATTTGTGATAAATAGGAGGTCAGAATCTTACTTAAAGTATTATTTGTTGTTAATGTCGCATAAGAAGACGTAACGGTATTGTTTACCTCTACTTGCATAATGTGTATTTACGTTTAGTAGACGTTTTTGTGGAATACGAAATTGATATTTTGTTTGTTTATCTCACATCTGAAATGCTTTGAACTAGCACCAGTGAGTTTACAGACAGTTTTGATTTGTTTCTTATTTTTATTATGTTTCGTAATTTTAGTGTACAATAGCGAATTAGTCTGAGCAGCTAAGCAGATATTTTGAGTCAAAACCATTGACAGTTTGCAGTGTAGTGATTAATAATTAATTGAAGTGTCGTTCAAAGAGCATAACCGGGTTATTTGGCATTAAAATGTCAATTTTAGTAATATCACATTAATAAAGGACTTTTGTGCTAATGGTTTAATAAAAATACCTATATAGTTTAAGATCGAGTAACTAAGGGTTTCCTTATTTAGTGCGTGGAAAAATTTCGGAATTAATTGACCCATTTTTCGGTGTGAACGTTTACAAAAGCTACTTTTAAATAAATTTTACGGATGAGTAAATAATATTTTCTATTCCTGCTCAATTAAAAACGAGTTCATAACGTATTCCGTTAAAAATTTAAAGCAGGTGGCTCCAAAGTTAATTTCATAACGATACACTTTATCTGTGCGGGATAATTTTTCAATGAAAATTTGGCTCATAACAAATATCAAATGCTTTAAAGTTAACTTTGGTTCTCATTTACAAATCTTCCTTAAACGGCGCCTACTACGGCGCAATTGTGAGTAAACCGTTTGTGATGTGTTGGCTGCCTAAGCTACAGTTAACGTATCCGAGTAACAATACTAATGGTAATCATAATTACTGTACGTTAAACACGTTTATCAATGTTTCACCAATAGGTAGGTATTTAAAAGCATGTGAATACAGTCTAAATACTTACGAAATTACTCTCCGGATATGATTTCTATTCATTTCGGGATAAGGACTCTCTCTCAAAATATTAACTTGATCAACAGCAATCTTATTTGACAAATTCACTGAAAGCTTTTCAAACTCTCTATCATACGTAGTTTCAACTTCCCACATATTCTTATTAATTACCGCTGCTTGTTCAACATTATCTTGTGTTTCTAACTTTAACTAAAGTCCATTTTTAAAGAAAATTGTAACACAAAGATCATTAACTTACATCTCTTATATCTGAAATCGCACGCTTTTTAAATTCCTTTTTTAGCTTATCTGAATGTTCAGATTTGTCAGTTACTAGTTTGACTTCATCAGTTAACACAATGATTAACTGCATTGTATTTTCGATATTGGCAGTTTTTTTGGCTTGATTTACAATTTTTTCATACTCAGCAATAATCTTTTCAATCTTCTTTTCGTCTGGTACATTGCTTAGTGAAGACTTGACCTTAAACCAAAACATACAGTTTTTACTTATGCAAGATGTTATTACCTGAACTGATAATCGTTTAAGGATATATAGATTATTTGGATCTATTATTTGAATCACAAGATTTTTCGTTGCAGATGATAATTGGAGACTAAAATTTTCATCATAACTTAAAGCTAATAAAACTGTATAATTTCCTGCATTTTGAAAGAGTTTAAATATAACTGGTTCATAATGTTTAACATTTTCGCAAGAAATATTAAACAGGGTATTAAGACTTATTCCAGTACTTGGTGATATTTTGCAGTCATTCTCCATAACTGGTAAAGCCGATAGAGTAATTTGGAAAAGGCACTCACTGTAGCCATCTACAATTTCAAAATTATAAAGATGGTTACAGTTTTCTTACTTACGAGAAAAAGTAAATTGGTAGAGGTCTTTAGGAGTGAAGACATTTGGTTTAATGATTAATTTTGGGTGATTGTTTGAAAAATATGTCTCATTACCATAGTCCAGAAGCATTTTACTACCCCACACAAGATTAATAGACATCTTCCAAATAAAATTCTTGTCCGGACAGTCAACACAAGAACCTTCTAAATAAATCATTCTTCGATAATCAATAACCTTGCCACAATTGTACACACACCTAACATGTACAGTAATGTATTATATCTAATCCAACATTATAATCTTACTCAATGATCAATTGATATGCCTTATCCATTACGTTAATGATCTGCTTAGTTGGGCCGATCCAAGTGCTATGCTCTGTTGACACGCTTAGAAAAACCGTAAGACTATCACTGTCCAAACCTGCAGGTATTTCAACTTCATTTACTAAAAACAGTGTACAATCAGTAACTAACTGCTATTAGGTGTATAATTTTACTTGTTGATACCTCACGTTGCTGGCAAAACCTTAAATAAGTATTTGATTTACTCGTACAAGTCCACCTGTAATTTAATGTAGCAGGTTTACTTGGGTGAACGTCGTAATTGATCGAATATTTCCCATCAATTAAAAACCTTACACGACTCGGAACATGTCGCTCTAGTCCACCAAGAATGACAGGGACCGGGTTTTCTGATCTAATTCTTATAAAACACTACAAAAATTCATCATTCAAGTTAGTCAAAAGCTAGAAACAAACAGATTACTTTGTCCTCTTTTGTAACTTTGGAATCAGAAATTTCGGTTACAGCCACAGTAAGAGTGTAGTTACCAGTGGTTAACTCATAATAATCTAATATCAAGGTTGGTTTGTTTGTAAAATTACTCGTAATCACTTCGTAAGGTTGTGATTCTGTTAAAGTATTAGTTATTAAAATTTAACATAACAAATATTTTAATACTCTGATCTTTCAATGTCCAAATATAGGTTAAAGTGGAATTTTGGCATCCAAGTCGTACATCGCTTAATATGACATATCGTCTGTGCCTTTTCCAAATCCATCTAAACGAAGGTTTAACGTTTCTGTTACTGTAAATTTTTGTTAGTAGTGAATAATTGGTTTATTATATTATTACCATTTCTTTAGGGCAACTGTTGGAACGCAGTGAGATTGTCGCTTGATGCGATTGAGACCTTAAAATAATTCCTGATTTATAATTTAAATAAAGTGTACACGCTTACTCTCAACAGCATTTTCCATTTTTAAGCAAATTATAAAACAAATAAATGTAGTAAGAATGAATTTTAGTGTATTCATTTTTGACAGTTCGTTTACGATAATTAAAACAAAGTAATCTTGATTTTACTTTTAACATTTATATATATATATATATATATATATATATATATATATATATATATACAGGGTGTATTTTAAAATCACCGACAAACGAAAACTGGAGATTCTATGGAAAAATTCTTGAAAATGAGAGTTTACTAAATTTATAATTGAAATTAATATGATGATAGAATAATAAAGGTTCAATTACTTTACAGATGTTTACACCGTTATTGCATAAACATATACACATATAAATGAAACACAAATGCAGGAAATTACACAAATAATGGATACAAATTTAAGGGTTATTATAAATTGACTCACATGTGCATCTGCATATTTCAAAGGATGTCTTCATTTGGCTGGTTCCATATAATAACTTGGTTAGGCTTCTTCCCATATGTAGTCGATATTACAGGTTCGCTGTTCAAACCGTTGCTGCTAATACTTCAACCTTCAACCACCGTACACCTAGTTGAATGACAACTTTTCTTTTTGGTAAACGTGTTGTCGCTTATAATGGCTTAAATAATTTCGACTAAGCACTGTATTTATAATTATATTTTATTTAAGTGTTTTTAAATGTTCGTAAAATTATCGATTTAAGAATGTGGTTTTAAGTTCTTAAAACTTTAACGCTGATTCACTTTTTGTTTTAGATCCCGATATGGAGTATCTTTTATTATTATTATATGTCGCACCAGAAAATTAAACATAGATTCAGAAAACTGAAAAATTTCATTTACGACAAACATAAACAGAAACAAAAATACATCAACCGAATTTTGACTACGGTAAACTTGAATCGAAACAAACTTTTATTATTATATAAAATTATCGGTAACCTAACTTTATATTGATCGTAGGTTAAGAACAATTGTTTCTGATTTCTCGGCTCTACACTAACCGCGTTTCGAAATTTCCGAAAGTAAAGTAGTTTGAAACTTACATGTTATCACAAAACACAACACTTTGACTTTTGTTAGTAACTTTTAAAATTTGAAAAGAAAAGAAGAGAGAGGAATTCAGAATCAATTCCTTATATACTATCCTGTTAGCCACAAAATTTCAATTTTTTCTTACAATACAAACAAAGTAACTAAGCTTCTGATTGGTTTACACAAATTTGAAAACTTATCTAAAATACAAATTATGCCATAACTTTCTTAATATCCTTCTGATTTACATTTTGAAAACAGAGTTGTAATCTGTGCATAATTTCGACAAAATAATACCTCACGAGCCATATATATATATATATATATATATATATATATATATATATATATATATACCTAAAAACCTTAAATTTTACACCTAAACTAAATACATATTCGTGATCTACACGAAAACTGAATTAAAAACATTTATTTAAACTCAAATATCTTAACTTTAAAGGAAAATTCTTTTCATATAGGAAATTTATGTAGTTAACCCCATTTTCATAATTCTATATTTAAATAACTTGTACAAAGTAAATTTCTTCATGGAAATGAGGAAACCTCCTATTATTTGCTCAAACTATTCTATAAAAACTACAAATTAGCAAAAACCTTAAAATTGAAACGTAACCTAACTTTATGCAAATATACATATAATTTTCGTTTCTAACGTCCAAAACTTGAAATGTTACTCTAATAATTTATTAAAACTGTCTTCAACATCACCAATGTTCACTTTTATAGTACTGTCTACAACTTTCTCAACTCAACAATCCATATTGTTAAACACACTTCTTCAAAATTTTACATAAACAGTATTTATATGTAAAATATCCATATGTAAGATTGTTGTTTAAATCGTCTTTAATGTTAATAATGCACTACTTCTTCTGTTGCACGTTTTGTACACTAATTTTGTGACTAATAACTAAACCATGTCCGCATATAACCCTTTCTTAAGATTTTAAATCTTTCCTGCATTTTATCTAATTCGATACATGTTCTAAATATAATTATAAATCTAAACCGTGTGATAAACATCTGTAAGGTTTCCAAATTGCCAAAGTACTATGAATAAACTGTAAATTTAATGAAATATGTTCTACCAACTTAATCGTACTTACAAATATGACTTCATCTGACCTTCCTGACATGTTCCTTACATAGCACAATGCTTTTTATGATTAAAAAACTTGTTCAAATTTCATCAAGCCTGTTTCATTAAATCAAAATCAATTTCTTTCACTCGTTTAGCTATATTACTTAATAAAATGCAGAATAAATATATTGTAATTTATCTCAAATATATATATATATATATATATATATATATATATATATATATATATATATATATATATATATATATATATATATATATGGGTGTATTTTAAAATCACCGACAAACGAAAACTGGAGATTGTATGCTTCAAAATAAGACAAAATGATCATAAACGCTTTTTCGAAAATGCTTCCTAACCGAGATACAGGTTGATTAAAAATACTTTTTAAGGTTTTTAAGATTCTTCAAAACTACAAAAGATATTACACTGAGATTTGGTACACCTAAATGTCTAATTAATTACAATTAATCAGGTGAGTTTGAGTCAACTGAGTTCATCGAGTGGCGTAGAATATTTTAAGTTAATCAGTTTGATAAAAAACGCACGTCTCTGGTTTTTGAATAAATAATTTTTGATGGATTCAACATTTAATTCTGGAAATAAAATCATACTTAGTATTTTTTCGATTCGGCACCCGTTTTTGAAATATTTTGCATTAACATAAAATCAAAATTTGTTTTATTTTACAAAAACATTATTAAAAAGATATTGAAGGAATCAAAAACAAAATAATAATTATTTTTATACATATTGTTCAAAATGTCCTCCTTCTTTATGAATGCAAACTTGTATTCTTCTTAGCAAATGAAACCTAACACGCTGAAAAATTTGTGGCATAGCCCTAATCTCGTCGCATGCCGTCTGTATACGATTCCAAAGTTGCTCTCGATTACCAATTTGAACAGAATAGACACGAATTTTCAGATACCCCCACACAAAAAAATCCAATGGGTTTAAATCTGGCGATCGTGCCGGCCACGATACTTCACTTCCTCGTCCAATCCAGCGTCCAGGGAACCATGCATTTAAAAATTCTGTGACGTTTCGTGTAGAATGTGGTAGTGCACCATCATGCATGAAATACATGTTCATTCTAACATCTAAGAGTACGTCGTCAAACAATTCTGGCAAATCTTCTCTCAAAAATTTAAATAGAATTCGCTAGTAAGTTTCTGAGGAAAACGGATAGGTCCAATTAGGTGATTGTCTAGTATACCTACCCAAATATTTTCGCTAAATCTATGTTGGTGAGCTGTAACTACAGTTGGATGCTGATTTTCATCAAACCATTTGTGAGAATTATGCAAGTTTATTATTCCATTTCGGGAAAAATACACTCATCAGTGGTCAATAAGTTTCTAACAAATTGTACATCTTCAGCATTTTTATTTAAGAACCATTCGCAAAAATTCATTCGACGAGGATGGTCAGCAGGCAAAAATGCAGGCACTTTTGTAGGTGAAAGGGATGTAAATTTTGTTCTCGTAAAACTTTCCAAGAATTGCTATGCGACACACCAAATTCTAAACCTAACCCACGCGTACTTATTGATGAATTTTCATAAACTCTAAAATTTCTTCCTCAATTTCAACTGGTACACGAGCATTTCGTCCGGAATTTTTCTTTCCTTTTAAACTTCCATACTCTAACAAGTTACGATGAACGGTTCTAAACGTGGTATGATGTGGATGTCTTCTATTTGGAAATCTCTGTTCATAAAGTCGAGCAGCTGCACGAGTATTGCATTAGTATTACCACAACATAAATGCATATCGACCAGTTCTCATTTGGAATAATTAATTTTTCACAGTAATTAGACACAAACATTGTATTACAAAACACGCGTAAATGCAACTATTTTAGTAAACATAGGATCCGTAACTGTCAAACGCAAAGCAATCTCTGATTTATTTAATTTGGTTATTACTGAATAATGTAGTCGTTTAAGTTAATGCAAAATATTTCAAAAACGAGTGCCGAATCGAAAAATACTAAGCATGATTTTATTTGCAGAATTAAATGTTGAATTTGACAAAAAATATTTCTGATAAACTTAACATATTCTACGCCACTGGATGGAGCCAGTTGACTCAAACTCACCTGATTAATTGTACTTAAAGAGACATTTAGGTGTACCAAATCCCAGTGTAATATCTTTTGTAGTTTTGAGGAATCTTAAAAATCTTAAAAAATTATTTTTAATCAACCTGTATCTCGGTTAGAAGCATTTTCGGAAAAGAGTTTATGATAATTTTGTCTTATTTTGAATCACAGAATCTCCAGTTTTCGTTTGTCGGTGATTTTAAAATACACCCTGTATGTATATATATATGTATATTATATATATATATATATATATATATATATATATATATATATATATATATATATATATAGTGACCAGAAACTCTAGAGACAAGCTTTGCGTAGTGATTCTAGACCCAAAATAAGAAAATAAGTTCCATACAAACCCAGGTCCGGAAATGCTTCGTTTAGGACCTACAGGGTGTGAAATGTTTTATTTTCCTCGGTTTTATGGCGATATTTTGCGAACAAATTTGAATATGGTCCTGAAATTTGGAGCACGGGGTTTTGTGGTCGAGAAACTTAAATATTTTATTGATTTTGATGCTGCCAGGAAAGGGCGCCATCTACAGTGGTATGCTAAAAGTTAATTAGCCTTAACTTTTTACCACCCGGTATATTGACGTTCCGTTTGAATTAGTTTACCTTTCCAGTTCTAAGCAAAAGGTATACTTGGTCGATGCCTCTCAAATCGACCGTTTTCGGATATTGGTTGATGAACAGTTTAATTTATTTAACCAGCTATTGAATCTCTTGCCATTTTAGCAGGCTTTGACTAAACCAAAATGAGAAGTTGTTGCTTAGATACACAAATGTATTTATGACATTTGTTGTTACTCTTGTTGATACAGCGTCCCAAATTTCAAATTAACATAAAACCGAGGAAAATAAAATTTTTCACACCCTGTAGGTCCTAAACGAAGCGTTGCCGGACCTGGGTTTATATGAACTTTTTTCTTATTTTTGGGTCTAGAATCACTACGCAGTTTGTCCGTAGAGTTTCTGGGCACCCTGTATATACACAAATATATATATATATATATATATATATATATATATATATATATATATATATATATATATATATATATATATATATATAACACGAAAAAATAATTTTATAGGAAGAAAATATAAATTTCCTGCTAATGGGGTTGCAGTGAATTTGGCCTTATAACAAACGCAAACTCTTTGTTTATGGTCAAGCTTTCGATATATTTTCATATTAGAGAGAAGATATGAAAATATATCGAAAGCTTGATCTTAAACAAAAAGTTTGCGTTTTATTGATGCATGCTGCGTGCGCGTGCGTGCGCGTGCGTGCGTGCATGCGTGAGTGTGTGTGTGTGTGTGTGTGTGTGTGTGTGTGTTGTGTGTGTATCAATATTCTCCTTTCGGGTGCTGATCTGCGTTGTGGATTCTCCATTCCCTTGGTTTTAAAGACCAAGATCTCACTAGCCACGATCAAGACTTCTTTGATCTGTGTCTCGCAACTCGTGTTAAACTTGAGTTAGGAGTTTGGTGAAGCCGGTCAAAGAAGACTTGGCAATCTAGTGGGATCTTGGTTTAACTAGTTACGATAAGCAGATTGAAGAAGACTTGATAATGGCAATTGGGATCTAGCCAAAACGTCGCCGACGACCTAATAGTTCTTTTAAGAGCCTCGGTCATCAAAAGTACTCACTTTCTGATTTATTATTCCAACGTCAGCAGTATCAGGTCTAATATTAATGCTGTTCACCAACATCTTGAACAATTACAACCTGATATTTTTTCAGGTCTTCCCTGAACGCTTCGATTCACACGGTTCGCAATTTCCCCAATACAATCTTCACTCTAACTTTCAATACAAAGAAGGAGTCGGTACCTATCTCAAGGACAACATTGCTTGCAAGAGGATTTCTTCTTTGAAGCATAAAATACTCGACGTGGTTTGGCTCAAACATTCTGTCCTAAATTTGTGACTGCTGCATTTAAAGGTCTCTTAATTACGATTTGTTCATTCTGGCGGATTTCGATGTTCATAACTATAATTGGCTCAATTTTCATCTACTACTAATCCTGCTGGTCATAGTACAGAAACATTTGCTCTTTCATGTGATCTCACGCAAATGACTTCTGAACCCAAAAGAATCCTGATAACCCTAACCGTACCCACATCTTTTAGACCTCTTTCTTGTATCAAACCCACTTGTTTATAAAAGTTCAGTTTTTCCACACTAGGTTTATCTAACCATTGTCTAATACAAACAATTTTTACTGTCCCTAATTCTTCTGTTGTTCGTTACACTGATAGAACCTTGTGGTATTTTAATTCAGCAAAATGGAGTGATTTACAGGGTTTCTGTGCAACCTTTGTATGGCGAGAATATTGTTTTAAGTCGTCCTCGTCTTCGGACATTGCTCTTTCAGTATCTGAAGCCATCCTCATGAGTAGAGACGGATTTTATGCAAACTGCATGTTGCTTATATTTCATAGTACCACCACGCGTTTCGGTTTTATACGATTCACATTAATTATACTTATTTGGCACTAATTAGTTTTGCATATTTTGCATATTTGGTCAAATACTGCATATTTGGCAAAATACTGCATATTTTGATGTTTTACGCATATTTTGCACTTTTTTTGCATAATTTAACATTTTCTTTTCAATTTTGCGTTGAAACTCAGGTTATTAAATATTTTCGGGACTCTTGTTCAAAGTTATGTCTTCTTAAAATAAATATCTTTAAAAGGTGGTGTCTAACATCGGCATTAATTCAAGTGCTTGTATCAATAAAGCGCAATCGGTTTTAAAGAAATCAGAAATGCGCAGTCAATTAGCATTTATAAAAGCACATTATTATTTTGTAAGCGGGACTATTTGTAAATTGGAAACGGAAGCATTGCCACTTAATGCATCGATAGAACTAGTAAATAATATTAAAAAATTAATTTATACTGCCCCAGGAAATACTGGCAAAATTATTTCAAATAAATTTAAAGAAATTTTACAAAAAAAAAATAGTGGTTATCAGCTGTTAACTAAAATTAACAAAATTTTGACTCTGGACGAAAATCGGGAAGATCTGGATGTACAATTAGATTTGTCCATATTAACCGCATTAAAAATGCACCTATAACGTTTGTAGACGTGGAAAGAAGTTTTTCCACCTATAAATATATACTTTCTGATAGACGTCAAAATTTTCTACCAGAAAATATAGAAAAGCATATAATTATAAATTGTTTTGCAAATCAACGCAATGAAGCATAGTAGTATTAAGTACTTATGATTTAAAATTTATAATACCATATGAACACAAATTATTTAGATAAGGGTGGCCACGTAAACAAAATCACTGTATTTGATAGGTTCAGCTTGTTGTTGGTTCTACATCTCAATTAAATGTCCGTTTTGATTTGAATCAATCATGCAACGTACGTTCAGAATTCCAAAGCCACCCTTTATCTAAATAATTTTTGTTCATATGGTAAGTATATTATATTATTATTAATACGTATTATGTTAATTATGTATTATTTTTAACTAGTAGTTTTAATTGTTGATGTAAATACTTTCTTGTAAAAGTTTTTGCATATTATGTATTAAATTTTTTTATTAAAGATATAAAATCACATTTTTATTGGAAGTTTATTTTGCATATTTCGAAAAAATAATGCATATTTTCTGCATATTTTATAATTTTAAGTGCATATATATGCACATATTTTGGCATTTCATAATGCATAAAATCCGCTCTCTACTCATGAGCATAAATGCAGTTATATATTTCCAAAGACGCAATCTTACAGGTTATTCTCGTTCCCAATCTTGGTTCAATAAGGCTTGCGCTTAATAAAACGCTCAAAAGTCATGCAAAGTATGTTGGTGCTAGAAATACCTGAAAAGTATTATCACTATAGCTAAAAGTTATTTGAACAACGCAAATGCAATGAACTAGCTACATCTGCTTTGGGAAGTCGTAAATTTTGGTCTTTAACTAAAGCCATCAGTAAAAACGTTGGTGCATCTTCATTTCCGCCCATGACATCATTTGTTCCCCGTTCTAGTACCAGTCCTATCTAAGCACTATTCCATCTCTATGTCTTGCAGAATTTCCTCATCATGGAAGTTAGCAAATGTTCAACCTATTCCGGGCTATAAGACCGATCTCTCCAACTACCAACCCATTGCCAGCGCCTCTATCTTGTGTAAAATCATGGAAAAAGCCATCAATCAGCAATATGGTTTTAGACAGAGTCGTTAGCAAGTGATATTCTTACATACGTGACCTAAGTTTGGAACAATCCGGTGAAACAGTTGTAGTTACTTTAGATGTCTCAAAAATGTTTGACCAAGTTTGGCATAAGTATTTACTTGCAAAACTCACCTCGTTGGGGTTAAATGATACGCTCATCAACTTAGGTTTCTAGTTTCCTTGATAAAAGATGAATACGGGTCGTAGTTGATGACTTATTTTCAAAAGAAATTGGCGTTAACGCTAGCGTGCCTCAGAGATCAGTTACAGCGGCTCACCTTTACTTTTGTACATAAATGATCTTATTACGACTAACCCAGTCCACTGCTTTGCTAACGACAGCACTGTTCATTGTAGTTCATCTCAATCTACCCATAACGGTAATGACCTATCGCAAAACAAGACATTAAAGCTAGTCAAAATTTAATACTAATAAAACTCAGTATTTCCTTGTGTTGTGTGTGTGCGTGCGTGCGTGCGTCGCGTGCTGCGTGCATGCGTGCCTGCGTGCGTGCGCGTGCATGCGTGCCTGCCTGCGTGCGTGCGTGCGTGCGTGCGTGCGTGCGTGTGTGTGTGTGTTGTGTTCGTGTTCGTGTTGTGTGTTGTGTGTTTGTGTGTTTGTGTGTTTGTGTGTTTGTGTGTTTGTGTGTTTGTGTGTTTGTGTGTTTGTGTGTTTGTGTGTTTGTGTGTTTGTGTGTTTGTGTGTTTGTGTGTTTGTGTGTTTGTGTGTTTGTGTGTTTGTGTGTGTGTGTGTGTGTGTGTGTGTGTGTGTGTGTGTGTGTGTGTCTGTGTCTGTGTCTGTGTCTGTGTCTGTGTCTGTGCCTGTGTCCGTGTACGCGTCCGTGTCCGTGCCGTGTCCGTGTCCGTGTCCGTGTCCGTGTCCGTGTCCGTGTCCGTGTCCGTGTCCGTGTCCGTGTCCGTGTCCGTGTCCGTGTCCGTTTCCGTGTCCGTGCCCGTGCCCGTGTCCGTGTCCGTGTCCGTGTCTGTGTATATAATGTATAAAATTATTTACTTTTCTGGGATTATGTATGAAAGATCTTTCAGCGTCCCAGAGAGGGCATTACGTGTTATTAATAATTTAAGATAACTTAAGGGTGAATTTATCACAAGTAAATCTCGTGACTTGCCCTCGTCAGTGTCAATATTCATAAGTGGGCACAATTACGCAGTTTCACTCTTTTTCGGTGTTCTTATTGTGATATTATCATAAATTTATATTTCAGTAGTAGAATTATGGGTCAAAATTGCATGTTTTGATACGCATGCACTATAAAAAGCGTATACATTGTGTTATTTATTACATATATATGCAACGTTGCCAGGTTGTTTAACAAAATGTATTTTTTTCCTGAATGTAAGGTTAGCAATAAAATTAATTCTTGGTTTATTATCTAAATTGAGACAAATTAGTTCAGGGATATAATTAAGCTAGGTATAGGCTTTGAAAAGATTTAAACGTTTTATTGATATATTGAATAGGGAGAGACGGCTCCGTGTGAAACTTTAGCATGTTCAACGTACATAAATTCTCTTATTTGAAAAGGAAAACACCCTGTATATTTTGATATGGGCGAATAGTACTCTTAAAGATCTAACTTTTATCTAAATGCATTCATAACGCTAAAATTAGTAGTTTTTAAAATATTTCCAATTTTTTATTTTTCTATAACTATTTTATAACGTAACGATTTAATAGTGCCATGATTTCAAGTCACAATACCAGATTAGTAATAGTAATAATTAATTTTATTAAATATTTTAACAATAAACTAAACAATGTAATATTGAATTAATAAACAAACAATTAACAAGAACAAGAAGTAGGTAAGTCAAACGTATGCAAATGTGCACTTAAAGAAATGATAAATAAGGTCCAAACAGGCCTGCTATTTTCTCAAGGCACTGATTCAATCGTTGCCTGTAGGAACGTTGTAAATTATGCAACATTTGTTGGGTTACATTACGAAACGCTTGTTGAATTCTTTCCTCATATTTTCTGCAGTAGTCAGCGATGCTCTATAAACTTCATTTTAATGTAGCCCCATAAAAATAGTCCATGAAAGTCAGATCGGGTGATCTAGTTGGCCATCTGATAGGTCCATAACACTCTCCAACGATTAGAAATCGTTGATTTAAAAACTCCGTCACATCTCGAGCCAAATGTAGGAGCGCCATCTTGTTGGAACCATATTTCCTGATTAGCGAATGGGATTTTCTCTGCAATCCATGGTAGCACGTTGGTTCGCAATAAATTTAAATAATTTGCTGCATTTAAATTGTTTCCAAAAATGGGGTCCTAATAATCTGTTGCGAATAATACCAGCCCAAACGTTGAGACTCCATCGATGCTGATTGTTTCTGTATCTAATTATATGGATTTTCCATGGCGCAACAATGACAATTATGTCTACTTACAAAATAATTGTTATGAAAAGTAGATTCGTCTGTCATCAAAACTGTATTTAAAAAATATGTGGTTGTTGCAATCCCCAATGACAGTAATTTAATTTATTTTCAAAATCATGTTCTTCCAATACCTGGTGGAGGTGGATCTTGTGTGGATAGTATTTATATTCATTAATTATATTGTATATTGTTGATTTCTGTAACTCATGTTCCACTGCAATTTTGTAATATTTGAGGGTTTTCTTGTATAGCTTGAAGCACCACTAGTTGAGTTTCCTCGTTGTTGAAAGGTTTGGGCAATTTTTCTTTTTATATGCAATCGATCCTGTTTCCTCAAATCTATTTTTAAATTTTCAAGAACTCGTTTATCTGGACAACGGGCATCGGAAATTTTGTTTATAAATTCTGGAAGCAAGTAAACAATTACCTTGGGCTTGTCCTATTATGTAAATCATTTAAATTAATTCGTTCTTCGTACATTTCATTTTAAAATTTAGAGTTAACTTCTCTTAATTCAAGTTTTCTTCTAAACACAAATGTAGTGGAAAAGTAGTTTTGAAAGAAATCAAGTTAAAATACACCTAACTGACATAACAAAACTTTGTTTTATTGTTTTAAATCATGGCACTGTATTAAATCGTTACGTTATAAAATAATTATAGAAAAAAATGGAACTATTTTACAAACTATAAATTTTAGCGGTATCAATGTATTTAGACAAAAGTAGGTCTTTAAGAGTAATACTCGCCCATAGCACAATATACAGTGTGTTCACAGGAGCCTTTCTCCCTATTCCATATATCAATAAACCGTTTACATCTTTTCAAAGCCTACACTAGCTTAATTATATCCATGAACTAATTTGTCTCAACTTAGACAATAAACCAAGAATTACTTTTTATTGCTAACCTTACATTCAGGAAAAAATACATTTTGTTAAATAACTTGCAACTTTGCATTTTATATGCACAAATGTATACATCGTTGAAAATCTTATTCATTAGGCTATCCAAAAATGTAATGATATACAGGATGTTCCATTTAAAATAAAAATTTGATACCTACCTTTACTAATCACTTAGGTGCTAAAATATTTTAAATTCTGCACGTATTGGAACCATATAACTTTTGTATGAATGATTTTAATGAAAATCAACAACGAAGCCACAATATTCCGTCGCGTGACGCTTTGGACACCGTATATATATAATATACATTAATCTTCTGCATATAGCAGCCATTATTGGGATTTTAGAAATAAATTTACGCTTGCTGAGAATTGTCGTTTAATTGCTAGTCCTGTTGCTCCCTTTTCAAGCTTTACAGGGTCTCTCGCCCACGCTACCTAAGTGCTCTGCGGTCTCAGGACGTTTGGCGGATTTGCTAGTCGAGCTAACCATTTCGTCTCCCTTTTTATTTGTCGTGGTTGGTTAGACACGTTGCAACATCTATCTTACTAATAATAGGATTTGCATGAAATTTGGTATCTAGAGGTTTTTATGATAGAAATTCAGATCTGATCAGTGTTTGTGCATCTTCCAAAGGGCGCAACCAATAACTCTTTGCCTACATTTTTCTGTTTCAGTATATCAAATTTCTAGTCAGAAATTCTTGTTCCCTGATATGTTTTGTTCAAAAAGGTATACCTTGTAGATGTCGATTCGAACAGCCGTTTCTGTGATAACGACTATACATTATTAAGTATTGTCATTAATCACAAAAGAGTATTGTCAAACAATTCAGTCTGACCAATCTTTATTCTAATGTTAATTTCCTACTTCAATTTTTCCGAATGATATTAGCTTATGGTTATTGCCAATAAAATGGTCAGGGTATAACCTTAACTTAAGCCAAAGTATATCAATTACAAACGGCTGCTAAAGTATAACAATTATTACAAGGCGTCAAATTGTAACATTAATAGCGGCTCCAAGTGTACAAACTGGGCCAACTTATAACATTAAATAAAAAGCGATGATGTAATATACCATTCGTAATTGGCCAAATAATTTAATTAATATAAAAATTACCTTTTAATAATCACTACTGCCGTCGGCTCATCGGTAGATGAATAAGGGTGGTTCTAATTTAGAGTTTACCGCGCCAAAGTATATTATTAAATAACTTCAAACGGAAGATTAAAATAAGAATTCTAATAAATAGTTTAATTAACCTACCTGAAATGCTAATTGCTTCTTTTCTGCTTGATTATTTTCACTTAATTCCAAAAATGCTATCAAAAATTATGAAAAAATAATAAATTCTCGAGCGCCATGTTGTCTTTCTTTATATATATATATATATATATATATATATATATATATATATATATATATATATATATATATAGAACAACAAAACCTAGTTATTGAATATTACAAACAATTAACACAAATGAAAATAAAATAACAAGTTATACATAAGTTTATTTAATATATGTTTGAAAACGAAAAAATTCAGTCATAAACTAAATTATAAAAAACTTTACCTTTTAACGGTTCTGTACATACACTGTGACAGATACTATGAAGCAGAATGGTTCATATGGTGAGGTCAAAGTCTTGCTTAGTTATCCTTAAAATATGGAATTTCCTTGAAGTTTAATTCGCCAAATTTATTTGTAAAGAATGTAGAACTTGCGTTGTAAAGGTAACTCAAGTAAAACTTGCCATTTAAAATAATCGTACAGTTAAATATTGACTTATACGTGCCATTAAAGATTATTAAGTACACAAATTAAGTGATCAAAAGGTGCGTACTTAAAAAGTAAAAGTGCGTAAAATAAGTATGTAAAATAAAAGTACTTAATAAAAAATAAAAGTGCATACTTGAAAAGTAAGTACTTGAAAAGTAAAAAGTGCGTAAAATAAGTGCGTAAAATAAAAGTGCCTAAAAAAGCAAAGGCTTTAGCTTTAAATATAATGAGAAAAAATAACTTACCACCAAAATTCTGATGGCACCAAAATATAAAAATTAAGTAAAATCATGCTTATTGCAGTTAACATTCAGCATTAAGTGAACAAAAAGCTTTCAGAATAACTGAAGTGTATTTCCCTAAAATCTACACGCTTGCGCGAATACAAAATATAAATCCAATTTTTTAAGAAAGGAACTAAAACTATTTATGTAATATTACACCCAAAAGATTTGTTCTAGGAAATGCCAATTAAATTGTCATTCTCAATTCTACATATTAATAATTAAAAACTTTTCTAATATTATGCCAAATAAATGAACGATTCTTAAATTAATGTACTTTTAATACAACCACAAAAAAGGTTGTTACAAGGGATCGTTCAGACGTCTTCGAGCAACCGGTAGTTTTGCTCCTGTTATGGTTGATTATGGACGGAATCGTACTATGTGAACAACAGAGTTTCTAAGGGTACGGTTAGCAGAACTCTAAGAGAACAACTGTTACATCCATTTCACCTCAAACATTACAAGAGCTTTTACCCACCAAATTACGCTTCTGTGTTTTTATGAATGAAAAGAGAAAATGATTTAAATTTTCATTCTTTATTCACCGATGGTGCTGTTTTACGAGAAGGATATGACAAGTTTTATAATGAATGTGTTCATCATGTTGATGAAAACCCGCATGCAATAATGGTTGTGAATTATCAACGTGAATCTAAAATTTACGTGTGGGCAGGAAATTGACAGTTTTATCATAGGTACCTCGTTTAAATTGCCTAGAACATTTAGTGAATTTGCCAAATTTATTTGATGAACTTCCACTAGTTGGGCAAAATATGTGGTTCATGCATGACGGTGTACCTCTACATTTCACGCTAAATGTCAGAAAGAACTTCATTGAGAATGTTCGGAATCGATGGATCGGCAGAGGATATAATGCTCCTGCAAATTGGCCACTTCATTCACCGGATTTGACGCCCTTGGATTACTTTTATGGAAACACTTAAGGAGATGGCATATTCGAAACCAATAAACACCGAAGAAGAATTGTGGCACGAATATAAAATTTAGTAAACATTTTACCGTTACACGCAGAGATAATGGTGACGATGGATTTTCTCTGTAGAGTTAACCTTCGTGTGCATAGAAACGGGGTCACTTTCAACATTTACTTAGAGTTTAATTGAACAATTTATAATTTAATAAAAGTTTGCTGTTTTGGTCGTTTGTTATTGACTTTGTGTGCTATTCCTCTTGTTCTTTGCCAGTTCATTCTTACATTTTGCTATGTTGTTGTGTAAAGTCCTCTTGTTGTTGTCCGGTTGGTCCTTAAACACGGTCCAATCTCCTAAGCCTGGATAAAGTGTAAAGGAGGGCTAAATTTTAGTACGCAATGAAACAGATACATGGAACTACTTAACGAACGAGATAATGCAGACCCTGAACCAAATTAGTAACCCTGAGAACATGCTAAACACCGGCACCAGCAGGACGGCCACGCTCATAATGCTCGTGACAGTGCAATGGCGTTCATCGGTGCCACTAAAACGAAGTATTCAATTTCGAACCACCAGGAAATTTTGGAACAATTCATAATAGCAAGCATGTCGTAAGCCTCGGCATTGGTATACGACATTTTGAAGGATAGCACTAATTTCTGATAAGGTACAATGAAACCCAAAACTAATGAAGGAAAAATTTTACAACACAACATCAATCAAAATTAAGTAAGTTGACAACTTTTCAATTTATTTACCTCCATGAAACGAGCCGACTTTGTTCCGCAGCAAATTAGATTATTATTTTAAAACACACCACATTAGAATTATGCCTTAGAAGTTTTATATGATGTTATAAATGTACAGAAGAAGAATTAATAGTTGTTTTTACAAAACGGCCGTCAATTTGAACATTTATAGCTTTTCACTTGTTTTTAACAGTTGTTCATGATTTTTACCATTCTATTAAAAGTTTCTTAAACAAAAATCAATCATTACTTTGATATCGTTGTTATGGCCGCTGGCCTCTAAACACGCTCTAAATTTTGCAATTTGCTTAGTTTGGACTAGTCCTAAGCCTAGATAAAGTGTGAAGGAGGCACAAACTATGATAAATGCAGATTCCTCATTACTAATCCAACCTATACACCTTAAGAAACCATAGCAACAATCAATTATTAAATTAAACGGTTAAAAGTCTTCTTTTCGCCATAACTCTGGAACAAATAAAGATATCAAATTGCGTTATTTACGTTTTTGTTACAAATTTAAGCTACTTTCCGCTTATGATGTCATAATTATACCGTATGATTTAATTGTTCTGAATAAAATCAAAATACTGGTATTATTACAAATTGCGCCTCTAACAATTTTATTATGAGCTATCGCGTACCAATGGATGCGACAGTTAAAAGTACTTACCTTTTTCTTCTAAACAAGCCTAGGTTTACTACAATCGGATAAGTCGTTTAAAATAACAGCGATTTAAATGATTACACATTCAATAGCTTCCCACTCTTATTAAGGTCGGTACGCCAATGAGCGTTAGACCAAAATGATGCAGAATTGTCTAAGCTTTCTAACGATGTTACCAAAGGTATGCCTTAATGTGGGAATTTTCGGAGAAATTTATAATTTTATTTTTAATTTTCAATTGCGCCCTTGCGATGAATTACGGAACTTAAAAATAATTTCCAGGATTTTCTCGTGGCGACTTTTATAATGAATTTTTTTTCCACTTTTTATGTCCACTAGTTTCTGAAATATGGCCGGTGGCAGCCTTAATGAAACACCCTGTATATATATATATATATATATATATATATATATATATATATAAGGTGATTGGTTAGTGCGATAAAGTTCAGTATCTTCTATGTCCTTCAATTATCAAAGCAAACGTTACGGAGATTATAGCCATCATTAAGCTTCATATTTTAAAATTAGTTACAATGTTACAGGGTGTTCCATAACGCCGTCACACCAAAGTTAAATTTTTTAAACGAAACACCCTATATTTTAATTTAAATTTGAAATCCTTCACTTCCTCATTACAAAATATATACTTGTAATATGTTATACAAGGTATTTAAAAGTTATAACCACTTTTCCTTGAAAATCGTGACAAGTTCACCGCCCTGTATAGTTTCAAAGGGCTACAAGAACAATGATCTGTTGCAGCCGTAGCTTTTAATAATTGTCAAATTTTATAAAAATGATTGAGTTTGTGAATATTTGTTAAATTAATTACAGGGTGAGTCAAAACATCAATTCATTATTTTCTCAGTTTTTTCAACCTGTATTTTATATCACTATCGAAAAGTACTATTGTTTTACTTATATTTTTGTTAAGCATTCCCTATGCCCAAAATTATTAGTTTTGAGATATTTTCATTTTCATTTCAGTATTAATTATGTGCCTAAATGTTTTCCAATTATGAGTTGCCATGATTTATTTGTCAAAACTGACAGTTTACTATTATTGTCTGTGAATATAGTGGTCAAATAACGAATACAGGAATAAAACAAATATACTACAAACAAATTTTACAAAAATTACAATTACGAACAAATAAAACCAATACTAATTTCCCAAACTACAATAAAGTTAATTACAAAGATGTTCAAAATGACCTCCCAAGACATCTGTGCTTGCCTGAAAACGGTAATTGAAAGAGTTACTAACATTACTAAGCATTTGTACACTGATATTTTGAAATTCATTTGTTATTCTTTCCTTCATGTTATCTCTTGTTGGCGGAGGTGTCTTATAAACTTCAATGTTAATGTAACCCCACAAAATGAGTCCATTTTATTGAATTCTGGTGACCTGGGTGACCATCGCACTGGTCCACCTCTTCCGATCAATTTTCCAGGACACTGATCACCTTGAATTAAAAGATTATGGTGTACTGGAGAACCGTCATGTAAAAACCACATTTGCTGGCGGATACGAAGTGGAACCTCTTCCAGTAATACAGGTAAGTGATTTACTAAAAATCTAAATACATCTCAGTATTTAAATGATCTTCAAAAATATGGCCCTACGACACAGTTACCAACAATACCTCCAAACATTTAATGACCATCTGGTTTGACTATTTGTATTTATATGGTATGGATTACTTGTGGAATAATAGTGAAAGTTGTGCCTGTAACACAACCATTTCGATGAAATGTAGCTTCATCTCCAAACAATACATAGTCAAAAAGTCTCTGTTGATTAACCTTTGTAGGGCCCATTCACAAAATGCTAATCTCTTCTCAAAATCATTATCTGTTAATTCCTTATGCAATTGAATGTGAGGTGCATTTTGTTTTACACAGAATTATTTGTACACAATAGCAACTAAGTTGTTGTTCTTTAGAAATACTCTTATACTTGTATGTGGGTTTTCTGTAACTGCCAACAACACATTCATTTCGTTTTCCTCTGTCACAGTAGTATTTGTTCGTTCATGCTTTTCATAGTTAACTGAACCAGTTCGGTTAAACCGATCCATCAATCTTCCTAAACTTGGTTTTGTAGGTTGTCACCTCTTAGGAAAACGCATTTTTATTGCATTATCCCAATATCCATATCATATCTAGCATTTCATCACGAGTAAAATTCATTTTTGCCCTATTTTAGATTTTTTAAAATTATAAACAATTTTACCACAACAATCAATTAACAGACAATAATGGTAAACTGTCAGTTTTGACAAATAAATCATGGCCAACTCATAATTGGCAAACATTTAAACACATTATTATACTTTGCATATAAAATGAAAATGTCTCAAAAACTAATAATTTTGGGCATAGGGGATGCTTAACAAAATATAAGTGAAACAATAGTACTTTTCGATAGTGATATAAAATACAGGTTGATCCATTTGAAAAACTGAGAAAATAATGTATTGATGTTTTGACTCACCCTGTAATCAATTTAACGAATATTCACAAACTCAATCATTTTATAAAATTTGACAATTATTAAAAGCTATGGCTGCAACAGATCATTGTTCTTGTAGCCCTTTGAAATTATACAGGGCGGTGAACTTGTTACGATTTTCATGGAAAAGTGGTTATAACTTTTAAATACCCTGTATAACATATTACAAGTATATATTTTTGTAATGAGGAAGTAAAGCATTTCAAATTTAAATTAAAATATAGGGTGTTCCGTTTAAAAAAATTTAACTTTGGTGTGGCACGGCGTTATGGAACACCCTGTAACATTGTAACTAATTTTAAAATATGAAGCTTAATGATGGCTATAATCTCCCGTAACGTTTACTTTGATACTTCGAAGGACATAGAAGATACTGAACTTTATCGCACTAATCAATCAGCCTGTATATGCAGGGAGAGTCAGTTTTTTGTAGACAAACTTTAACAGGAGATAGAACACATGTTTCTAAAAAGAAAAGTTCCTATAAACATATGGCGTAGAAGGCTTCGTTTCCGAGATACAGGGTGTTGAATATAATTTTTTTTTCTCAAATTTTCATTATAACTCATAAACGAATGCTTAAATTTTTTTCATGTTGGGGGGATAATGTCTATTAATTAAGGGGCATAAAACAAGCGATAAGAATGTTCACAAACTTGCACAGTGGCGGTGTGGAGGGTACTCAACCGCTTTCATAAACAGAACTTCTACGCAATGACTATTTTTAAAAAACTGTTATTTTCATTATCTACATACAGTTTAACAAAAATAATGTACCTTCTTCTGTTTCGAAATTCCTGTGCGTTTCCGAGTTATTTTGCTTTTTAGTGTTTGATGTGGTACTAAGTTAAGTAATGTGCTTTATGTGAATAATTGAATATAAAGTTTTTAATAAAAAGATATAATAAAACATTTAGAGCCATTTTAGTACCTAACGATCGTTTCTTTAAAATTTCAAATACATTTTCATTTATAAATAGGTAGGTTATCGGTTTTTTAGTATCCATTGTTATTATCCTCGTATAAAAAGAAATGCATAATTATTATTGTTATGCGGTCAATACTTTCTGTATAATTATGTATGTATCAATTTCGCCATAAACATGTATGTAGTTTTAAGTGAGATTCTAATAAGTTATAAACCGCTGCTCACTTGTTCTCATTAAAGAGCCGCCACTGTATCAAGTCATACTCAAATACAAGACTTTTGTAAATTGAAATCTGTTTAGTACACTAATTTTAACAATCCTTATTTATTATTGTAACAATACTTAATTAATAATTGTGAAATTAATAAGAATTCTTAGCAATAACGATTTATAAATAAATAACAATAACACTAGTATAATAAAATTAGACACTTTGTTCAAAATGTAAACCGTTCTTTTCAATACACATTTCACAGCGACGTACAATAGAACGTCTTAAGTTAATTAAATGATGCACCCTTATTTCATTGCAAGCATCTCTGATGCGATTGTGAAGTTCTTCAAGTGTATTAACCGGAGTGGTATACACTTTTCCTTCATGAATCTCCATACAAAAAGTCAAGTGGCGTTAAATCGGGGATCTAGGAGGCCACGCCACTGGATTTCACGACCTATCCACCTCCCGGGTAGTTATTGTTTAGCCAATTTCTTACATTTCTGCCATAATGGGCCGGACATCCATCAAGCTGAAACCAAGAATGTCCTCTTAAATTTAAAGGAATGTCTTCCCACATATTAACATGTTCTTCTAAAATTGTAGGAAATTTTTTGAATTTACACGTTGTGGTAAGAAATAAGGTCCAAACACGTGGTTGCCGTAAATTCCAATCCAGACATTTGTACTAAATTCATGTTGAAAACTTCTTGGTCGAATGGCATGTGGGTTTTCATGTGCCCATATATTCAGATTGTGAAAGTTTACGATACCACGACGAGTAAAACAGGATTCATCAGTCCACAGTATGTTGGATAAGAAATCTCTATTATTTTGAATGGAGTTAAGAACCCACCTACAATAATTAAGTCTTCGTACGGCGTCACCTGGACATAAACCATGAACAGGTTGAAAATGATATGGGCGTCTGTGATCCCGTTTTAAAACCCGGGAAACTTTGGGAAATACCAAGAGCAACAGCAGTACGTCGAGTACTTGTCGTGGGGTTCCTATTAAATTCACGCAATATACCCTCTCCAATTCTATCCCGTCCACGGTTGTTCTGTCGGCCCCCATGTACATTTTTCAAACCCTGGTTAACAAATCGACGATGGATACTCACAAAAACGGAATGATGAGGTTGGCGTCTATTTGGAAATCTTCTCCGATACTCCCTAGCTGCGTACCTTGAATTCCCATTTGCGTACTCATAAATAAAATGAATGTCAGATTGTTCGCTATTTGTAAATGTAAACGGCATGTTACACTAATTAAAAGCTGGCAAATCAAATGAAATAACTTTTTGGACTTAAAAACAATAATTAATAACAGTGAAATTATTCAAGATGAAGCAAGTGTTTGTAAAAAGTCAAACTGTCGTTTCAAAATATAAAATTTAATACTTACTTGTTTTCCAAGGAGTATCATATTTTCTTGCAATGAAATAAGGGTGCATCATTTAGTTAACTTAAGACGTTCTATTTGTACGTCGCTGTGAAATGTGTATTGAAAAGAACGGTTTACATTTTGAACAAACTGTCTAATTTTATTATACTAGTGTTATTGTTATTTATTTATAAATCGTTATTGCTAAGAATTCCTATTAATTTCACAATTATTAATTAAGTATTGTTACAATAATAAATAAGGATTGTTAAAATTAGTGTACTAAACAGATTTCAATTTACAAAAGTCTTGTATTTGAGTATGGCTTGATACAGTGGCGGCTCTTTAATGAGAGCAAGTGAGCAGCGGTCTATAACTTATTAGAATCTCACTTAAAAACTACATACATGTTTATGGCGAAATTGATACATACATAATTATACAGAAAGTATTGACCGCATAACAATAATAATTATGCATTTCTTTTATACGAGGATAATAACAATGGATACTAAAAAACCGATAACCTACCTATTTATAAATGAAAATGTATTTGAAATTTTAAAGAAACGATCGTTAGGTACTAAAATGGCTCTAAATGTTTTATTATATCCTTTTTATTAAAAACCTTATGTTCAATTATTCACATAAAGCACATTACTTAACTTAGTACCACATCAAACACTAAAAATCAAAATAACTCGGAAACGCACAGGAATTTCGAAACAGAAGAAGGTACATTATTTTTGTTAAACTGTATGTAGATAATGAAAATAACAGTTTTTTTAAAAAATAGTCATTGCCGTAGAAGTTCTGTTTATGAAAGGGGTTGAGCACCCCCTCCACTCCGCCACTGTGCAAGTTTGTGAACATTCTTATCGCTTGTTTTATGCCCCTTAATTAATAGACATTATCCCCCCAACATGAAAAAATCTAAGCATTCGTTTATGAGTTATAATGAAAATTTGAGAAAAAAAAATTATATTCAACACCCTGTATCTCGGAAACGAAGCCTTCTACGACATATGTTTACGGGAATTTTTCTTTTTAGAAACATGTGTTATATCTCCTGTTAAAGTTTGTCTACAAAAAACTGACTCACCCTGTATATATATATATATATATATATATATATACATATATATTATTTTTCAATAAATACTACATACAATTAAATGTATAGAAACAGTTCTGACTTACTACAACACACATATATATTGTACTACAGTACTTCCTAAAACATAACCTTACTTTTACACATTTTTCATAGCCGTTTTATTACGCTTTTATAAGGACTCTACAACATAAGTACTCAGTAATAAAATAAAATCGCTTACCTGCACATATAAACACCAACACATCGATTTCAAAAACAAAAAAAAATGTGTTAAAACAGCAAAAACAACAGAGCAGAAAAACACGTGTATTTATCAGCAGTTACAAACGAAACTGGAGAGAGACTAAGAGACCATCCGACACAATCGTGAGCCAGACCTTCCTATAGACCACCGCCAAATCTGAAACCTTTACAGTAAACCATTATAATAAAAATCGCATAAAATAGTAAAGTCATACTTGAGCCGGCGGTCCAGCAGAAAATTGTGAGTGGCTCATATATGGGACGCTTGGTAGCGAACGTGTTAAATTAATAAATATTCATGGGCTTAAAATGATTCTTACGAACCATTTTACCATGGGATAAAACGGTTCTTAGAATATTGCGTTTGAGATTAGTTCATGTTTTCGAACAGTGGCAGCAGCAGTTACTATCAACCCTAATAATGCTAAAGAATGACATGAGTAATATGTAGGAGACAAGCATTTCCCCTTAAGGAGATTTTCTGTTCATCTCCCCCAACCATGCCCAGTATAATTAACTAGAATAAAAACTATCTTAAGCATTGATGCTATCGTTTCACAAAAAAAGAAACATAACTATTCATAATGAACATCTTTGGACTTCAAACCAGTACTATTATAATAGCTCATTCTAGAAAAATTAAACATAATTATCTAATGAAAATTTTATAACACTCGTAAATACATAATTTTTAGCGAATATCAATTTAGTTCAGATCAAATCTAATTTGCTACAAATTTTATGAGATGACGTTGGATTTATTGCGTTAAACAACTTAATCATAGATAATTTGGATTTATAACGTAATTATGATTTCCCCTAGCTATAAATTACACTAATTTATGCTTGAGTAAGTCTAAGATGAGCAAATAGATTTTCAATACTGGTCAGGAGATGGCTAATTAAAATATAGATAAGACTACGTTTATTAGTAATGTAGAATTTTATTTAACCCAATACTCATGAATTGGGAACCGAAAAACTTGATTATTAAAAAAGTTGGTATTACTGTAAGTATTAAGAATAAGACGCCATTTTACAAGTAAAAAATCGGAAATATTTTAATTTTATTTCACGTCAACACAAAACACGGAGTTTACAAACACATAAGTGTAACATTAGCTTCATATGATCATGATACACAAAACATTTAATTTCTTTCTTTATGTTTTTGAAAATTAATTTCTAAATTGCCACGAGAGTATTCACCACATGAAACAACACCGTCTTCTTCCAAGAGAGTGTCCATTGTTGCTCTAAATGTAAAAATATCATTATTATCATTTATTAAAAGCAAAACTTACCGTCTGTCCTCTCGTGGCTGTTGTTCTCAGCCTAATTCTCCCGGTGGTAAAAGTGGGCTACGGATTTGTGGAGTTTGTTTTCCAGTTGTTCCTACGGTTACGACGGTTGTTGTAGTTAATTCGGAACAATTTGATTCACGTTTTCGGTATATGTTTCCACCATGATTATATAAACTGAAAATAATACTATTTACAATTCTTGTTAGAGATGAAAATGTGTTAAAACTAAAAGTTTTAATTTTTACTTTCTCTTAACCCATACACCTACGTAGGTATATAAATATTGGTATACTTTTCTTTATTCTTACATTGAAGTGTTACGTTTGTTAGACCCTGCGATTATGTAAAGTGTGATACGATTTGTGGTCGATTTGAAAAAAAATTACCCTTCTTAATTACCGAATTACTTGAATACTATAATTTAATTAGTTATCGTCGATTCTCGATATTGCTCTGACACTGGCACTCATTAAGAACCCTTTAACCCTTTCGCTCCCAATGAGTAATATATGTCCCATGAATATTCCAAAAAATCCCAGAGACCAAGTCTGCAATATAATTTAGGTATACCGTTGTCCCACTGGTAATCGTCTATAAGTGCAGCAAATCCCCCACCATAAAATTTTCGCGCGCATAAATAGGAGTCATAACTTGTTTATTTGCCTGCAAATGTGCACGTTTTTGGCCATTTCTTGCGATTTTTTGAGTGTTTTGTAGTTGTGTGAGAAATATAAGCGGTATAACATAACGGGGTAAGTTTGTAAATGTGTAGTTTACAATATAAGATTGTTTTTCCCACCGAATAACTACAAAATATTATTTTTACATGTGGGACATATTAGTCCCAGTGGTATTCCTAAATGGGATATAGATGTCCCATTGGTATTTATTATTCAGGGTGGAAAATTCTTTCAGGAGGAATAAACCCCTTTCTTAACGTGACTTGCAGTCTATTGCTGAGCACATATTTGATTCAGAAAGTGAACAGGAGAAACCGTTTCAAGACAGCGGCTCAGAATATGTTCAATCGACGACAGATTCATCATCTGATGAAGAAAATACAAAAACGAAACCCGCAAACAAAAACCAGCAAATACCGCAGAATAAAGAAAACTCAAACAAGCGTAAATTTCAAGAAGCCTTTAGTGCTCATTCGGAATCAGAATCGTCTTCCACTGAATCTGTTTTGGAAGATGAAGCTGAAAGCACTACGGTACAAGTTTCGGTTCAAAATTTAGATGAATGGGTCCAAATCAATGAAACATTCATACCTAGAAAAGCAATTCCAACTACAAGGCGGTGTAATATTTTGATTGACATAGATCGATCCGCATCCGCATTGAAAATTTTTCCAAAAAGTCTTTTTATGTGGATTTCTGATAAAACCAACAAACGGCTGGGCATATTGATGGAACAGAAAAACCTCTTAATTCCCCTTGCAGACCCATACGAAATTATGATCGTAATCGGATGTTATGTCATATAATAAAGTCCCAGTAATCCATCACTATTGGTCTACCCACTCTTCTTTGGGCAACAAAATGATCAAACACGCAATATCCAGAAATCGATTCCAGCTGCTGTCGTCCAAAATGTACTTCAATGGGCCGCAAAAACCCGAGGGTGCCTCTAAAACTTATTACCTAGAAGAAGTCCTGGCGTGTTTGAAACATACTTTCAATCGAGGAAGAAGTGATAGTACACATCAAAGTATTGATGAGGCCATGGCCAAATTCAAAGGTCGCAGTTCCTTGAAGCAACATCTTCCTCTAAAACCGATAAAGAGGGGCATAAAACTGTGGGTAAGATGTGATTTAAATAGTGGATATACATACGATATCAACATATACTCCGGTAAAGATGACCGAAGGGATAAAGATATCACTCTCGGGGAACATGTTGCATTGCAGCTTGCCAGCTCAATTAGAGAAACTAATATTAGCTTATGCTTTGATAGATTCTTCACCTCAATAAAACTTATAAATCAGCTTCCGTTTGCAGCAGTTGGAACTACTATAGCAACTAGGAGAAACATGCCCAAATTTGAAGTAAATAAAAAGCGCGAGAGAGGTGACGCACAATTTTTGGCTAATCAGCAAGATAGCTGTCCTGGAAAGAAGTAAAGATGTTACCTTGTTATGTAACTGTCTAGGTGGCAAAATGACCGTAGCCGAGAGAACTGGAAAAGATGGAAATAAGGTTCAAATTCCTTGCCCAGAAATGGTAGCTTTCTACAATAAGTTTATGGGGGGCGTTGATTTATCCGATCAACTTGTTGGTTTATATGATATGGATAGAAAAACAACCAAATGGTGGCAGCGGGTATTTTATAGACTACTCATCACAGCTGGTGTAAATTCCTGGATTGTATACAAAGAGCTTCAAACCAGAGAAAATAAGAAAATGGCTTTTTTTTAGATTTCCTTGTTCCTCTTGCCGAAAGTCTAATTTCATATGGGAGGGATCATGCAAAGGTTGTGCGTAGAAGACAATATGGGAGACCTTCTTCTACATCAAGACTTCTGAACAAAGATGACCATTTACCTATCGAGAGCCACACAAGAAGGCGCTGCCATAATTGTACTAAGAAGAAAAAAGAAACGAGAACCAAAACCATGTGTATTGCTTGTGATTTGCCGTTATGTAAGAACTGCTTTGCTTCGTTTCACACATAAGAACGTTTAGGTCAAAATTATAAATAAGAGTAAATGTCAATACACCTACAAAAATAAATTTTGCCTTGTTTCCACGTTATTGCTTCATTCGTAAATGAAAACCGGTGGGACTTATTTATCCCATTACTCATACCAGAGGGGCACATATGTCCCACCACTCCCCTCCCTCTACCCCAAATGATATTTTTTTTAATTGTATTTATTCTACTCTTTATATTCCCCACAAATAAATAATGGTAAAGAAAATATCAAAACGAACAAAAAATAAATTGGTAGTGAAAGGGTTAATAACAGCTAATCGTATTTAAATACATATTCTTATAAGTTTATAACGTACTGATCTTATTATATTAATTGATGTCTTATCACATTTCTATACGAATCAATTGCTTGGGTTGCTAACAACATAGTTTTGTTTACAAGAGGTATTTTACCTAATTTAAAAATTGTTGTTGTTTGCTAGTAGTTGCAGCAGTCTGCCAACATTTTTAATCGGATGACGTCACAATTAAAAAGAATAGGAAAAGGCGTGAACACGTCCCACTCTTACGTAACCACGCCCACCTTTACCATGTGACACCGTCCTCTCGCATGGGGAACCGTCCATGTTCGGTTGTTTGGTTCATAGCCCCCAGCTTTAAGCTGCGCGCTCTCATTAGAAGCCTAAGCGCAAGACTCGCCCACTTTTAAATTCTGCTTTTTGATTGATCGTTAGACCTGCCCAATCCCACAAGCAATGTGCTGGAGAGTAGGTTTAATCCTTGTTGGTGCCTTGGGGTAAGCTAATTGGAGGACTAAGGCTCGGAATTCTACTTCGTTGAGTTTGTTTGTTTGTGGCGCCAACTAATGGTGTATTTTTAATACTGAGAGTTTCCTGTAGCACAGGCCCAACCTAGTGGTATATTTTAAAAGTTAATGTAGATTCCTGGCGGGAAAAGTTTTAAATAGTATTCTAGTAATGGTCTCATAGAACACCGACAGTGCTCCAAAACTTGTATCCGGGTGTTAGCTCTCAGGGGTTTTCCTCGCAGTTAAAATCAACTCCTCGTTAACAAAATCGACATTTTTTATGCTTCAATAAAGTTCTACATTTATTTGTAATCCAAGAGACACAACTAATTAACACTTTAAGGGGTAGTGAGGGAGATGGACAACCTTAGATTTTGAATCCTATTTCAAGATATATCGTTTTTCAAGATGCTGAAGCAGGTTGCACGAACTGAAAACCAAGCCAGATGTAAATGGGACTTCGGCCAATCCCAAGTTGTTAGATATAATGATCTGACGCTAGAAATGAGACAAATAACCTTGTGTTATTTCAAACTACAACTTCTAATTATACCATATGATGGTGTTGCCACTCCTAATCATATTACAAGGGCGCTGCTGACTGTACGTTAACTTCTAATTATACCAAAAAATGTTGATAGTTTATAAATATACTACATGATGGCTTGGCATATTGTATGATGACTTCTAATTATACAAAAAGCTCCTACATTGACTTATAATCCAAGATAAACTACTAATTAGTCCTTTTAGGAGTGGTGAGAGAGATGGACGCTCTGGGATGTTGAAATCTGTTTAAGATCTGTTGAAGACGTTGGAAGAAGCTGTATGAATCGAGAACCAATCCAAACTAACCAAAGTATATCGCTGATCGTATCATTCGCATAAACAACCTTATAATTAATTACCTTACAGGCGTTAATTAATACCTCTGATGACAATGATGACTATAAATCATATTGAAATAGATTTAAATTAATATCGGCATTTAAAGTCTCCATCTTAATAAGGTTAAAACGTTTAGATAGAGCAGCCTGATCATCCGCCTTTGATAAGCTTTAACATGGTTATTATTAGTGTTTGGAATCTTGTTTTTACAAAATAAGTCAGCTTATTAATACCCCTTTACTTTTAACAATTAACCCCTGTAACAAATAAACTATTTTAAATTTATGTGACCTAGCAGAACCTTCTTATTGAGAGATAAACATGGAGATCAACTTGAGGAAATTTTAGAGATGTCTTATAATTGCATTATGCTTTAGTTAAATACTATAAATTATTTATAAAGAATATATTTAGTTCTATACTATGAATTGCGCATAAAGAGTGATCGTGGCGTGTGGTATAATAACGAAAGAATAAAAATACTGAATATTTTCGATAAGCTATCAGTAGTGTATGTATATGTACCGGGTGGCCCACCACATTCGCCTCGGTTTTTCTACGATAAATGAAAAGGGTTGGGAAATAATTTTTAGCGCAGTCATATGTGGGTTCTTGAGGAGCATATTCCAAAATTATGTTTGAATATACAGGGTGGCACAAAAATAAAGTACATATCAAAGTTATATTTTTTCTTATGGAACACCCTATAATTTTTTATATTTTTAGATACTATAGACCAAATAAAGGTAAGTTTCTATTACACTTCCTATACCTAAAACTGATCGTTTCTGAGAAATTTTGAGAAATATAAAAATACATATTGTAATTTAAAAATTGCTTACACCCTGTAACATAGAACGAGCTGCTCAAAATTTAATCTACTGGTTAGCTGAAAGGTTAAGGTATACTACCACATAAAAGTTTTATTTCAAAATTATACAGAGTGGTGAAAAAAGTTGCCCCAAAGTTTAGGCACACATTCTATTGCATAACTTCTTAAAGTTAAATGGAACACCCCGTATTTAGTGGCTTATTTCGACCAGAATTAGATTCCCTTTAAAACTATATTAGGGTTCCCTATGCCTATCTCTTATGCTTTTTACGCAAACGGCGTTTTTATATTTTACTTTTTATCTGCCATACCTATCCTACTATTTTTTTAATAATAGTAGGCTTTGGCCAAGATGGCGTTAATTATTTAGAAAAAAATGATTTAACAGTGACGCTACTTGTTAGTCAAACCATTATCATTGTTTAAAGTAGTTTAAAATTGTTTTTCGAGATTGTTACATTTCATTAGTTAAAATGAGAACTTACCCCCAAGAAGAACGAATTGATATGATCTTGGTAATCGGCCAGTGTGAAGAAAACTGTTTATTAGCGTCAAGAGTATATGTCCAAAGGTATCCTAGCAGGCATCATCCTAATAAGCGTTCATTGGAAAAGTGGTTGCAGCTTTTCCGAAAATCAGGCAGTGTGTCTTATACTAAGCCCGAACGACAAAAATCGGTTACCGGAAATGAGGAAAATGAATATTTAGTGATGGAATCTCTGGTAGAATACCCTCAAACAAGTCACCGAAAAATACATGAAGCAACTGGAATAAGCAGACAGTGCATTCAAAGAATAATTAAAAAACACAAATTTTACCCGTATCACATACAACTACATCAACTCTCTGAAGAAGATTATGATCGACGACTTTTTGTTTATGGGTTGTAGAAAAGTTTGGTGATGATGAAAACTTTTTTGAATACGTGCTTTTTTCCGATGAGTCAAGTTTTCATAACAACGGATTAGTTAATAGACATAACTTTCACTACTATAGTGACGAATATCCTAATATTTTTAGAACCCTTGATCACCAGCACAGATGGTGTATTAACGTGTGGGGTGGAGTAATCGGAACGCAAATGGTAGGTCTATACTTTTTTTATGGCCACTTAAACGGCGCCATGTTTCTTAGATTTATTAGGAACAATGTGCCTATACTATTAGAAACTATTCCGCTTAATATTCGTTAACGAATATGGATGCAGCTTGATGGTGCTCCTGCACACTTTGATAGACCTGTATATTCAAAAATAATTTTGGAATATGCTCCTCAAGAACCCACATATGACTGCGCTAAAAATTATTTCCCAACCCTTTTCATTTCTCGCAGAAAAACCGAGGGGAATGTGGTGGGCCACCCTGTACATAATATGGAACTCTGATTTCTACATGGTAAAGTAGATACTTTAGTTTATTACTGTTTATGATCAGGTGTGAAAATCAGCCTAGCCAAAACGATGTTAAATGCAGAAACAAGACGTGTCCAAGCCATTGATTTGAAACAACTTCTATCAATGCATAATAAAAAAATTCTATAACTGTGTATTCGCCTTATATAATCATTGCATTTTATGTAATCACCTTAACGGATTTATTAAACAATAAAAAATTAGGATAAACACTTTTAATTCATTAAAAAGTTCTTAGAAAGTATCAATAAAAAAACAAAATACTTTAATTAGGGACGTACCCCCGCGCATACGCAAGCGTCTGAATTCGTGCGTTCACCGAAGGGTTTCGGTCATTTTCGGAAGACATTTTTGTTTTTGACGGTCATTTTTGTTTTTGTCGGTCATTTTGAAATCAATTAATCTAATTAATTTTAAATCTAAAGCGTCGTTTTGTTGTAATGGAACCATCTAGAACTCTTCTCTAGGAAGCGTAAATGATAGTCTAGCGGGGGTCATCCAAAGGAATCAAAACACTCCCCGGTACCATTCTCGTCAATGTATATCGCTGTACATTGCTGCCCTGGTTTGTTTGCAGGATCCATGTTCACAATAATTACGCGCGGTCTGGACGTGTGCCTGGGTAGCTGATTAGAAGCACATACAAGTCGAAACAGATTCTTATGGCAGGGGATCAATTTCAAACATCTCAACACATGTACCGCATACATCTTTGGAGTTGGTACGTGTCCAGTCTTGTAAAAGTAACGCGTTTTCCACAGCACACAAAGGCGCCTCAATGTTATGTTTTAAATAAATATACACCTTGACTTCATTTATCAGTTTTTTTAATCGACGGACAACCAATCTCGTCCAGATTTGTATTGGTTCGTTAAGAAATCTGAAAGACTGCTGATCTTTACTACCCTTAACGTGAATTTTGTTAAACGGCAGTAACGCTCTTATCAGCTCATCTTGCAAATCGTTGTAGGGTACATACCCCAACCACCATTTCAGCCCATGATATTTATCCTCTAAATACTTTATGTCTTGACATGGGTTTTAACATAAAATAATTTCGAGGCGGTTTTATCAGCATCAGCAATAAAGCTCCATGATGTGCAATTTTTTTCGGTGTGAATTCGTTGTTATCGCCTCTAAACCCTTGTACGTCCAAGTGTATGTATATATATATATATATATATATATATATATATATATATATATATATATATCCTTTCAGGTCTTGTCAATCCATGTTTGTTGGTGTTGCCTTGTCATGAGATGTGCTTAGTTTTGGTGTTAAAAAAAAGAAAAACATTTATTTATTTAATATTTAATAATGCATTAATTGGCTTAAGTGTATGTGATGTATAGTGGGGTGTAGCGTGCTTAGTGTGATTATTAGATTCGTCGTCCGGTTTCTTGCTAGGTCGTCATCGAATAGACGGGGGGATGCGGAGGGCATATGGGATGTTGTCTAGGGATTCTTCTAGCTCCTCGTGGATGTCGTCAAGGAATTGTGTAAGGATCGCGGGGGATGCTTGAATTTTATTTTAGGTTTTCTTCGTGGGAATTTGGGAAAACGGTAGTTGTAGGGTGTGGTAAGGATGTCTTTGGTAGGGATAGTGTCGCCGAAGATTAGTTTATGCGCAAAGTTTTTCTGTAGTGTTTGGATTATGTGTATGATGGTTGGTATGATTGCGTGTTGTGTTGTGAGGTCGCTAGGGTACCTGAGAGGTAACCTGTGTATGCGTCTGAGTATTCGGCGTTCACGGGAATCAATAGAGGAAAGGTGATTGGAGTTTATGTTCGTGTACATGGGTGCTCGGAAATCCATAACAGGGCGAATATATGTTTTGTAAGTGTGTTGGTACATCGGGGAGCCAATTGAGGGTTCTAGTAAAGAGGATTCCTAGGTGGGCGACTCCTTGTTTGAGTGGAAGTCTTTCTTGGTTTAGGGTGAGGAAAACGTTTCTGGAGGCAAGGTTTGGGAACTTATCTTAGGTGTAATTAGGATGTCGGAAGAGGATTGTTTGGGTTTTGGTGAGATTGACGGAGACTCTCCACCGGTTCGCCCAGTTGCAAACTGCGCAACGACTACTCCGGGTTGTGTGACTTCGGGAATGTCGGATGCGAAGGTAATATAGAGGATCGGGGCTAAGGCAGAACCTTGCGGTACGCCTGCTGTAGGTTGGAAAGGATCTGAGAAGGTTTTCCCTACTTTGACCCGAACTGACCGATTGGTCAGGTACGAGGGTAGGAGTTTGGAAAACGGGTCGAGAATGTTGAGGTTACGGATCATGTGCAGGAGACTGGCGTGCCAGACCCTGTCAAATGCTTGCTTAATGTCCAGAAACACAGCCAGATTGCATTTCTTGCGATTGAATGCTCTGGTGGTCTCTGTAGGCAGCTTCGACAAGGGATCATAATTACAGATATGGATTTAATTACCCTAAATGCAAAAACATGTTTTCATCCTTTTAAAAACGTTAAGAAGTTAGAGGCTGGGGCAGAATACAAGCTAATCAATCTGGACATCACATCAATAAAGTACAGTGAAAGGGTGGTGGTTGAACTGTAGTAATTTAACTGTGTGATATATTGATGTTGTATTAACGTGCAATAAGGAATATGTGTGCATATCTTTGTTTGTAGAATTTTTTGTAATATTGTGCAGTGGGAAAGTTGGATGCATGTTCAAGAATGTGAGGTAGTAGCCTAAATTGTGCGAAAGGAGGATTCGCCCATGTACAGAGTAAATGTAATTGCAATTAATGGTTTTTTCGGGGGGTTTTCAGTGAATTTAAAAGTGAATTCAAGATAGCTACTTTTATTTCGCATCGTTTACGTCTTGTTACACTTGCAGAGATTCGACGCGACAAGGAAACGCGTGAGATCTCGTTTGTGATAAGTGAATGTTGATGTTAGGGCGAAGATTTTGGTAATATGGCGGGCAGAAGGTGTGCGCCCAATTGAAGCGATGGCCAGTTCAGATAGTTCCGTGACAGAATAAGTAAATATCGCGGGCGCGTTGTTCTTGAGGGGACCATTAGAATGGCGTGTTTTGGGTTTTATTTGTGAAATTGTAGTTCAGTAGCAGCGCTTATATGAGAGGGTGCAGTGACCCATAAGGAGATCTACAATAACATAAAATTAATTGTACAGAGCAACTAAGAGTTTTAATATATTTAAGTGGAACTAAACATTCTTCATTGAAGGGCAAACATTAAAGCATAATGTGATGTTACATTAAATCAAGGGGCCCATGAAGATACGTAAGTAAACGATGGACACTGTGTTCGCGAGTGTTACAGCCGAATGCATTAACGGATACGGCTGTTTTCTGTGTTGTGTATAGAGCATTTGCGAATTTTAAAAGGATTATTGAAAGCAGATCATATGGACTGCACTATATCTACGGATAAAGGGTTAATTAGCATAAATTGTAAGAATTGGTTTTAGATTTTGTTTCACAGATACAAGCACGATTATCTTTTAAGTACCTTTTTTTTATTGTTGTGCTAATCATTGTTCATTGTGTGTTTAGTATTAAGATTTTGGGGCAATTCTTAGTCTATAAGCGTTGATTATTGTGGTGGTTCCTTTAACCACGTGTGTACATATTTACAATTGCAAATTTGTCAATGTACATCCAGTATTTAATTTTACTCTGTTGTTTATTTGTGTCAGCTGAGACAAAATTTTTAGAACCTATCAATTTACCTAAGGGGTTACATCTTTTGAGAATTGAAATTAACCTTTGTTTGTTTTGAGTTTAATGATCGATTTGAAATTGCATAATAGTCAGATCGATTACAAAATTTTATTTTAACTACTTTGGATTATTTTACAATCAACCAGGTACAGAATACTACTGATCGAATATTTTTATTAAGTAAAAATTACAGTTGGAAGTATTAAAATTTAAACCTATTGATGAATGTCTAAATACGATTTTTAAAGGTGTTTTCAATAAGCTTACGACGATCCGTGTATTTCAAACTTTTGTTAAGCTTTTGGATCAATTTACTTTGAAGTGTGATTGAATTTGAGTGGAGAATGGCTTTACTGAGTACGCTGCAATCCTATCTTCCACATTCAGATAGGATTAATTTAACATCCTGTCTAAGACTAGCTATTTTAGCAAAATTTAAGATTGTGGTGGCGCCTACAGGCAATTTTTACCGGACTAAGCGTTGTGAGTTGTAGATTAATGGTAAGTGTAAGGTGTTTGAACCTACCTTTCAATCATCTTACTCCTTATATCGACCCCGCCCATTGCCACTGTAGCTAGCTTGACAACCCGCTTACTTCGACAAGCCTTCACGACGCCTAGTGCGGTTTGGACGCGTAACAAAGAAGAAAAAATTGATAACCTGAACCAAGAGTTACTGTTCTGGGTTTGTCTTCTATTAAAATTCAAAAATTGGATTCTGAAAAAAAATCCAATGTTTAGAAAAAAAAAGGTTCAAGAGATGTCAACTAATTTAGTTGAAAAAATCCAAGATAGTGTTGATCTAAATCGTTTGGAAAAACCTCAAAACTCAAACTTGTGCATTTGTCTACAACTTAATTGAATATTTCAAATTGAAAGTTGGTCAATTGTGCCTCAATCCTGGTCAAAAAAAAACTGAATTTGGTGCCACAGATCATTCAGTGAAGACTAGAAGAAAATTTATGAAAGAACAAGATGGTTTATGTAATTGATAATCATTATTAATTTTATTAAATATATAAATAAAAAGTTTTTGCCTGAAATACCACTTCAAGGAAAATTTTTCTTTAAAATTAAAGATTTGGTGACAGAATTTTATTAAAATGATGAATACAGAAGAAGGTGTCCAGGTATGAAAGATTTTGTGAATGTTAGAAACAAAGCAGGAGAGATGGTAAAAATGCAAAAAAGATCGATTTTGTGTAACTTAAAAGAACTTTTTCTGGAATTTTCGAAATTTGCAGAATTTCGTCCAAAGTGGTGTATTTTGGCTGGGTCTAGTGGTATACACACTGTATGTGTCTGCACCATACACCAAAATGTGAAGCTAATGATGGATATTCTTAGAATACAAGAGAAATACAGTGAATATGTTAAGTATATGGTTTGCGCCATTACAAATGAAGAATATATGATAAGTGAAGACTGCATGGAATGTCCTTGAGATAAAAGAATAAGAAGTGTTAGATGGCGTAAATGAAGTACAGTATAAACTGTGGGTCAGCACGGATTTTCTAACTGTGGTGACATCCTCAGAAGATTTAACGATTTAGAAAGGTCCTATAATTTATAACAGTAAATTAAACCAGGTAAAAAAAATTGGTTAACGTATAAATAAATATCTGGTGTGGAACAACACACGACCTTCCAACCTACAAAATGGAAATTAAAAGAAATGAAATAATATTTATAACGTTTTTTAGGATAATTGTGCAACCTCTTTTATAAGTTCGTTACGAAAATAGGCAACATTGTAAACGGACAAACCATAATCTATGTCAAACATACGTTTAAAACTTCATGACAGACAGAGGTTAATTAATATATATATATATATATATATATATATAAATGCCAACTTAAATTGAAAAAAATGGAATAGTTTTAATTTCAATTTTTTTAGTGTAACTATGCAATCTCTTTTTCATACGAAAACAGGCAACATTGTAAAAACAAAAACAATAATCTATGTGAGAATGACGTTTAAAACTTCATGTCAGATAGAGATTAATAGACATAAATACATGTCAGCGTTAAAAAATTCTAAAGCCGCCCGCTTCTATAAAAATATCAATAATACAGCTTCAGCATTTTCAATCATATTTAATTATTTAACTTTCACATTTATTTCGTTTTACATTAAAAAACTTCATAAAGCAGATTTGTGTAAAATTAAATTTTCTTTAAAAAATATGTCTACACTTTTTCTTATAAAATTAATCGTTATTCAGATAATGAAAAAATTTGAATTCCTACCTAAGGAATTTTATTGCCGCTAAATTACGCGCTATATCAAAAAAATTGTGCAAAACATAATTAATCGATGTTTTTAAAATCTATATCTAGGAATTTTTATACATTTGAAATATGCGGCTGTTTTAGAAATATTTGATAAAAACCAAAAACTGTCCCTAATAAACCCCTCTCTGCGCCCCTGGATTTCTCCCAAAATCTAATCAGCTCTAAGCCAAATGAAAACAAGCTTAAATACAAAATTTTAAGTACGTAGGTATTTTCGTTCTAGATTTATCATGCATACTAACGTACATCCACACAGGCATACAGACATCCAGACATGATGGCCTATTTTGGCGAAACTTAAACCAAAAGTTGTAAAATGAGCTAGTAAGTCAATTTAGCGATAGCGAAAAGAAATCGATTGCATAACCTTCTATACCTACTAGTGTATATGTAGGTTGGAAGGTAAAAATGATAATGGAAAAATAAAATTTGCACAAAGTTATGCTTCTAAAAATGCAAAAAGTTTAAAGACCCAATACCAATATTCATTGTCCAAAATGATTCTTTTTAATGGCCAAGGCCAAGGAATACCTGCGGATAAATATTTATATTTCAACCTATTTCTTAGTAGTTAGATGAAAATCAACAAGGTAATTAGTCAGCACCTGGTCCACCAGGTGCTGAATCGAAAGGGTTCCTCTGAATTTCTATGGTAACGCTCTCCAAATAATATCTCACAAATGACAACTTGCTATTTGTAATTATTCGGACTACATTATAACAGTTAATTCAACCAAAAGCACAAAGTACTACATTACGAAAGTTAATTCAACCAAAAACACAAATGTAACTAATTTTTCATCTGATTTGACGTAAATATAAAATATTTATCCGTACAGCGAGAATTGCTTTATTTACAAAGCGTTCCTTAACTTTAAGCTATTTACTCTAACCTTTACTAAATCGGCACTATGTAGAGCAAGTTTGTACTTTAATTGTTTTAGTTGAACGGTGTACGCGAAACTACCCTTTAACCAGAAACTCGTTAACATTAATCCGCATAACCAAAATGCGATAAACAGTGCAACAGAATAAATGTTCAGCATATCATAAAAAAAAACACTGAAACCAATTACTTAAATGACCAAAAATTGTCATTATTGACAAAACATGATATAATAAACCGGGGACGTGTTCAAACTTCTCGGAGATCCAAACCAGTGGAAGAGGAAAATCCTCCTACGGTAGCGTTCAGTACACCCTCACGATATGATATAGCCCATTCCCTTGCGAAACAGGAAACACACAAAAGCGTGAGCCTTCGCCTACATCTTGGACTAGACTTACTTCAGCCTCCTTCAGTTTCAGACATCTTCCCTGTCATCGCCCTAACCTTTTAAATCAATCAATCATAACAATTTATTACCTAAATTTATAAATTGCACCAAAACGGAATGAATCCGTGAGCCGAACTGAAACAATTGCATGAGAAAAATACACAACATAACAAGCGGTTGGTTTTGAAACGTAATTGATATGCCTCGCGTTAATGATCTCATTGCGACGCTAGCCCTTAACGCCTTGTATCTAAAGCGAAACTCTTTAAGACAATAAATGTTATCGAAAAACTTCCGCAATCTGTCGCCTAAAACGTTACAAACTGCGATATATGCTTTTGTACACTATACTTCAATACAAAGTAACAATTTTAATATGACCTGTAATTTTTCAACGGCACAGTATCTACGACAATACTTATTGTGATTGACAAAATATGCAAATACGAACAACTATTATTTACAACGGAACTAATTAATTCTCAACCAAATTAGTAAAAGGGGAATTCCACTACCTATCGATACCAATACGTAAATCAAATCTTAATTTAAACTCTAATCTAAGCTTGATAAGCAAACCAAAAACCTTATTTCCTTTTCAAAATAGGGATTCTAAAGACGATTACCATTTGTAAAAATTTCGAATAAACGTTACAATCTAAAAGCTTCCAAGAATTTATGCGTTATCAAGTTCAGTTTCATGAGCTTATACTACATTTTAGAAGTCCGGTATTATTGAATAACTTATAATTTCGAAGCTAACTGCAAATATTCGATAAAATAACGACCATTATGAAATAAGAATTGAGAAGATATGCGTAACTAAATTTCAAAGCCTAGTGTGTAGGTCACTGTATTTTTAAATAATGTTAAGTCGAATCGTACAGGAAGAAGGCAAAGCTCACAGTATAACAGTAGCATGTCAGCGGAATTAAATGCACTTTTATTAGAGTTTAATACAGAAAATGTAGAATTCCACATAAAGTTTGGAGGTGGAATGCATGTAAACGCATACCAGCTAAAAAGGTATCACCACCGTTACCCTGGGGTGACTTTCTGCGCTCGGTAAAGGTCGAGAAAGTCCAAAATAATTTTAAGGATGTCTGGGTGTGCAAAACCCTTCATCACCTAAAGTACTTTGATCCGTTATGAAAAAATCTCAGTTATCAGGCCTATTCTTAATTCTATTTACTAACACCTTGAAAAATCACAACCTGACGTTTCGTTTCTGTCGGAAACACAATATGCCTCTGAAAACTTCGATTCGTCCGACTTTCAATTTTCCTAATACAATCTTCAATCTAACCTTGACACAAAGAAAGGGTGTGTGCCTCACGGAAAACAGCGCTTACAAGAGGTTTTCTTGGAAGAATAAGGGAAATTCGGCGTGATTTGGTGCAAACATGCTGGTTCTAAATTTGGGAAATTCTACTGCTTCGCCTATAAACTGCAACGTGTTCAAAATGATTTTTGAACTTAACCCAAAATACGCTATAGATGGAATATAAGATATGGGTTTGACTGAGCTGGTTTTTGGATCACGAAAGCGGTAGAACACACAACAGTTAATAAAGCACAGTGAAAGTTAACTAGATAGTTATATTTGCCAAATTAAAAGAAAATTAAACCAGATTTCAGTACCAAGTTTAGAACTGAGTAAATGCGGTCTTGTCTTTAATACAAAATTTACATATAGTTGCGCTGATACTGTATTTTAATATTTTAATTAACCAAACAAATATTTTATATTGGTAAGACAGTGACCACTCTGTTACCTTACAAAAGATTACAAAGACCGCTTTTTGTTTCTATTTTATGATAAAAGAAAGGTTTTTAGTAAAATCAAAAATTAACAACACAAGGCAATTGTGAAACGCAAATATATCGTGCAGAATAAAACCATTAATATCAATGTAGTAGTACAGTATTTTATGATTGTATGACTTGAGCTCTTTACAATGTAGCTGTTAATAATATTTAAACAAAGAAATTGTAACATTTAGCCTAAACCAGTAATCGAATTAACACCGTTACCTTCTAAAACTTACCCTGAGATAATCAGGCTGTAGAGAAAAGAATATAAGTATAAATTGCTTATCAGTATTCACATAGGAGCACGTAGGAATACGAATTGTTCGTTAACATACGCATGAGTATAGAGAAATAAGAAGATATTGGTTTTCGAAATCTCTTTACCAATGATAATGAATTAGTCATCAAAGTAAAATTTTTGTAGGTAGCTAAAAATGAGCAGAGTTGGTAATGTTTAGAGATAAAAACACGCCGTGTCTGGTAAACGTAAATTCCGTCGAAACGAATTAATAGAGTAAAACCCATAAAGATAAAGCAAACTCCATTAATTAATTAAGCTTTGACAAAATCCGCATTAAGTGACGCAGTTAGAAAACTAGGAAAATTCAAAAATTTATTTATTTATTCGGGAGAACCACATTTTTGCCCTCAAACGAAACGTAAATAAAATTAAATTTTTTACAAAGTAAACGCGCAAGTTCGACTTAACCTTTCCATTTCAGAAACCCCCTGGCGAAATAAAATGCCATTTTTTAAATACTTTGAAATGGTAGTGCAAAACTGTGAAGCAAAGATACTAAAAATTAGGAATAAATTTAAAGGTATGTACGATGACATTTAATAGTTAAAACGAACTGTAACAAAGTTTTGTCAAAAACAGTCAAGGCTTCTTTGATCACTTCAGTCTAAAAGTTGACCATCTTCTAGTTAACTTTGCATATTGATATATGTCAATTTTGAGAGTTGTCTGGGTCCATAACTCTAATTGGCTATAATTTTCATCTACCGTTAATCCGCTGGTCATAGAGCAGAAGCATTTTCTATGTTGATACAACAAATGATCTACAAGCCCACTAAAACTTCTGAAAACATTCACCATCGTCATGTAGCACTCTGTCGTGCGTTAAATCCTCTTGTTTACAATACTTTTTTTTCTCTACTAGGTCTATCTGGATATTTTCTAATAAAATCACTTTTCTGTCCCAAATTCCTCTATGCAACCTTCCCATAGCGTAAATATTGTTTTAAATTGCATTCATCTTCAGACGTTGCTCTTTAAGCATTAGAGGTTGTTTTCATGGGCATGAAATTATGTACGTCCAAAAAATAGAATTGTATGCGTAATTCTCGGTCCTAATCCTGGTATATTAAGGCTCGTGTTGATACAATAGAATTGAAAAATAAATCTTACACGAAATGGTAGTCCAATAAAAAGCTTGAGAGTTGTGCACTACATCGTTGCTGAAAATATCTGCAAAACTGTCATCACTAAAGATAAAAAGTTCTTCGCTGCACAAATCAATGAACAGGTACATGTATTTTGAATAGTCGTAAATCTTGGTTCTAGATAAAACCGTCAGTAAAAACTTTGGCTCATCTTTTTTTCTCCCTACGACACCTTTCCATGTATCAGTGGTAGCTGGCTGCCAATGTTTTTGCGGATTTGCTTACATCAAACTCATGTCTTAATAATTTTGGAAAACATATGCTACTAGTTAACCTTATACGCTATGCTGACCCAGGTAATATTTGATGTGACCAAAGTATGGAAGATCCGGAAAAACAGTTGTAGTCGCTTGAAATACTTTAATAGCATTTGACTAAATTTGGTATAGATGCTTAGTTGCAAAACTCAGCTCGTTTCTTCTAACAGAGGGTGGTATTTACGCGTGCGTGTTACAGGGATCAGTGATAGCTCCTACACTTTTCCTGCTATACCTATATAATCGGATGGCTATAACAACCAACCCGGTCGATTACTTGCAGGCAACTGCAACCTTAATTATAGTTTTTCTCAGTAAACATATAATACTAATCCACTTCTATCTCAAATAAATTTTATTAAAAAGCTGGCTATTTCATTTCTTGTTGCAAGTGTGAATAACCCAGATCATAAGCTTTCAGGACATATTGGTATGTTGGGAATGACAGTATCTTCAAATATATCATGTGTTACCCATCCTCTGTCAGCCACTAAAGCAGCTTCTCGTAAAAAAAGCCTTTTTGAACAGATCTAAACAGTACTCTACCTTGCGACAACTCTTTCTGTTGTATAAGGCCCATATAGAATATAACTCTCATCTCTAGGTTGATGCTCCCCAATACGCTCTCAATATCGTTCATCGTATTCAAAAAAGAGCGGTTAGGCTTATAAATGACCCGTCGTTAACGTCTGACATACAATCCCTTAGCCGTGCAAGAATTCTTTCTTTATACTATCGGTATTACAATACGTATTGTGCCGCTAAATTACATTTTTTAATACCAACTCGGGCCACCTTTGCTAGGAATGATTTGTGTATTCATTTTCATTATCAAAATATACTCTCAACTTGTATCAAGCGGGCATTTTTCTACAAGGCGTCTAAACTCTGGAACGATCTTCCTAGTTCTTGTTTGCATCTTACTTATGATTTCAAGAAGTTAAGATAGCAGTTAATAGGCGTATTTTAGCCATTCAAAACCCCCCTATCCATGTTCAAAGCGTTCCTGAGTGCTTCATCAGGTTAGACTGAACATAACCCATTCAAAACCACAATTGTTAAAAAATCACTTCACGTAAATGCGTTCCTCAGTATCACCCTGTGCAGTTGTTATTGGCATGTGCATGTCTCTTTTCGTAATACTGCTTTTTTTACAGATTCAATCCACCAGCCGCTCTTTTTCTGCTTACACACACCTGTATAACACCTGTATAACAGAGTCTTTCAAGCACATCCACGCGCTTTCATTGAAACCGTTCAAAGCTTCTGATTATTACCAGTTTTTCCAGCTTAATTTTGGGGGTTCGCACTACACACAACTTCTCAATACATGAAAACTGATCATCCCTCATTTCAATCCACGAATTACTGTTTTAACCCTAATGAGATATCCAAGTCTTTTATCATAATTACGCTTCTTCTCAGCTATATATGAATACATTTATGTTTAAACCATGTATGGGATACAAACAAATTATTTTCACCTAGTTTTTCACACATCCGGTGCGTTTTCTCATCATTCCAGAAATTCTCACTTCCTTCATTGTTCGTTACATTTTACGATGCGCAACATGCAATAAAAATGATCTTTCAAATTTCCACACTAGGAAGGATACCAATTCATACTGCGTAACGCACCTTTTAATTTTTTTAATTACAATCAGTCAAACTCTTTTCCATTTTAACACTTGCCTAAAGGCTACTGGCATCCACCTCCACAACATCCTCCCCTTTGCGCTTTGTCAGATACACACAGAATGTCATTCCATACTTTTTCTGTAAATACAATTCCAGAAAAATTATAACACCAATGAGCACGGAACTTCCAAGTTTTAAGTATTTAGAAACGCAGCAAAGGTTGCTCAAGGCAAAGGTGCACTTTACAAAAGTTTCACGTTTGAAATTTTCTTGGGACACATTCCAAAATTTTCAATAAAATCATATCTATGAAACACCTTCAAGGACTAAATAGAATGGCAATATCAGATATTCTTTTGAAACACTCAACAACAACAACAATTTCAAACCGTAACATGGAAAGAATGCGATCATTTCAAAGATACATATTTTACATTAAAATCCTTTGGCAGATTAATTTGATAAAATAAAAGTTTAATTTTATATCATTTGAAAGGAAGCTTTCCGACTTGTTTCGCGGAAGACCAAACCGCAACATTGTTTTACTTACTTTACTTCTGCACTCGCTATTTTTTTTCTCTCTGCTAATAATTTCTTTCCTGAAGTTTTTTTCGTGTGGTTTAACATATTATATTGTTTAAAAGTGCAAACAAAACTAAAAATTCGTTTGGAATAATTAATGTTGAGTTTGATGACGTTCCTTTCTCTATTTAATGATTTCGCGTCAATGCAGTAATATTCTATTATGGAATTCCAAAATATTTTCTAACGTGTTTTTTTTATATTATTATAGGAGTAATAAAATTAACCTGAATGTTAAAATACCGTATGATTTGTTAACTTCTCTCTTCCAAATGCAATTAATCACAGTTACCCTAAAGTTAGTTGCCTTTATTGTAAAGTACAGATGGGTAACACGACTTGTTTTATAAGTTTGGAGCTATTCGGGAAAAACACATGTGCCAAAAAATAAAAAACACTGTCTCATTAATACCTCTTTAACTCTGCATTATGGAGCTGTCCAACGTTTTTTTTTTTGGATAGATTAGAGAATAAGATACACTAAGAATTTTTCATCACGGATTTGACGGTGCATCACAAAATTTTTCTACGGTGTTTCATCCTCAAGAACCCATCGTGATTAATTCATTAAAAAGGTAGAAATAAGAAACACCCTGTATTTGTGTGTATGTATGTGTGTGCGCGCGTGTGTGCGTGTGTACTTTTGCGTGTACGTGTGTGCGTGCGTGCGTACGTGTGTGTATGTTAGTATCCACGGTAACTCCAAAATGATCAAACATACGTACTAGAAATTTGGTACTGAAGCTTGATTTTGTTTCTCCTGGAGCTGATTAGATTTTGGGAGAAATCCAGAGGCGAAGAGGGGTTTATTAGAGGCAGTTTTTGGTTTTATCCAATATTTCTGAAACACCTGTATATTTCAAATATATAAGAATACAGTCATATAGACCTTACACGTATCGATTAATTATGTTCTATGCAACTTTTTGATATGACGCGTAATCTACCGGCAAAAAGTGTATAAGGTAGAGTTTAAGTGTTAATTTAATCTTTTTAATACCTGAATGACGATCAACTTTATAGCAAAACGTATATACATATTTAAAAAAAAAATTAGATTTACATACCTTTGCTTTATATAGTTTTTAAATACAAGGCCATATAAATGTAAAAATTAATTAAGATGGAAAATGCTTAAACTGTATTATCGATATTTTATAGAAGAGCGTGACTTTCAAATTTTTTTTAAGTTAGTATTTATATGTATATTAACCTCTATCTGACATAAAGGTTTAAACGTCCATCTGACATGGATTATTGTTTTTTTACAATGTTGCCTATTATTATGACCGTATAAAAATGCATAGTTATCCTAAAAAAATATTATTAAAATTATTTCCTTTCTTTAATTCCCATTCATTAGGTTGGACGATTGTGTGTTGTTCTATACCAGATTTTTTTTAGAGCGCAAAATTCAAGAACACCTTTGGGAGAAATTCAGTGGCGGGGAAGGGAGTTTATTAGGGGAAGTTTTTTGTTTTCAACAAATATTTCCAAAACAGCAGCAAATTTCATATGTACAAACTCTTTCGTTAAAGTCGGCCACCTGCCATATTTCGAAAATTACTGGACGTACAAGTTTAGGAAAAAAAATATTGTTAAAGTGGGCATGAGACGAGAGTTCTGCATCATTTTGGTTTAAGACTCATTAGCCTACCGACTTTAGTATAAGTAGGGGAAGCCAGTGAAAGTGTAATCATTTAAATCGCTGTAACTTTTAAATGATTTATCCTATTTTAGTAGACTTAAGCTAGTTTGGAAGAGAAAGCTAAGTACTTTTAATTATCATATTTACTGGTACACAATAGTTCCGAATAAAATTGCTAGAGGGGCAATTTGTAATAATGACAGTTTTTTTATTCTACTCAAAACACTTACATATACAGTATAACTATAACATCATAATCGAAAAGTAGATTGAATTTGCAAGAAATAAGTGCAAACCGCACTTCGATATCTTCGTTCGTTTTAGAGTTGTGTTAAATCAATGATTTGTTTAACACTTTAATTGAAGAATTAGGTGTCAAATTTATGGCATTTTCAATTCGCCCAATCATGTTGTCTCGTGTGCTTGGTGGCGTTTTATATGGTGTCCGGAAAATTCACCGCCAGCAATTCACCGACAGCAATTCACCGCCAGCAGTTCATCGCCAGCAATTCACCGCCTACGCAATTCATCGCCCCAACAATTAACCACCAGCAATTCACCGCCGGAAAATTCATCCGCAACATATTTATTTTTATTATTTGAAGATAGCCTGTTAGCGTTACCCAGGAGACACCACGTGGAGGTCGGCTTACTATAGTCTCCCTTTTTTTTTAAGTTTTCTAATCTGAAGGGATACTGAAATGTGTTTATGTTTAGAGAGCGGTATTGTGAGCGATTCCACGCAGTTAATCGAAAACACATTGTGATATGTACTTACTACTCTTTGTAGCCGTTGAACACAGTCACGGTATTTTCTTTTAGGCTGTGGAGGTTCTTCTCCACTTAAATACTGCTCAATGCGTAGTTCATTTAAGCTTTGTTCTCGTTTAATGGCCGAGATGAAATTCCATATATTGGGATGGTGTGCTGAAACTTGTTGCTCAAATGCCATATGCCATCCTTCGACCAAATTGTTGGTTTTAGGCAATCCTTGCAAAACTGCTTCGTAACAATTCCACACGGCATGATCAAAGTGCGGTGGTCTTCGCTGCTGACGCCTATTCGGACGGGTTATCCACGTATCTCCGAAATAATCGACGACGTCTTGCGCTTCGGGGGAAATATATTATTGTCTCACATTTCTTCGAATACTTGAACAACGGAGTCGACCGGAACAAATGCCAAGGCAGAGAGAAAACGAAGATTTAAAGCAAAATCAGCGTTCGCTTCGTAGCGTTGTTTTAAACCGTTGGTTTGAATATTTCTGAAAATACTTTGGCAGAAATGGAAAAAGCAATCTTGATGTCTAATATGTGGAAATTCTGTTTTCACAGCGTTTATCATTGCGTTCTCAAAGTCTGTTGCTATAGTAGCAAGTGATACAGATGGTTGCAACTCTTTAATTTTTCTGAAGAAAGTAGCGTACGTTATTTCGCTTTTGTTCGGTAGCAAAGCATAGACTAAAGGCAACGAAAGGTTGTCTTTAAAGCCATGAAGCGTAAAAATTTGGTAAAATAATTGCGGAACGGTTTTGAACGTGCCGTCAGCGTACCAATTCTCACTCCGTGGCAAAAGTTGAAGATTACGCCTAGTGCAAAAAATTAACATTCTATTCTCGTCGCCGTATCCGGAGTCAAATAACAAAAGTTCTTCTCCATTCAAGAACATTTTGTAGTCTTCGGGAAATATAATTTCACTACGATACCCCGGAATAGCAGGGCCGTCATATTTTCTTTGCCTAATATTTCTTGCGGTTCGTTTGATGGTATTTACACTTTGCAGTTTTGCAGCAGCTATTTGGCTACATCCCACAGAAGCAGACGATAAAATAAAACGGGGCGTATCTCTCGTATTGGTCGCACAATCACGAATAACATCCAATATCTTAGCAGCTTCAAGTTTAGCTGCATCACCGGCGTGATTATGTTCTTCCAGCGTTTGACGATTTCATCTTCCACTGTTGTCACGCGAGCGGGACACTTCGTCTGCTGATATTTGTCAAATCCCCAATGTGTTTTTCAAACAACTTGAACAGCGTGCTTAAGCAGTAACCACGAGATTTACAATTCAACAGTCGCAGTTGAAATGAAATGTAGGATTAAACCATCCAACTTTCTAAATTATCATTTAATCACCTATGACTTGTTTATTTTTAACTTTATGAATTATAAGAATTCCATCCCCAAATACGCCATTAACGACATACCAAAGGAACTTTCTAAATTAGTAGTTAATGTAGGTTCATCACAGAACAATTAAAAAAGATAATGAAAATTCAATTAATATACAGGTACTTACATATGACAATGCGGATATGAATATCTTCGATTACCTACGTGAAATCGCTCACAACATCACGCTCTAAACATAAACACACTTCAGTATCTCTTCAGATTAGAAAACTAAAAAAAAAAGGGAGACCATAGTAAACCGACCTCCATGTGGTGTCTCCTGGGTAACGCTAACAGGCTATCATCAAATAATAAAAATAAATGTTACGGAGCGATGAATTTTCCGGCGGTGAATTGCTGGCGGTTAATTGTTGGGGCGATGAATTGCGTAGGCGGTGAATTGCAGGCGATGAATTGCTGGCGGTGAATTGCTGTCCGTGAATTTCTGGCGGTGAATTTTCCTAAAATCGTTTTATGTACAATGTCTTTCATTGGTCCCGAAAAATTAAAATAAAAATGCGGTGATGTTAGTGGCCTCAGAAATGAACTACCCCTTCCAAGACAGCGGTTTTAAGATGTAACATTTAAAAAATCACGGACTTTTCGAAAACTGTGCTGGGCATCCTTCTCGTTGATACCACATGGATGTTTTTAGGTGAACAGGAATACCTTGTAAAAGAATAAGAAAGTCATTTTCTAAAAGGTTTTTAATTAAGATTCGCAATTTGGATTACCATTAAAAATAATCGGCGCTATAATTCTCTGTGTCTTAAAACTCCGAAACACATGTTTACAGTTCACCTACGTTAGTGATCAACTTCACAAATCCAATGAGGATTTGCTTGTGACCAATACTATATATTATGTAAATTGACCCTGCCGCAGCTAGTAAAGGAGGCCTCATTAGTCCATGAAACCAAGGAAAAAAATTGAGGATTTACTCATTTCTCTTAGGTAATATCAACAGTCAAGCCGCCTGTCAAAATCAGGTTCTGATAGGGCCTGGTATAAAACTACATGATAGGGATCCAGATTAAAGTTTTTTAAAGTTCGGAAACCAGGTCAAGGGAAATTTCTCTTGTGTTTAAATGCGGATCCGTTTCTACGTACACAATAACGTTTGTAATATTGTCTTCATTCCTTAGCGGACGTCTTCTGATTGGAACTGAACTGGGTGGTACATTTGCCATTTGTCGTAAACGTATTACCAGTTACCGAAATACTGTTCTACGTTCGTTTAGGACATTTTGTAGCATATTATTGATACGGAACAGGTGCATTTTGAAAAAATTCTAAATAGCAAGCACATCATAGGCATCGGCATCGGTGTAAGCCATTTTTGAAGGATGTAGCATAAATTTTGATTAGACAAAAAGAAATTCAGGAAGAATCCGGGAGAAACTTTTGTCAACACAACACATATCAAAATTAAATCAGTTGACAAATATTTAAAATTATTTATCTCCGTGGAAACCTATCAATTTTCTTTCACAGGTATCTAGATTTATTTTTTAAACGCCGTAATAGAATTCCCACATTAAAAGCTTTCCATGATAATGTTATTAATTCTAAAGTAGTTTTTGAACCATTGGAATAAAGAGTGACAGACATACACAACCATAAAGGTTACAAATATTTTTTGTCACGGAATGCTTGAACACGCAACTTTCAAAATAACCATTTCTCCAATTAAAGTGATAAAATGATCAATATATATATATATATATATATATATATATATATATATATATATATATATATATATATATATATATATATATATATATTATTACAATGTAAATTATAACTTTAACTGATATTTTATTTTTTTTTTGTGTATTATATTATCTAGCTAGCTTTAAATACAGTCGGAGCATTAAGACTCTTCACAGGGGATAGGGATCAAATTTAGAAAAACAATTTTTAAATTATTATGATTGATGTGGTTAATGCGTGCATCCAATTTGAAAAATAAGATAATTATAATTAAAGTGAATGAAAGTGATTTTAAAAACATTCTGAATAATTTTCATTGAGTTGTAGCAACTTATTTTTCTTTTTAATTGAATTCTTTTGAAGATACTGAAATGTGAAATATTTTGTATTGCATGACTATATGTATGCACCTCCCTATACATAAAATAAATCTCAAAATGTATAAACTCTGAGCATGCGCTATGAATACGCATTCACTTAATCCTTCAATAACGAATACTGAAAAACACAACATCAACAAGTAAGTATAATTACACCTAACTTTAAATATATTATTAACCATTCACTTTATATAGCTCAATTAATGTTCCCTTTGGACATTGTTATACGTTGTCGCACATTAAGCTTATTACAAAATATGAACATAATTAACATACAAGTATGATATCAATGTCAATGGTTAATTATATATAATTGGTACACTCACACAAAAATGGCCCCTTTTATTTCTTGCTGCAGGAGTTGACCGTTGGAAAACAGCTCCATAAACATGCAAATCTCCTTCTATGATGACTCTAATTCCTTCCAGTAAGTTACTAATATTTCTTCTCATACGTTGAGTCTTTATTTTTAGGATCACCACAATTTATTAAAATTTTTATTTTAAAATAAATTTTGAAATGCACCATATGGTTGAGGTTAATTTTAAATTAAACAACTTGTACACGATCGAACTTCGGAAATAATTTTAATTGTAGCTGTCGATAACCATCAAATTTTATTTAGGTAAACTAACCTTACTTGTTTTACCGACAAGTCATTTGTTTATAAAAACTACCGAAACTAAGATAGCACTAGAATTTTATTTTATTTTAAATGGCAACATCTTGTATACTCAAGGTGTTGGCCCACAAAATTTAAGAATAGGAAGAGAGAAATTGCTTTCAAAGCACTTCTATTTATATGAAACTACTTAGAAACCAAAATCATCAATTGTTATCAACAACTACATCGTATTTTATCTTAAATCTGATTGGCTAATAATTTTCACATTTTTAAATTTTTCTTAAAAAGCACATAACTTCTATACCTCTTAATCTATCTTAAATCTATAAACATTTTTGAAATCTCCATAATTTTTCCTATAAAATAAGTCCAAACATGACCTACTTACTCAACTTATTAAACATGTTGATTTTTTACATTGATTTTTTAATTTTTACTAATTTTATATGCTTTACATGCCTGGAATTGATTTCCACATGAATATGGGATGCTACTACATGTAAATACACATCCTTTATATGTCTAAAACCAATTTGAGAGGAAAATTATCTGAAATTTTTATACACCCTTAAAAAGTAATTTTGGTAAAATTGTCACTAATATAATGTTCTGTAACTCGAAATTGAGGCTACTTTATTATTTTTACTTCTTATAATTTATTTAGGCCAATTTGTCCCATTTTATAACATTTTTTTGTATAGGAAGAAATGACAAAACCTTACATCTATACAGTAATTTTTAAAGTTAGATTTTACATACTTTAGCACTTTAAATGTTTGTGAAAATGTAAACTCTTATTGTTTATGACTTATTATAATTTATTTTCACTCTTCTGGAAGTTCATAAGTTTTAATAAGACTTGTATAGAATTGTTGATTGTCACTAATTTTAAGTCTGTAAATGTTAATTATGCACAATAACTTCAGAACTGCTGTACTATTTATGTTTCATTGTTAATAACCAATGCATTCATTCTGTTTTCCATTCAGTTTTAGCACTTATATTACGTTTTTGCACTAACACGAATGTTTACACCAAACCTGCCTGCGTACACTGTACTTGTGACATTGATATCTGTCCCAAACTACTTCTAACATTACGTTTGTTATCTACAACCTATAACTCATGTCTTAAGGGAAAATTATACTTAAATAAACTTACTAACTAATAAGGAAATTGATTTATCTCATTACGATACCAAACGTACACCATACTCACTTGCAATATGTTGCGATTTATCATTATTTTACATTTTTATTAATAATTATAATATCATTGGTCCAACTCAATGCTAATTAAACATCCCTACATAATCTTACATATAATGTACCATTTATACTCATTAAAATGTATATATATATATATATATATATATATAATCAGCCAAGATATAGAAGTGCGGATTGCACCTTTTTTCTTGCAAACTTAATATAACTTCCGATTATGATGTCATAGTTATACCTTACGATTTAAGTTTTCGAGGTAAAATAAAAAAAAACTGTCATTATTACAATTGTGTCAAATATCAATTTTATTAGGAAATATTGCGCGTCAGTAGATGCAACAATTAAAAGAACTTACCTTTCTCTTCCAATCAAGCTTAAACTAACTAGAAGTTAGAAGTTACAGCAATTTAAATGAGTACACCCTCTCTATCTTCCCCTAGTCTTATTAAGGTGGGTAAGCCAATGAGCGTTAAATTGTCTAAGCTTTCTAATAATGTTACCACAGGTATAACTTAATTTGGGAATTTTCGGAGAAAACTGGAATTGTAATATTTAATTTTCAATTGCGCCTCCTTGCGGCGAAATGGGGCACTTGAAAATAACTCATGTCATGAATTGACGTGTATGTGTTTGTTGTTTTGGGATTAAGATAGATTTATTAAGATCACAGTGACAAAATTTAAGGTACCATTTTAAAGTGAAAGGGTGCTGTAAGAATTGAATGTTCGAATTTGAATAAGGCGACCATGCGTCCCGTATTATACGGGACAGTTCCTTTTTTTAAATAGATCTTGTAAACATTATGAAATTATTTTAATAAGGGACGTAAATGTTTCGTATTTATAAAAAAGTCCCTTTTTTGTCGCGTTTCATAGTTTAGAAGGAATTAATCAAGACTAGAAGGTACGAAAAAGATAGCGCGACCTTCACAAAAAACACAGTACAGTGACATCACAAGTTGTACGATTTACTAGACTATTCCAGCACTTTTGTCGACTTAAATAAATAGCGCGCGACCTCGCTTATGAGGCAATATTAAGATCAAGTCTAGAGCAAAAAAGAGTTTGCTTACTACTTACTATAGAAACTGAATATCTATTTATTAAAGGCAACTTCAGGTAGTGATGTAAAGTGCTTAAAATGTTGTGAACAGTTTTCACTTGCACATAGTGTAAAGTGCAACACATGTCGACACTTAAGCATAAAAAGGCAAATATTGCTACTTCAAGTAGTAGCAGAGTGTCGTTTTTTTTTCTTAAAGGCACATTTGGAAGTAAAGGACAAAAGCTGGCTGCGATTGAATCTAACGTGTATTCTGATATTGTTGTTTTAGTTGTTTTTTAAAGATATCGTTGTTATTATCAAAGATAGAGTTTGCAGTTTTTACATTCACCTACTACTTTGTTGACCTAGATTTCGTGACAAAATCGAAAATATAGTATCTTCTTTTGTTTTCGACTTATGGTCAAACGTCGATATTTCTATACAAGGTTTTCTACCTCGCTTAGTATTATTGTCAACGATGGAAATGAGGAATTACTTAGAAAACCGTTTGCCAAATCGTTGGCTTGCAATATTCGCTCGGTGTTATGGCCGCCACGATCTCAAAGTCTGTCAATACTGGATTTCTTCCTATGGGGTTTTCTGAAAAACATGATTTATCAAAAACGACATAATACCGAACCGAATGTTGCAATCCAACAATTTGGGAAACGGTTTTCTAACTAATTCCTCACTGCCAAAGGATTATGGGCTAAGGCATCGTCTTGCCCACATTTATATTTTTGAAAAACTAAGAACGAACTGCAGCTAATGATTGCCACGCCAACTATGGTTCCTATTGAAAATAATGTAAGTTTATGTCATTACTTCGGAATATATAAGTACCGTTGACGAAATATATCAGTATAATAGTATTAAGCGAGGTATAAGACCTTGAAAAAGGTGCAGAAGTATCGACGTTTGGATATAAGTCGAAAACAAAAGTATAATTTTTCGATTTTGCCATAAAATGTAGGTCAACACAGTAGTACGTGAATGTAACAACTGCTAACTTCTATCTTTGGTAATAACAAAGATATCTTTTAAATACAACTAAAATAATGAAATTGATACATGCTCTACTTGGTCATATCACAACATGATCCACAATCAGCCCTAATAAACAGCTGCTTCAAACACAAATTTGCATGTGCTAGAACCAAATCTGAATGTATTGTGTGCAACATTTTACAAGAAGAATTATCAAGCTCCTTATATAATAGAAGAACCGAGGCACTTCAACTTACCCGACCTTGCGCCCACGTGAGGACGCAAATTTGACTTTAGGCGTTGTCCTCGGGCCCGCCATTAGAGTTAGCCTTAGGTCTGGTCTCAGAGTTGCCCTTGGGCCTCGGGCCTAGCCTTGGAGTTATTTCCAAAATATTTTCAGCGGGAAATTTAAAATTTTCTAGAGCTAATTTGTTAGACAAGTATAAGAACCTGTGTTAGGGTATGCACCCTTTATCGCGACCCCCATTGGCTGGAAATAGCATTCTAATAAGGGGTCCTTATTGCTAACTTGTAAGACAGGTGTAGAAACCTGTCAGAGTCTGCGCCCTCTGTCGTGACCCTTTTTGAGCGAAATTTGGATTTGAGACGCCATTCAGTAGTGGTGTATGAGCTAGTGAATGCTCTCCCCCTCCCCACCCCTACCCCCACTCTCCCTCTCCCTCCCTCTCCTCTCCTCTCCTCTCCCTCTCCTCTCCCTCTCCCTCTCCCTCTCCTCTCCCTCTCCTCTCCCTCTCCTCTCCCTCTCCTCTCCTCTCCCTCTCCCTCTCCTCTCCTCTCCTCTCCTCTCCCTCTCCCTCTCCTCTCCCTCTCCTCTCCCTCTCCTCTCCCTCTCCCTAAATCAGCGAAAATTCTTGAAATAGCTGCAGTCCACCTGCAAGGTCACCTAAACACTCTCCAAGATTGGTTCGTTAAATGGAGAATTACAGTAAACAACGATAAATCGGCCGATGTCACATTTACCAATAGACGCATTGCGTGCCCACGCGTATTATTCGACAACACTCCAATACCTCATAAAACCGAAATAAAATGCCTTGGAGCACGCATATAAAATAGAAAAGAAAACAAATGGATCTAAATCTGAAACAGATGAACTAGATGATAGGGAGGCGATCGCAACTTACGTTAAAAAACAAATTACTCCTGCATAAAGTAATACTTAAGCCCATATTGACGTACAGAATCCAGTTGTGGGGGTGCGAAACGGCATCAAATACTAAGATCCTACAAAGATGCCAATCAAGAATTCTTAGAACTATAACAGATGCTCCGTGGTACATCTCAAATTAAACCTTCCACACCGACCTAGAGATTCCCTATGTAACGGACGAGATCAAGAGGCTTTCAAAGTCGTATACCGAAAAGTTGGCGGGCATGAAAATCAACTCGTGGAACAACTGTCTACCAGGAGACTAAAAAGAAAACGGCCACAATACCTACCTCATCATGACGTCTAACAGTAGTTAACTTAATATGGCGTTAAATCATTGGCTGAACCCCCCCCCCCCCATGCTATAATTTAATTTATATTACTTACTTATTACTCCCGTATGGAGTAGGGGAGAGAGGGGTAATATCGCCACGTTAAGCAAAATTCGTGGTTTTAAAGCCGTTAAATTAAAAATTAAGTCAATTCCCAGTACTATTGATTAGGTAAGGTATTTGCCTACAAGATTTACTAAAAAATATATTGAATGTTTTATATTAATAATACACTAATATGCAATTACAAAAAAATTCAAATGGCGATTTTACCCCCACAGAAGGGGGCAATACCGCCATCATTCTGGGGTAATATCGTCATTATTTTTAAATGCCAGAAATGCTGTAAATATATTTTTTTGTGGTAGAATAATAACATAACATGATACTTTTAAGAGTTTTATTTGAAATACAAAATTACAAAAGCTCCAAAAAAAATTTAAAAAACGTAAACAATACAAAAACCTAATCTTTAATTATTTGACAATGGTCGCACTTATATTCTTTGGCACTATCCCATCTAGAGCATTCAGCGTGTGCCCATTTAGTACATATGGTGCATCTGTACCATAGTTCGTTGTTCTTGCCAGGTCCATCACAAATAAAGCATACATCATTGACGCCACTTTCTTCCTGGGAAATCTTCAAACAAGGCTCTAAATCCTCCATTTCATCGTCACTCAAGTTTAACACTTTCCATAGATTCATCTGAACTTGATTCAAACGTGATATTTTTCTTTCCTGTTTTTTTTTTTTGGTTTGGTGTCTTTCTTCTTTTTTTCGACTTTCTTTTTTTTCTTGTTTTCCACTTTTGAGTTTTTCTTGACAGCGTTTTATTTTTTTCTTGTCAGCAGATTCCAAAATAGATTTCATTGGGGTGCTCGTCATTATTTCAGTATGTTGGTTTCGTTTATTGATTGAGGGTGTTTTCAAAGGAATATGAGTAAGTCCACAGAAAAGTTGCTTGCGCACTTGTGTTATTGCAGCTGGTAGTCTAGAAGGTCCTGGTATTGATTCAGCATCCAGTGGAGTTAAAGTACGTGGTGGATCAGACACTTGTGTTTTTATTTCATTTATTTGTTTCTGGTTTGAAAGATTTTCTTTTTCCTCTATATTGTGGTTTTCATCCATATCATAATTGGCATTGCAATGGTTTCGTGAACTATCGCAGCAAAGTTATCATCAGTAAATTTGTCCGGATTTAACGGAAATATCCCTGTATTCTTAAAGCCAGAAACACCTTTTTCGATTGACGCTAATTTTTAGATACGCTTTATTAAAAAGACCAGCTAGATCATAGGGAATAATTTTAGCATATTTTTTTGTTTTAATAAACAGATCACATTCTCTGTTGAATGCCGATTTTAAAGAACCATAGAACGATACGTCCAACGGTTGCAAGCTGTGGGAAGTGTGTGGTGAAATTGAGACAATCGTTATAAAATTTTCTCTACAAAAGTCATAGATTTTTAGAGATTTATGGCTACAGTGATTATCCATAATCAACAAAACTGGATCATCTTTGCTGGGTTTTGTATGCTTTTTAAAATGTTCTAGCCAACTATAAAATATACTTTCATTTATCCACCCATTGGCTGAGCATTTATAGATGAAATCTTCTGGTCCATCTTTAGTCAATAATGAACTTAACCTCTTCGGCGGAAATATAAATAACGGTGGAATGTAATTTCCAGAAGCACCAAAAGCACAATTTACAGTTACGTTTTTATCCCTTTCCCAACTAACTACGCAACCAACTTGCTTTTGTCCTTTTGGACCAAGTATTTTTCCAGGATTCTGTACAATAGAAATACCAGTTTCGTCGGAATTATAAATTCTTGAGGCTAAAAAGTTGTTTTTCAAAAACATTTTCAAGATTTTGAAAAAATTGCTTAATTTCTTCCTTGTTAAACCCTTCGATTCTGCTAAGGCTAGTTGCTTCAGGCTTCCTAAGGCTAATCTACGGATGTCTTCTTAGAAAGCCCTCAAGCCAGTCGGTACCAGCTAACTCAAGCGTCTTATTGAAATGATGCTGAATGTTATTCTTTGTGCAAATTGAAAAGCAAGCCGTCTAAGGTCAATAGCTGTGCTGCCGTAAAACTTTTTGCCATTAAAAGGACATGTTCAGCCATTTCTTGTTCCATTTCTACGCTAAAAACAGGCTTTCGTCCCAATACATCTTTTTCAAAAGTAGTTTTCTTTAAGTGATCTCTTAAAGTTGTCCTGGGAATGTGCATTCTCTCTGAAATTCTCTTCACAGTCTCCCCCGCATGAACAGCATTAATCGCTGCCTTTAAGTCATCCGATAACCATTTTGCCCTTTCGGATGTTCTTTTTCTGTGTTTTGGCATCGCAGCGAAAAACTGAAACTAAATTAATAGTATTTTATTGTTGAGATATATAAACGGGGGAATCTCGCCATGGCGAAATTGCCCCAGTTATTCCTGGCGATATTACCCCAACGTGTATTCGTTACTAAAAATAAAAATATCTCATAAAATGGTAGCCTTTCTTTTAAATTTTATTTTATTTTATTTTTGTACATACCTATTAATTATTATTATTATTATTATTATTATTATTATTATTATTATTGCCATTTATTGAACACTAAATAAAGTTATTTACAAAACAGAGTTAAACTTAAAATTAGTGCACAAAAGGTCCAAGTTCAGTCTTGCCAAATGTGAAGACATTTGGCGACTGTTCTGCCACTTAAACCTAACAATAAAATTGTCATTACTGTCTGCTCATTAGGAGTTGGCGGAGACGAATTTTAAATTTATTAAATGGTAATAATTTTATTCTTTCAGGTATAGAATTATAATTTATCGCTATATTATAGGAGAAAGACCTTTTAAACATTTGTGATTTATGAGTAGGAATTAGAAGTAGATTTTTGTTTCTTAAATTGAAGTTGTGAAGTTCTGATAAAAATTCGATTTTATTGTACAGATACGAGGGAGTTCTGGTATTAATTATTTTGTAGTATAAACAAGTTGAATGCAAAACTCTTCTGTTGCCCATGTTAAGCCAAGTCTATTTCATGGAGCTTGTAGTGGATTGACTCATGTTTTTTTATGCCAAAAATAAACCTGAGGCAACAATTTTGGATGCGTTGTATTCTTTTAGAGTCCAAACTATTAATACAAGGTCCATACACAACATCACAAAAATTAAATTGGGACAGAACTAGTGTGTCACACAGTAGTGCTCTTGTGCCACGATTCAAAAGTTTACGTTTATTATAGAGTACTTTTAAGTTTATAACAGCTTTTTTAATGCAGTTGGATATATGTTTCTTAAATCTAAGCTTAGAATCAATTACTAATCCAAGATTTCTACCCGTGTCAGAGATTGTAATATCCACGTCTTTGATTCGAATAACGACATTATTTTTTATACGTTCCTTGGAAACTTCTTTACCAAAGAGTAAAAGTACCGTTTTATTTGCATTAATTTTTAAATTGTGACACTCCGAGTATTTAACGAGGCAATTTACTTCTTGATTCATCAAACAGATGGCCGAGACAACGTCATTTTCAGAAAAACTATACTGTATTTGGGTATCATCAGCGTATAAGTTATAACGGCAAAATTTTAAACAACTACCGAGATTACATGTATAAATAGTATACAGTAGGGGACCCAGTATTGATCCCTGGGGAACACCTGAATTAATGTCAAGCAATGACGATGCTTGATTGTTTGGCATAACTCTTTGTTTGCGATTCGAAAGATAATTCTGTAGCAAAGCGATAGCAGCATTATCGAATCCAACGAAGTGTAAAACAGCTAGGAGAGTTTCATGACATATTGTGTCAAATGTTTTCGAGTAATCTAACATTATTAGTACAGTTAACATATTATTATCAGTTGCGGTAAAGATGTCGTCCGTGACATTTAAGAGCGCAGTCCCACAACTGTACCCGGGTCTGAATCCGGACTGAACACTAGGAAGGATTTTGTATTCAAAAAGGTGATTGTAAATTTGTTGAGCCATCACTTTTTCGAATACTTTCGATAAAACAGGTAAAACACTGATAGGACGTAAATCTTTAAAAGTCTCAGGACGATTGTTTTTAGGTGCAGGGATTATATGAGCACATTTCCATAAATCAGGACATACATTATTTGAGAGACAGAAGTTAATTATATAAGTAATAACAGGTAACACAACTGGACAGCACAATTCTAGCATTTTAACACTTATACCGTCGCAACCAGTAGCATTTGTTTTTATACTAATTATATGTTTTAAAATTATGGATTCTGGTCCTGAACAAAAGTTAAATTTGGAGGTAAAATTGTGCATAAGATTGTTACTATAAAATTTTACAAGCTCAGTATCACTATTAGAATTAGCTATACTAAGAAAATTAGAATTCATTTGATTCAAGTCTTGTAGATGGGCAAGTATTTCAGGACGATAAGGCTTATTATGGATATCTAATTTTTTGAGTTCTTTCCATAGAGCAGAAGGGCGAGTGTTGCGAACCCTAAATTCTAAATACGCCTTTTTCTCCTGATTTATGGCAAATGTCGTATAATTGCGTAGAGATTTATAAAATTCCCAATCTCCTTTCTTTTTGGTACGTTTAAATTTTCTATGCGCTTTATCCCTGAGGGTCATCATAAGTTTTACGTTATCAGTTGGCCAAGGGGCGAACGGTTTTGAAATTTTTACAGTTTTTACAGAGGTGTGTTTATCAAACAAAGTAAGAAGTGTGTCATTAAAAACCTTAACCTTATCATTAACATCGTTAACATCATATATTGTCTGCCAGTTAATGGAGTCGAGATCAATTAAAAAATTTGGGTAAATAAAATCATTAAAACTACGATAGGTATAAAACTCCGTACGCTTTTTTAAAATATCGCCTATGAGATAGTCGCAAAATATAAGACAATGGTCTGAAATGTGATGCATATCAATTACCCTACAGTTAATAGATTCAACATATTTATCTTGGACAATAATTAAGTCAATTAGAGTGGATGTATTTTCAGTTACTCTTGTAGGTTCCGATATTATTTGATTAAAACCAAACGCATCAAGGAGTGATTTAAATTGAGTATATTTGGGTTCACTAAGTTTAAAAAAATCAATGTTAAAATCACCCAAAAACATGAATTCGTCAGTACTAGATAATAAAGAGCAAAAAGAATCTTCAAAAGCAGTTAAAAATTCCGCAAAGTAAAATTCCTGTCTCCTGTATATGGTACCAACCGTTATAGTGGTGTTATTAATTTTAATTTTGACCCAAATCTGTTCAATAGCGTCAGATATAGGTTCAACATTTACAACAGAAAAGTTAATGTAGTTTTTAATATACATACTAACACCTCCACCACGTGTATCAGTACGTCTATCTTTCCTGACAAATGTATATCCAGGAATTTGCTACACGTTTCGAAGAACAACAAATAAGAACATGCGACACATAAACTGCTTTGTCAACTACCACTTCCCAACTAACACAGATGGCGGCTTTGCGCTTACGCATAAGCTTACCCCACTCCATTGTCATGTTCAGGGTCGCATGCTAGAAGTTTGGATACGCGTTGTTGTGTTAACATTGAAAGTGGCGAAATTACCCCGTATGGCGATATTCCCGCTCTCTCCCCTAGATTGTAAATATGCAAAGTTGTTAATAAAAAAAATAATAAATTGAATTGCACATTCTGTAATTCTGTTTATATACGACAAACACCTAGAAACTTTGGTATAAGATACAAAGAACGCATTCGATGTTACAAATACACCTAATAGTAAATAATCACCTTATGACTTCACAAAAATATTAAATATTTAATTTTTACGTTTTTATAATAAAAAATACAAATCAGATTATTATAATGTGATTTGTTATTTTACTTATGCATTTTCTTTCGATAATGATACATGTTGTATTGAAAAGTGTAGAGAAATAAATAAATACATAGAATCAATTGTGGAATTATATTGTATTTAAATCATTAGTGCTATTATAAACAAACCTACGAGGAGTATTAGTAAAATAAGGTTCCCTATGCCGCCGAGACAGAATGCGATGTGCTGGGAGAAATATGGCAACATTGTCTTACACATCACCTTTCCTTCTCTCTATCGATACCACTCGCGCCTCGCTACCAGCGTTGCCAACTGTACGATTTAAATTGTATTTATACGATCTTTTTGACTCTGATACGACCTACGATCATGTGTTAGAAATCGTACACAAAATATACTATCTTTTCAATTTTTAATCTCCATAGCGAAATATCTAATTTAAAAAAACATAAATTTAATTTAATTTTATAAACTAGGTGTCACAAACTTTCAGAATGAAAATTGAATGATTTGGAACACATCTATCAAACCCTATCATACTCGCAGTGAACACTATTAGGAAATTTCCCCACGACTAGTTGTTATTGGGTATATTGCATGGGAGCGGGACTTCCCCGTGCAATGTAACACTCATTTCGCTCGCTGTTGGGTCGGGTTATTTACGTCGCAAAGAGCATTATAATCATACACTCGTCATTTCGAACTTACAAGAGTTACTTTCATAAGTCATAACGTTTATTCCAAATTATTTAGTTGATTGACGTTTTTAATTTTTATAGCAAATACGTACGTAGTTTATAAGTAGTTTAATATTTTTATATCTATTCTATTTAATTGATAAATTGTGTTATTGCTTTTTTCTTCGCGTCGCTTTACTTGCAAATTGAGGTGAGTGTCCTTTAATTTTTTTTATTTTTAGAAATTAGGTAGTAGGTACTTATGGAAAAAAGTCATTATTTTTTTCTATTCTTTGATTATAGTTTGTATTTTTTTATTCATTAAGTGAAGTATTAGACTATTTTATCTCATAAAAACTGTGTGCTAAAAATAAACTAAATATCATAAACTGTTACCTATCTATATTAATATTTTATTTTATTTTATTTATTTATTTTTTAATATATAAATTTAATATATGTAAAGCTGTTGAGTTCGTTTGTTTGGTTGAACGCGCTAATCTTAGGAACTACTGGTTCGATTTGACGCGACGATCAATACGAGTGGAGCATCAATGAAAATGTAGCATGATTGTTTTTTTTAGAATCATGGCAGAATCATCTAGAAATAAGCAGAGTACAACAGAAAAAATTCTTCAACGAAGAAATGAGTTAGCAAAACCAGATCGACAGAAACATAGAGCTCAAAGATATCGCCCAGACTGGGAAAAGTTAGACTTGTTTCAAAAGTGGCTCAAACCTGGACCTGATGAATATAAAGCCAAATGTAGTGTCTGTGACAATAGACAAAAACACATTGAGGCAATGAAAAGATTACCATCAACTAGCAAGCAAGTTTCCGCCATGGCCTCTTTTGTGTCGAAAAAAGAAGCACACGTTCAAAATGCAGAAATAAAACTTACCGGATTTTTAGTTGAACATAATTTAGCGTTTAAAACAGCAGATCACTTAACAGAATTATTAAAAAGCATATTTCCGGATACTAAGATAGCTCAACAAATTTCACTCAAAAGAACCAAAGCAACTGCTATTGCTACAGCAGTCATAGGAGAGACCGAAAAAAAAACCTTGGCGTCAAAATTAAAACAAAGTAAGTTCAGTGTGATTAGTGACGAATCTACTGATATAAGTACCCAAAAGTCGTCTTGTATTGTTGTGAGATTTTATGATGAGAAAACTAAACAAATCGTCAGTAAACTTTGGGAATTGTCTAAAATATTTGATTCGTCAAATCTGGACATAGCCAACGAAGGAGCCACGGGTAAAAACTTATTTAATGCCCTAATACAGTCATTTAAAAAAGAAAATGTTCCTCTCACTAATATAATAGGATTTGCTGCTGACGGTTGTAGTGTGATGATGGGAGAGAATAATTCAGTTTCCAGCCGCTTTAAAGAGTATTGTCCTGGAATTATAACAATAAAATGTGTATGTCACTCTGCCCATCTATGTGCCTCTCAGGCTTGTAAAGCGCTACCTAGGAGATGTGAGGACTTAGCACGTGAAATATACGTCTTTTTCAAAAGTAGTTCTAAGAGACAATGTCAGTTTGCAGAGTTCCAGGGATTTCTTAAATTGGAACCACACAAAATGCTCCATCCTTCACAGACTCGTTGGCTCTCACTCGTTGCAGTAGTGGAAAGGATACTGGAACAGTGGGATGCATTGCAGCTTTTCTTTACTAACACATGGCTAAATGAGAAACTTATTTCGACAGAAATCATATTTACCAATTTAAATGATCCATTCATCAAACTATACTATAATTTACTGGCATGGATTGTACCCAAATTTACAAACTTCAACAAATTTTTTCAATCAGAAAGTGTTGTAATAACTTCACTAAATGATAAAATTCATGAAATATACCGAGACATACTACTTTGTTTTTTAAACAGAGATTACGTTATGAGACATGAACTCGAAGAAATAAATTTTGAAAATCGAGAAAAGTGGTTAAGAAACGAGGCACTATACTTGGGCATCAGAGTCATGAATGATCTCAAAAATCCAGAGATATTAAGAAACAAACCCGAACTCGATAAATTTTTTGATGTTTGTCGCGATTTTCTGGTTACGAGCGCAAAAGAAATAAAAAAGCGTTATCGCATGAATCACCCCCTTTTATCAAAACGTGATGTGCTACATACTGCAAATCCTGCTTCATCAAAATTTCGAGAAGCTTTTCCTTCGATATTTCCCTTGATTCAGTTACTACCTAGAGTAGTACCAGAAGAAAATGTGCTCTTAATTCAAAAAATTGATGATCAATGGAGAAATCTTCCGGCCAAATTTAATGAATTAGATTTGACTTTACCGGTCGATGAACATAAGCGAAGATTTTAAGGAGCTAGCACAATTTGCTTTGAACGCGTTGTGCATTCCCCATTCCAATGCACAATGTGAAACAGTTTTCAGTCACGTCAATCTGATGAAAACAAAAGTCCGTAACAAATTGATGCCAGAGACGGTGAATGGGACTTTGTTGGCTGCACAACTTATTAAAGAAACTGGATCGTGTATCGATTTCAAGCCATCTAATGATATGTTGAGCAAATTGAATTTAAGTATGTATAAAAGAGCAAATACATTAGCTCCCGGGCCTACTGACTCTGATAGTGACTAAAATTAATAATACTTGTAAAATAATACCTAGGTATACTCATATTTTGTTTTAGTTTAAATAAGTTGTAACTTACATTCCTAAGTGTCAAACATTGATTTGAATACATTAATATTATAAATAGGTAGTTTTATTGAAATTTCCTTTTGTACTATTTTTTTCTGAGATTCTGAGCCAAATACGATTTTTTCTAGTCGGTGGTACGATTCTGCTCAAAATAAAGTTGGCAACACTGCTCGCTACGTCCATCAGTGCCTGCCTAGCTGCCTTCGAAGATGGAGCTCCCTATCGCTGTTACCGCCAGATGCGAAATTCGTGCTGCGATACGTTTTTTTAAATGCAAAACAGATTTCACCTATTGAAATTCATCGTCAATTAATCGAAGTTTATGGGGAAAACTGCATATCTGTTCAACACGTTCGGAAATGGTGTAGAGAATTCAGTAAAGGCCGCACGGAAATTCACGATGAAAACCGAAGCGGACGGCCTTCAGTTTCAGATGGAGTTGTTGAAAAAGTTGAGACAATATTGCTTGAAGATCGGAGAATCACTGTTAACGAACTTGCTTTGCGTATTCCTGAGATTTCCAGCGCCACAGTTCATAAGATTTTAACAGAAAAATTAGGCTATCACAAAATGTGTGCCCGGTGGGTACCGCGAATGCTCACAGAAAACCATAAACAGCAGCGTGTCGGGTGTGCCCAACAGTTTTTGCAATAATGTGAAGACAACAAGGAAGAATTCCTGGATTCCATTGTTACAGGCGATGAAACATGGCGTTTCTACAACCAAGGCAAGAAAAGTTAGAGCATCGTCTGCAAAAGTGTTTGGACAGAAACGGCGATTATGTGGAAAACTAGGGTACGTTATAAGCTTTAAATTGATGTATAACACTAAGTAAAAATATATAGCTGTCTATTTTAAAAAATCATGGGAACCTTATTTTACTAATACTCCTCGTATTAACCCATATTTCCAGATATAACAACCAAAAAATAAATGCAATGATTATGTTTTAGTATTGTGTGTAACCACAGTTCTACAATGCAAACAACGTAATTATTTAGCAACAATGTTGTAAATCGATTTATTACAATTTTAATAATGGCATACATTAAAATAATAATCATACACTTCAGATAAATGCATATAATTAAAATCAATTGATGCAAATTGAAATTATACATTCCGTCTTATTTTATAACTCAAATAACCTAGTTTCGTCTTTTTTTCCGTAATCGTTTTTCAATGTCGTAAATGTTGCGTGATCGATTCAATTCCTAATAAAGATTTTTTTTGTCAAAAGAAAATATGGAAAATTTTCTTTTCAACTTATAAGTAATTGAGATTCAAAGTATTTACATATTGTGAATTAGAGTGGAAGTAATTTACATCTAGTCGATGCTCACATATGTACGTCAGAAAATAGTGTCATGTAACTTTATCAACAAAAATATGAAATTTTTATGATACTTACCGTAAGCTTTCGCCTCTTGAACGATTTGATCTTTGCGACCAATCTCTTCCACTGTATCTAGATTCTCTTTGCGATCCTACTGTTCGTCTGGCATGCCAACTATTAAAGCGATGTCTTACTGTATTTTTGACTTCAGTATTTAGAAAGCAGTAGAAAAGCGCAACTGTAAAACCCTAAAAACGATTTAAGAAATTTTATACGATATTATAAACAAACTTGAGTAGATAATAAAATGGCTCTGACGATATCGTAAATGCTTTTAAACAGTCCATCTTCGCCTGGTCCAACTATGACAAGTATGTAAGTGATACCAAGTAGTGGAATGAGGACCAGTAGAGCTTTTGCTGCTTTTCGATATTGTTGAGTTTCTGCGCTGTTTGCACTACGTAACTTTGTGATCAGAACCTGGAAAATATCCTGCTATAGAACTCAATTGCATTGACACACGACTCAGTTCCCTTGATGCTAATTTAATTAAGGATCCATGGTGTTCGTTCGTTATCAAATTCTGTTATGATTCCATTAGCAAATCTTTTAGTTTTAAGTTTAATGTAAAGTTAAATGCACGTACTTCAAAAGGAGTTTGTTATTTCTAATAAATTAGTGTTGTTTTTAATTTAGATCTGGTTAAAAAATTACGAAGGGTGCATTTATTGACAAATTGGTCATTGAAGGTGATAACCGATCAAAGCAAATTTTGTGTTAAAATAGTCAGCCGATTTTTATTTTAAGCAAAGCAGGCCATTAGCTTTGTATTTTTCAGTTCAATCACTATTAACTGTATAATTTCGCTAAAAATATTATTTTAGTGATCAAAATCTTGAAAAACGCCGTTTTAGAAAGAATCTCAAACAAAGTATGAACAATATGTTTATAAACCGGAAGAAATGGTAAAAATGTTCAAAATACGAGAACAAAATTCAATAGCGATGTTTATATCTATATAATAGATCCCGATTGCATTTAAAATTGGATCTAAAATATAGACATTTCGTGAAGTGGAAAACCCAGTGACTTTTCTATTTTAGAAAAACAAAATGCTAAAGAGTGACTCGTTCTAAAAGCTTTTTAAACGTATTCCGAATTTATGTCTCTCTTATAAAATCCGTTTTGTGGTTTCAAATCACAAACGTCCTATGTAAAGTAGATTTATTTATATAATAACTATCTTGCTTCCTATACTTAGCTTTATCTTCCTGAAAAGGCTTTGATACTCGTAAAGAAAATGGGTGTTTTGATGTGGTAACAAAATATACATACCCACATAATAACGCACATGAAAACGGCATTAGAAACAAGAACTGCCATGGCTGGTATTTGATAAATCCAATCGGAGACGTGCGGTGTCCACGGGCAACTTCTTATTATCTCTCCAGCCTGTAAGAAATTGAAAATTTATTTGCGTACGTCGTCGTACACCTTTTCTAGATCGTTACAGAACATATTTTAGAAAACTATACCAATTTTCACTTTAATGATGAAGTTTTTATTAAACACATGCAGAAAGATCAATAGTGGCAATTTACCCGTTGAAACATTTATTTATGTATACGTTTCTTAGTAAACACATTTTGTATACCGGGCGTTTTAATGAAACCTAATCAATATAAGCATCTGGAGAGCACACACACGTTATTATAAATAGAACCCTCCATTATTTTCCCATTTTGCATTCCTCGTTTTAAGACCACTATACGTAAAGTATTTTATGTCTAAAATCTACATTTTCTGAGTTACCTCAAAAAAATAAAAAATTTTGACAGCTGCAGTCTTGGAAATCTGTGTAGCGCCCTTACTGCTACGAATTTCGGAATCGGACTTTAGAGGTCATAATAGGCTACGTTGTGATTTGTTTCAATTGTAAAAGCCTTTCGCAACCCCCAAGATATAATTCTGAACTTGCATAGTTCCAAATGACCATAACTTTCTTGTTTTAAATGTAATGCCACAAATTTCGCAACGACATCGCGTTCAGAATTAAAAAATCTACAACTTTATTAACAGTAAAAGAAAAATGTTAAATGTTAAATTTAGCTTAAATATTCTTTTCTACTTAAGGTACAATAAAAGAAAAAGTCAATGCCAAAATAGATACCAATACCATCGAAAAGCTTCAAAATAAGATTAACAAGGCATTTGAAAAAATTAGGCCACCTAAAATTAAAAAATGACATATCAGGTATCAGGCGAAAATAGGCATATTAAATGTTTGTAGGTTGAAAGGGCGCAGTTTGGGCACTTAAGTGTAAATCCCACTTTTTACCTTCCAACCCGCATATACACCTGTAGATTATGCGTGTGTGCGTTTGTGCGTGTGTGCGTGTGTGCGTGTGTGCGTGTGTGCGTGTGCGCGGGTGTGCGTGTGTGCGTGTGTGCGTGTCTCGTGTGTGCGTGTGCGTGTGTGCGTGTGTGCGTGTGTGCGTGTGTGTGTATGCCTGTGTGCCCGTGTCTGTGTGCTTGAGTGTCTGTATGTCGGTGTGACCGTGTGGCAATGTTTCTGTGTCTGTGTGTGCGCGTGTGCATGTGTGCGTGTTTACGTGTGTACGTGTGTACGTGTGTGTGTATGCCTGTGTGCCGGTGTCTGTGTGCTTGAGTGTCTGTGTGTTGGTGTGACTGTGTGTTAATGTTTCTGTGTCTGTGTGTGCGCGTGTGCATGTGTGCGTGTTTACGTGTGTACGTGTGTGCTGTGTGTGCGTGTGTGTGCGTGTGTGCGTGTGCGTGTGTGCGTGTGTGCGTGTGTGCGTGTGTGCGCGTGCGTGTGTGCGTATGTGCGTGTGTGAGTGTGCGTGTACGCGCTAGTGTACGTGCGCATGTGCGAGTGTGCGCCAGTGAGAGTGTGCGCATCTAGTATTATTTCTAATATTATTTCTGATTATGTTTTTAACGTAAATTGATCGTTACTGTGTGTGTGTCGCGCGTGCATGCGTGCGTGCGGTGCGTGCGTGCAGTGCATGCTGCGTGCGTGGTGTGGGTGTGGGTGTGTGTGCGTGTGCGTGTGCGTGTGCGTGTGCGTGTGTGCGTGTGCGTGTGCGTGTGTGTGCGTGTGGTGTGTGTGTGTGTGTGTGCGTGTGCGTGTGCACACAATATATATATATATATATATATATATATATATATATATATATATATATATATATATATATATATATACTTCGACTTTAAAAGAAGGAAAATTCTCTTATTTTTGATTTCTCAGAAAATTTCATTCTTGATGATTTACCCTGCTCGTTTTCAAACCCCCGAAACACAAATTACTTTCTATTTTACTCGTACGGTTCTCGAGATAATATAATTTTTCTGGAAAAATTGGAATTTTTAGAAGTAACTTTAGTAGGCGGATTTCATTGAAAAACACCACTGATAGAAATTGTCAAATGTGATAATTCTGTTGAACTGCAAATTAATTCATGCTAATTTGAATTGTATGCTATAATGTTGACTTTACAACAAAGAATTTATCTAATTCAATGTTACGGTACTGGGGAAGAGTGCTACCGAGTTGTTATCAGAAAATTCAATCAAAAATACCCGTAGGTTGCCATTTCGAATGCCGGTGCAAAAAACTTGGTAACTAAATTCCTTCAAACAGGCTCGGTTTTAAACCTAAAAAAGCCAAAGAAGTTGTTCGATGAAGAAGATGCTGCTACTGTTCTCGCCGTTCATTCCGCAACAGAAGTTCCAAGGTTGTCTTTAAGAAGGAAGGCACTACGAATTGGGATAGGTAAATCTCATTTACAAAGAATCTTCAAGGAGAACAAAATTTAGGCAAACTTTAGAGAACGGTGATGAAGCCAAACGTCTGGATTTTTGTTTGGAAATCGGCAATAGAGTTTTGGAAGATTAAAATTTTCATAAACGAATAATATTCTCCGATGAATCGACCTTTTCAACTAACGGAGTCGTTTCCTCCCAACATTGCCGTTACTGGAGTAGGACGAATCCAAACTTCCGAATTGCTAGTCGCAGACAATGTTTGAAAAAAGTTAATGTGTGGTGTGCGGTTTCGTGCCATGGAATTATTGGCCCATATTTTTTTTATCAAAATTTAAACCGTTATTCATATTTGGAAATGTTGCAACATTTTTTAACTGATAAACTGGATGAATTGCCATTGAACTACCAAATTGAAATGTTCTTCCAGCACGATGGGTGCCCTGCTTATTATGCCGGTACTGTTCGCCAGTGGCTCAATACAGAGTTCCATGATAACTGGATAGGAAGAGATGGTCCCATTTTATGGCCGCCGAAAAGTCCTGATCTCACAATAATGGACTTTTATCTGTGGGGTCATTTAAAACAAATTGTGTACAGTGAGCCATTAGACAATGATGAAGAGCAATTGAAAAATAGGATACGGAATGCTGTCCAGTCCCTTTCAATCGAAGAAATAAGGCGCAGTTTCAATGAATTCAGAGCTCGCATTGAAATCTGTGCGGAAAAAGGAGGAGCATTATTCGAATAGAAAATTAATAGTTCAGTTTTTTGAGAATTTCATTTCATTTTACCATCAATTGTTAAATTTATTAATTAAAACTTGTGAGACCAATTTGATTTTTCCTTTGAAACAAATCAATTTACTTCAAAAAATTACGAAAAGCTCGAATTTTTCAAGAAAAATAATATTATCTCGAGAACCGTTTGAGTTAAATAGCAAGTAATTTGTGTTTCGGGGGTTTGAAAGCAAGCAGGGCAAATCAGCAAGAATGAAATTTTCTGAGAAATCAAAATAAGAGAATTTTCCCTTTTTAAAGTCGATCCGGGGACGTACTGTATATATATACATATATATATATATATATATATATATATATATATATATATATATATATATGTTGCTAGCAATGTCCGAAAACTGCAATTGGCCGATAAAAAATGCGCTATTTTAGATTTGTGGATTACAAAACGTCCAAAGTACGAAATAGAAATGGTTTTCGGACTTCGGCCACTTCGAAACATCCTCGCCCTCACTCTTTCTCACGCGCTTCTGCTCACATAGCAGTGGTATTACTTTGTTGTGGTTTGATTTTGAGATTAGGAAGTGGTCTTAATTTTAGCATGTCTGTTGTTTCAGACCAAGAATTTCGGGAAAAATTAAATAGTTACATTAAGTGTAGTAATTGTGATAATAAATTTATACCATCACCATTAAAGCACGATGAAATATTGCGTGAAGTTAAGTTGTCTCTAGAAAAGAAGGAACAAGGACAACCTTTGGCATCAATTGATTATAGCCGAATAAAAAGGTATGGTATACTAACAATTTCTGACAGTGATAAGCTAATAGAAAAAAGGTCAGCTTTTAATGATCTCATTAGGTATTTTTGCCACAGTGATGACTTATGTAGTATTATTCATAAAGCACATAATACTGGCCATAAAACGACCAGATGCATGGACAAACAACTAAAAATAAAATATGGCAATATAACTAGGGAAGTCGTAAACATATATTTAAATTTATGTGCTCAGAGTGAGTTAGAAATAAACAGAAGAAAAAAAGATTAGTTGTTAAACCAATATTAAGCATATGATGAATTGCAGAGCTCAAGTCGATTTAATCGACATGCAGACTGAACCACACAAGGGTTCAAATTTATTCTTAACTATCAAGATCACTTGACAAAATTAGTCCTCCTAAGACCCCTGAAAAGTGAACAAGTGGAAGAGGTAACGTTTAATCTTCTAGATATTTTCTGAACTGTAGAAGCTCCTTTCATTTTTCAGAGTGATAATGGCCGAGAATTTACGGCCTCAGTTATTAAGGAACTGGTACACATGTTTAACGAGAAGATAGCTCACGGGAAACCTAGGCATTCTCAGTCCCATGACATCGCAGAGAGAGCTGACCAGGATGTTAGGGATTGTTTCATGGCTAGCTGACAACAACATTACGCCTTGGTCCGAGCGGGCTGCTCCACAAAGCGGCCAGCTGAAGGATCCGACCGTGGCTACTGCTATTTATTATTATTTGTTACTTTGATTTGAAATAGAAAGTAGATTAAGTTATATGATTGTTTCCGAAATATCAACGTCTAAAAAGTGGCATTTTAATCATTTCAAACCCAACCAAAAACACGAATGTTGTTTTCAATCAAGTTGGAATGATTTCCGGAAAACCCATTTCGAGGTAATATCTGCACAAACTTTTAAATAAACTCCAAGCAACGGGTACGCTGAAGGATGCTGCAAGTTCAGGAAGACCACCTCTTTCAGAGGAAGAAAATTGATAGAAATTTTACTGAAATGGTAATCAATCCGACTCAGTCCATACCTGCAGTTGCAGAATCCTGTGGAGTAAGCCCGAAAGTGCCCAAAGAGTCATAAAAGCAGAAAAGTTTAATTCCTATAAAATAAAAATCCTGCATGCTCTCACTAAACGTGATCCAAACAGGAGGATTGAGTTTTGTGAATAGTTAAAAGAACAATTAAAGCACAACGAGGATTCCTAAAACGTGTGTTTGCTAGACGAATGCACTTTTTTCTTAATGGAAAAGTCAACAAACAGAACGTGCCATACTGAAGCGATACTAATCCGCATCTTTTTACAGAGGGGTATGCCCCAGAAAAAGTAAATGTTTGGGCGGGGATTTTGAGCAAACACGTTATTGGACCGATTTTGATTAGAGGCAATCTTACAGGAGACCTTTGCAGAAATCTTTTAGAAACTGAAGTGTAACCTATAATAAGACAAATTGTATTAAACAATCGGGAAGGAAAATCATATCATACGACGGGACACCTCCCCATTTCTATCGCATGGCTAGAGAGCTTTCCTCATCGATGGAAAGTGTGGTAGGGGGAGTACGGAATGGCCACCAAGATCTCCGGATCTTACACCCTTAGATTTTTTCCTTCGGGGTATCTCAAATCAAAAATCTACGCCACTGAATACCAAACAATAGAAAAGTTGGAACGCAGAATAAGAGAAACATGTAAACACACTTTCATCAACGTGAGAGAAGCCCCATTTACAATAGGGCACTCTATTGTCAAGATTTAGAAACACTTGATAAAATAATTGTTCGAGTTAAATAAAAGTGTCATTATTCAAAAACAAATAAACTTTTTTTAACCATCTAATTTGTTTGATTGTGCATTTACAAAACACGTAAGCTTTGAGATTTTCCGGTAAACGGTACTGTTACTTTTAATAAACTCTCTTTGCGCCTCTTATTAGTCGGATTCATTAAGAGATGTAACTAAAATTAATAACAAAATTTAGTTAGCAAAGTGTTTAAAATTCATACTTCATTTTAAACCGGAATGTCAATTTTCAAACGTTAATATTTCGAAAGCGATCAAATTTAGGAGTAAAGTGTATTATAAAAAATGTTAAGAATTATGAGCAGATTTCGAAAATGGAATAATATATGAGGTGCTGTATTTAAAAAAGTTATTGAAGATGGCACTCAGTCGTCATTTTAAAACTTTAAACTGCCCTTTTTTTTCAAACGTAGGATTTTATCTCCTATCCTTTTGTTAAAATATACCAGGTGGTTCAAAAATTACGAGTGGTGAAGGACTTATGTACATGCGACACATTGAGTGACGCATGTGGACATACTAAGGATTAATTCACCTTATAGAGGATTTCGGGAATGCATGTGTGTATATATATGTGTGTGTGTGTGTATGTGTGTGTGTGTGTGTGTGTGTGTGTGTGTGTGTGTGTGTGTGTGTGTGTGTCTGTGTCTGTGTCTGTGTCTGTCTCTGTGTCTGTGTCTGTGTCTGTGTCTGTGTCTGTGTCTGTGTCTGTGTCTGTGTCTGTGTCTGTCTGTGTCTGTGTCTGTGTCTGTGTCTGTGTCTGTGTCTGTGTCTGTGTCTGTGTCTGTGTCTGTGTCTGTGTCTGTGTCTGTGTCTGTGTCTGTGTCTGTGTCTGTGTCTGTGTCTGTGTCTGTGTCTGTGTCTGTGTCTGTGTCTGTGTCTGTGTCTGTGTCTGTGTCTGTGTCTGTGTCTGTGTCTGTGTCTGTGTCTGTGTCTGTGTCTGTGTCTGTGTCTGTGTCTGTGTCTGTGTCTGTGTCTGTGTCTGTGTCTGTGTCTGTGTCTGTGTCTGTGTCTGTGTCTGTGTCTGTGTGTCTGTGTCTGTGTCTGTGTCTGTGTCTGTGTCTGTGTCTGTGTCTGTGTCTGTGTCTGTGTCTGTGTCTGTGTCTGTGTCTGTGTCTGTGTCTGTGTCTGTGTCTGTGTCTGTGTCTGTGTCTGTGTCTGTGTCTGTGTCTGTGTCTGTGTCTGTGTCTGTGTCTGTGTCTGTGTCTGTGTCTGTGTCTGTGTCTGTGTCTGTGTCTGTGTGTCTGTGTCTGTGTCTGTGTCTGTGTCTGTGTCTGTGTCTGTGTCTGTGTCTGTGTCGTGTCTGTGTCTGTGTCTGTGTCTGTGTCTGTGTCTGTGTCTGTGTCTGTGTCTGTGTCGTCTGTGTCTGTGTCTGTGTCTGTGTCTGTGTCTGTGTCTGTGTCTGTGTCTGTGTCTGTGTCTGTGTCTGTGTCTGTGTCTGTGTCTGTCGTCTGTCGTGTCTGTGTCTGTGTCTGTGTCTGTGTCTGTGTCGTGTCTGTGTCTGTGTCTGTGTCTGTGTCTGTGTCTGTGTCTGTGTCTGCTGTCTGTGTCTCGTGTCTGTCGTCTGTGTCTGTGTCTGTGTCTGTGTCTGTGTCTCTGTGTCTGTGTCTGTGTCGTGCTGTCTGTGTCTGTGTCTGTGTCTGTGTCTGTGTCTGTGTCTGTGTCTGTCTGTCTCGTGTCTGTGTCTGTGTCTGTGTCTGTGTCTGTGTCTGTGTCTGTGTCTGTGTCTGTGTCTGTGTCTGTGTCTGTGTCTGTGTCTGTGTCTGTGTCTGTGTCTGTGTCTGTGTCTGTGTCTGTGTCTGTGTCTGTGTCTGTGTCTGTGTCTGTGTCTGTGTCTGTGTCTGTGTCTGTGTCTGTGTCTGTGTCTGTGTCTGTGTCTGTGTCTGTGTCTGTGTCTGTGTCTGTGTCTGTGTCTGTGTCTGTGTCTGTGTCTGTGTCTGTGTCTGTGTCTGTGTCTGTGTCTGTGTCTGTGTCTGTGTCTGTGTCTGTCTGTGTCTGTGTCTGTGTCTGTGTCTGTGTCTGTGTCTGTGTCTGTGTCTGTCTGTGTCTGTGTCTGTGTCTGTGTCTGTGTCTGTGTCTGTGTCTGTGTCTGTGTCTGTGTCTGTGTCTGTGTCTGTGTCTGTGTCTGTGTCTGTGTCTGTGTCTGTGTCTGTGTCTGTGTCTGTGTCTTCTGTGTCTGTGTCTGTGTCTGTGTCTGTGTCTGTGTCTGTGTCTGTGTCTGTGTCTGTGTCTGTGTCTGTGTCTGTGTCTGTGTCTGTGTCTGTGTCTGTGTCTGTGTCTGTGTCTGTGTCTGTGTCTGTGTCTGTGTCTGTGTCTGTGTCTGTGTCTGTGTCTGTGTCTGTGTCTGTGTCTGTGTCTGTGTCTGTGTCTGTGTCTGTGTCTGTGTCTGTGTCTGTGTCTTGTCTGTGTCTGTGTCTGTGTCTGTGTCTGTGTCTGTGTCTGTGTCTGTGTCTGTGTCTGTGTCTGTGTCTGTGTCTGTGTCTGTGTCTGTGTCTGTGTGTGTGTGTGTGTGTGTGTGTGTGTGTGTGGGTGCGTGGGTGCGTGGGTGCGTGCGTGCGTGCGTGCGTGCGTGTGTATTTAAATAGTGGGCGTTCTGGATTCCAATTCTTACTTAAACACTTAAGATAGAACTAGTGCACATCTATAATGTTATGTTAGTGCTTTATAGATTGCATCAACACGACCAATTCATCCCAAGAACTAAAGAGAGGCACTGGTGATTCAAGCCACAAAGTACCAAACACACTAACGAGCACTATCGATGTACATCACAGTGCTTTCAATAAGGTTAAAGAGCGATTGCTGCGATAGGGAGTGGCCGCCTTGTAAAAACGGAAAGTCACGATGCTGCACTAAGTTAAAAGTTAAACCCGGGCGCACATTGAGACGCAAGCGACGCAGGACAGCACAGGAAAAAACTACACGCAGGTTATAGAAACACAGGCTAAGCGCATATTGCAAAGCAGTTTTCTCTCTATAAAATAACTAAGTGCAGTGATAATTAAACTTTACATTCTTGATTTTTAAAATTATATTAACGCATTCTTTCCTAATTATGATAGAACTCATTGACCTATCTTCAGAATAGCATTCTGATGCTGAAAATGCAAATGGCATTATTGTGTAACATTTCAAAAAGAAAGAAAGCATTTTGGAAAAGTGACTACATGAAAAGAAGAAACACTCACGGAGAATTCAAGTTAACTTCTGAACTTTTAGACAATCGATTTACAACCTACTTTCGGTTGAACAGATGTCAATTTAAGGAAGTGCATAATATTATTAAAAGTGTAATTTGTTCTGAACGGTGTAACGCCGAAAAACCAACTGGTACTGAAGAATAACTAGCTGTGTTCGTAAGGTAAGCTATTGTTTTATTAGTTTAGTACTTAAAAAATCTAAAAAATTAACATGAAAGAAAATAAATATTTATTCTCTGAAGGTATTAATGTAGTTTATCGGAGTATTATTAGGATTAGCAGTATATTGAGGTGGAGACATCAAATTCCTAGAATCACTGTCGTAATGTGTCACTGGCCACCTCCTCAATTTTCGGATATAATTTTTTTGGGTTTTCAGCCTGTATATTCGTGCTCACTTTAATTTCAAGCTCTTCGCTATCACGTTCTCAATATCTGCATTTATATTCGCCACCTCATCGGCTTCTTTTTCCACATTTCAAGGCTTTTCCGGCAACTCTTCGTAATCGCTGCCGTCGTCGTCATCTAAATTGTGTTTACGTTGTGTATTCGTCATAAATGGAACTAGGAATTCCATTTGCTTTTGGAATTTCCATTTTTTTATGCTCACTGCAGAAGCTCCGCTTTGTATAAATTGTTTTTTCTTCGCAGTGCATCTCGATGACAGTTCCTTAATTTTAAGCCAGCGATTTTTGCTTCCGCGCCTGCAATTTAATTTACTACTTCAGTAAAATTTATTGTTTACAAAACTGATGAATATAAATTTTTGCAGATATTTGGCATCAGCTACAAGAGCATTGCCTACAGCTACAGGATGGGGGACCGAAGTGTGTCAAATATTGTAAATGAAGTATCAGTTGCTATGTGGAAGAAAATGCAACCTGATTATTTACCACAACCTACCAGAGAAATGTGGGAAAATATTGCACTTGACTTTGAACAGAAATGGCAGTTTCCCCACTGTATTGGAGCCATTGATGGTAAACATATAATTATTAAAAAACCAGAAAACAGTGGATCTTCATATTTTAATTACAAACAAACTCTCGATAGTTTTAATTGCTGTGGTTGACTCAAACAACAAGTTTATTATAATTGACGTTGGGTCAATGGGGAGATTCATCTCCTTAACCAAGGAGAGCCTTCACTGCGAATTACGAAAATAAGATTTTTAATTACCGTCTATCCAGAGCACGACAAGCCATTGAATGTGCTTTTGAGATACTAGATTCGCGGTTTCGAGTTTTTAGAAGGTCATTTCAAATTAAGGCTGAAAGCGTTGATAACGTAGTCAAAGCAGCTTGTGTGCTACACAACTATTTAAAAAAATACTTTAAAACACTTTAAAGCAACGTAGACAATGTAGATGACGAAATACCCGAGAATCAATTGCTTCCATTGTGACGCAATAATATCAGAAGCGCATCCAAGCTTTTTCAGTGCGAAAAAAGTTTATGCAATACTTTTAATCTGGAGGAAGTGTGACCTGGCAAAATAACAGCGTTGAAAGGGGAAAATATTAATAAAGTTAAGAAAAATAATAAACATTTCATGTTATTACTGCACGGATGAATAGTCTAGTCAACAAGTGCCATTTTAACGAATTCGGGTCTGAACTCACCTAAAATTATGAACAAGGTCATTCGGTTCGTAAAATCTATTATTATTACTATTAAATTAATCCCTTTTTGAGGTTTTTTCCTAATAAATCAAAAATCGTTGAAAATATCTAAAAAAGGAGACAAGAAAGATTGATTAATTTTCTAAAAAAATGAAAAACTATAAATCATAATTTATTGTTAATAGTAGACAGGCACATTCCGCCGCCATCTTGGATTTTCTGGGGAAAACCCACCTTTCACTTTTTTATACGCCCACGTGAGGGTCGTATTTTTTCACCCCTATGGTTTCTTTTCGGAGGCCTTTTTCAACCCCTGGATGGAATGTTCATCCCTAATTACGGCCTTTTTGTTTTTACTCGGCACGTGGGAGACCGTGTTTTTTAGCCCTATTATTGGCAGTTTCTTTTCGGAGGCCTTTTTCAATCCTTGATGGAATTTTCATCCCTAATTATGACCTTTTTGTACTTGCTCACGTGAAAAGTGTATTTAGATCTTGAGCTTGGTGTTGGACTTGGGGTTGGGGCGGGGGTGCCGGCTTCTTTTTGGGTGGCCTTTTTTAACCTTAATTAAGATCCTTTTGGTCATATTAAGAGCAGTACAACCCCTGGAGGTTAGGCAATTGCACGTGTTCTGATTGGAAAAGATTTTTATTTAAGCTATGTTTATTAATATGTATTAGGACCCATTTTTATTTTATCAAATGAGATTGCATAATTGTATTTCTTTTAATTCCTATCTACAGATTGTAACCTTACGAAATTTTATATATACATTGGTTTGTATTCTAATAATTAAGTTTCACTGTTATTTTAAATGCAAACGCAATGCAAAAAAAAATTATTTAAAGTTAATTACACGACACAGTAATCAGAATATTGTTTTTCTAGACGAATATTAAAACTGGTTTCTTACCTTTGAGATATCTTTAATCACCATCCTCTCGTTAAAATTGTTGTATATACACAGGACCTCGGCATCCAAACACTTAATATTTAAAAAAAAAGATATATTGTTTGCACTAGCTGTAATTAAATTTGTGCAACTAAATAAATAAATTAAGGTTTTAATAACCGTTTTGCTGGCTACACGTATAAGCACAATAATAACACTTTCTACATTTTACTTATGCATAGTTGATATATAACTAGCTATTGATTTACCCATAATTAATTTTTAGAGTGTAAATATACAAACAACCTAATTATCTTTATCACACTTACTGCAACTCGTATATACGTCTCCCTTAAAGTAATTAATAACAAAACGGTTTGAACAAAATGCTATACATACACAGGCAAATTGTTTTTATAAAAAACCTCATTAAATGTTTGGAAAGTAATAATTACATGTTTTAAATTCCACAACAAGATATAGTAAGAAATCACTATTCATGTTTACTTTTAGATAATTACTGTGTCATTAACATTAAATAATCCTGTTAAATTTAATAGGCTAAAAAATTTATTACCAATATCGAATGGGTAAAATAATTTCTTTTAAAAAAACACTAAATCATAAATTTTATAACACGATTTTTAAAAACACACATGCTGAATTAAAGAGAAAGAAAAAACAGTAGGTATTACGCAACCCTTAATTAAAAAAGTAAGGTACCAAACAAAAAAAAATTCTTTATTTATCAGAATAGAATGGCTGGATATAAACCGGCTATTGCATTCCGATCAATAACTAATTTAGAAAGTAATACACAAAAGCTGATTACTGCTACTCGTATTTAGCAATTATATTGTACGTATAAATTTACATTCAAAAATACCAACAAATATTTTCAAAATTTTGCTAACGCAAAATTACTTCAAATAATTTGAATCTTGAGATTACATAGACTATTGTTATGGAATGCATTAATATCATACAACCATGATCTATCTGTATACTCAATTACGCGCGCGAACACACACACACACACACACACACACACACACACACACGAACGCGCACACACACGCACGCACGCACGCACGCACCCACGCACACACACCACACACACACCCACGCACGCACGCACGCACCCACGCACGCACACACACGCGTGTGAAAATACGCAAACGAAAAAAAACATACAAACACGCAAATACACCAAAACAAAAAACACACAAACACGAAAACACGCTAACGCGAAAACACATGAAACGAAAACACAAGACGTAGAGCACCGCTAGGAAAAACAAGTTTATTAACAATATTGAAGGAAAGCTTAGCGTTTTGAAAATATATTATTATTATAAACAACAATACATCATTTTTATTTAATAACAACCTTTATCGGTCTTCTTCTTCTTGAACAGTGATTCGTCGCAATCATCATTATGGTTTTGAGATTCGTCCTTCTCCTTTACCTCATCGCTCTTCTTCCTCTCCTGTGAATCATCATCATCACCTTGGATGTGAGATACATTCAGCTCATCCACGTCATTGTTTCCATCATTGTCCTGAACGGTTATGTTGTAATAGCTTGTTAACAAGTCAGTAAAATCTCTAATGTCTGGTGATGTTGGCTCACATCCAAGGTAATGGAGATGATTCACAGGAGAGGAAGAAGAGCGATGAGGTAGAGGAGAAGGACGAATCTCAAAACCATGATGATGATTGCGACGAGTCACTGTTCAGGAATAAGAAGAAGACCGATAAAGGTTGTTACTAAATAAAAATGATGTATTGTTGTTTATAATAATAATAATATATTTTCAAAACGCTAAACCTTCCTTCAATTCTGTTAATAAACTTGTTTTTCCTAACGGTGCTCCCCGTCTTGATTCATGTTTGCAGCTTTTACGAGTTTTCGCGTTAGCGTGTATTTTCGCTGGCGTGTTTTCGTTTGTGTTTTCGTATTTGCGTGTTTTCGTTTTACGTGTTTTCGCGTTTGTATGTCTTCGCGTTTGCGTATTTTCGTGTTAGCGTGTTTTCGTGTTTTCGTGATAGCGTTTTTTTTCGTTTGTGTGTTTTTGTGTGTTAGCGTGTTTTCGTTTGTGTGTTTTCGTGTTTGCGTGTTTTTGCGTTAGCGTGTTTTCGTTTGTGTTTTCGTATTTGCGTGTTTTCGTTTCACGTGTTTTCGCGTTAGCGTGTTTTCGTATTTGCGTGTTTTCGTTTTACGTGTTTTCGCGTTTGTATGTCTTCGCGTTTGCGTATTTTCGTGTTTTCGTGATAGCGTTTTTTTTCGTTTGTGTGTTTTTGTGTGTTAGCGTGTTTTCGTGTTAGCGTGTTTTCGTTTGTGTGTTTTCGTGTTTGCGTGTTTTTGCGTTAGCGTGTTTTCGTTTGTGTGTTTTCGTATTTGCGTGTTTTCGTTTCACGTGTTTTCGCGTTAGCGTGTTTTCGTATTTGCGTGTTTTTTCTGTTGGTGTGTTTTCGTGTTTGTATATTTTTTTGCGTTTGCGTGTTTTCACACGTGTGTTTGTGCGTGCGTGCGTGCGTGCGTGTGTGTGCGTACGTGCGTGCGTGCACCCGCGCGCGTTTGCGTGCGTGCGTGTGTGTGGTGTGTGTGCGTGCGTGCGTGCGTGCATACGTGCGTGAGTGCGTGCGTGCGTGTGTGTGCGCTCGTGTGTGTGTGTGTGTGTGTGTGTGTGTGTGTGTGTGTGTGTGTGTGTGTGTGCGCGTAATTGAGTATGCAGATAAATCATGGTTGCATGATATTAATGCATTCCACAACAATAGTTTACATAATCTCAAGATTAAAATTATTTGAAGTAATTTTGCGTTAGCAAAATTTTTAAAATATTTGTAGGTGTTTTTGAATGTAAATTTATACGTACAATATAATTGCTAAATACGAGTAGCAGTAATCAGGTTTTTTGTATTACTTTCTAAATTAATTAATGATCGGAATGCAATAGCCGGTTTATATCCAGCCATTCTATTCTGATAAATAAAGATTTTTTTGTTTGGTACCTTGCTTTATTAATTAAGGGTTGCGTAATACCTACTGTTTTTTCTTTCTTTTTAATTCGGCATGTGTGTTTTTAAAAATCGTATTATAAATTTTATGATTTAGTGTTTTTTTTAAAGAAATTATTTTACCCGTTTGATATTGGTAATCAATTGTTTAGCCTATTAAATTTAACATGATTACATAATGTTAATGACAAGTAATTAGCTAAAAGTAAACATCAATAGTGATTTCTTACTACATATTGTTGTGGAATTTAAAACATGTAATTATTACTTTCCAAACATTTAATGAGGTTTTTATAAAAACAATTTGCCTGTGTATGTATAGCATTTTGTTCAAACCGTTTTGTTATTAATTAATTTAAGGGAGAGGTAAATACGAGTCGCAGTAAGTGTGATAAAGATAATTAACACGCAGCTTAAATAAAAATCTTTTCCAATCAGAACACGTGCAATTGCCTAACCTCCAGGGGCTGTACTGCTCTTAATATGACCAAAATGATCATAATTAGGGTTAAAAGAGGCCATCCGAAAAGAAACCGGCACCCGCAACCCCAAGTCCAAGCTCAAGATCTAAATACACCTCTCACGTGAGCAAGTACAAAAAGGCCATAATTAGGGCTGAAAATTCCATCAAGGTTTGAAAAAGGCCTCCGAAAAGAAACCATAGGAGTGAAAAAATACGATCCCCACGTGGGCGTATAAAAACGTGGTGGGTTTTCCCCAGTAAATCCAAGATGGCGGCGGAAGGTGCCTGTCTACAACTATTGTTTTTATATATTTAAAAATATGTATTATTATTATTATTATAAACTGAAACAAATAAAGATTTCATTTTATTATAATACAAGAAATAATAAAAAAAAATCTTTATACGGATCGAATGACACCTTTTTAGTAATTTTAGGTGAATTCAGACCCGAATTCGACAAAATCGCATTGTTGACTAGATTAGAAGTAAATACAGTCAATAAAATAATATAGTGATAAAAGTACTTTCCGTCTTTTATTAAATGTATTTCTTTCACAATCCGCTTCTACAATTCATCTTTCAACTTTGTTCTCATGTAATCAGAATGGTTTTTGTCATATACACTGTGTCTCTTGAATTTCTGGACATAGGTAATTCCCATGTTAAAATAAACTATTGTAAATATTGGCTCCCCTAATTATTTTACAGTAAAATGTCAAATGTAAAACTCCTTAAGGAAAAAAGGCTGCTTCTTATGTTACAATTGCATTTACATTTGGTTCATCCGTTTTCGAGAAATTTAGGAAAAACTTAAGGGCTTTTTCGTAACTGGTCAAGGTTGCTTTGCTTTAGACAGACAATAATTATTAATTGTCATTGTAAATCATTCATTGTTCAAAAACAATTCATTCATCATTAAAACTTTATTTGGGACAGATTATTACTTTTTAAAGAAAAATTTGTTTATAAAAATGAATTATTGCACCATTGAAGAAAAAAAAACGGAGATTTATTTGAACACTTGATCAAATAGTAGAAATGATGATTTTTTGTTATTTATTTTCCAATTTTCATAATTGATTTGTTTATTTAGAACATCATCTTCTTGCTTATAACAGACTTATTTTATTTGTGCTCCTTATTGTATTTATCCTGACACTTACATGGCTTATTAACGTTACTGGTTACGAAAAAGCCTTTAAGTTTTTCCTAACTTTCTCGAAAACGGACGAACCAAATGTAAATGGAATTGTAACATAAGAAGCAGCGTTTTTTCCTTAAGAAGTTTTACTTTTGACATTTTACTGTAAAATAATTAGGGGGGCCAATATTTACAATAGTTTATTTTAACATGGGAATTCCCTATGTCCAGAAATTCAAGAGACACAGTGTAGAACTGTCTGTTTTCGCACAGCTTTAATAAATTCATCATACATTATACAACAATTTATTTCACAAACAGATTTATATAAATATGAAAATGTAAACTTTCACCATTAACACTCATAATAAAATACTTATCTTTTTTGGGGTTTTTTAATGGTATACTTTAAATTATACAATCTAAACGTTTCGATAACACTTACAGTTATCTTCGTCAGTAGTAATGTTTGTTAAAAATTGTTAAAGATGTAGTAAACAATTTTGTCAAATTTGAAAAATTAAAACATAAACAGATTTACATAAAATATGTATTATTGCCACAAAAAGATTTATATTTATTCAAGCAGGTTAGCACGTGTCACGCAGGTTAGCACGTATCGAACAGAAATCTGTGTCACAGACTCTGAATGACGCAGGTTATTTGCCGTACAGTTTTACCCTGCCCTGCCCTGTGTCTCAATTTGCGTGCGTTCATAAGAAATATTTGTTTTCAAAAACACGTACTGCCCTGCGCTGTGCCACCTGCGTCGCCTGCGTCTCAATGTTTTTTGCACAATTGTATTAAATCTACCACAATTGAAATTATTTAATTTTTACCAAATAAACGAAAAGTCAAAAGTGACGTTTTAAATAGAAATGTCCAAATTTTTTTTTCTTATTTCTGTGAAATATTGGTAGTATATATAATTTTACGTTAGTAAGTAAAAGACGTCGGTAAGTAAAATCTTACCGTCGAGTTGGGCCTCGCAACCAGTGAACATATCCTACTGTCTTGGAAAGAGATATGGTAAATAAACGAAAAAGCTCAATCGTGCAAAAATACTATTATGGTTTAAGATTGTAAAAATTATGACAAAAGTTCAGATTTTTGATAAAAGTTTAATTTTTTAAGGGCATTAGGGCACCTCAAAACGTTTTTTGATTTTATTGAAATTTGTGTGGTGGTTTCAGTATGGCGAAAGGCCATTTTTTTGGAAGTTTCTAAAAACAAGTTTTTTCACTCCACCCTAATATACATACACCCAAACTGACATGGAGTTATCCAGTATTTCTTACTAGTAACTAGAAATTTATGAAAAGTTGTTATGTAGACAATAGATGAAGGTTTTTGTTGGGAATAGGGTAACTAACTGATAAAAGTTAATCTAGTGCAATGCCTGTACACGATTTTTAGAGTTGCAAGCGCTCAAGAATTGGAGCGAATCTTAATTCAAATAGCTAGAATAAGCTGAAACTGTTTTTATCCGCAGCTCCAAAGCCAACTTTTGCAGGCTACGGATGTTGGTATTTAAACAGATCTGAACAATTGAAGATTGTCAAAATATCCTTTCTTCAAATGAAACAAGAATTGGTCTGAGATCAGATGACCATCCAATTCGGGTTTGGGTTGGGACAAACAAGCCAGACTGAAAAAAATTCAGATATGTTCCAAGATATAAAGGAGGAACTGTAATATTTGAGAGAGCGGGGTTATGAAAGAGAAGACCCCCTTTGTTTTCCTTACGACAAAGTTTAATGGGCCACCGGTATGTCGATTTGGTGCTAGAATCTATGGTGGGGCTGTAGAGGGGTGCAATGGGAGATACTTTTATTTTTATGCATGATAATGATGCTCCACATAACAGCAGAGTTGCGGCAGGTTTACTGGAAACAGAAGATGTGACTATATGAGATGGCCTGATTTCAATCCCATTGAATATGTGTTCGATGGCACTTCATTAAAAGAAGGATTAGAGCTCAGAGAGATAGTCCAGGCAATGTGCACCAACTCATGCAAGGAATGGGCAAACTTACATCAAGAGCAAGTTGATAATTTGATTAGAAGAGTTCCCCGTCGGATTCAAGATTGTATTAGAGCTAGAGGTCTATTAAAGTGAAAAACAAGTTTTTATTGTTCTTAATTAACTCTTAAATTTTTTCATGTTTAGTATTTTTGCTAATTTCAAGTATCTGTTAAATTTTCTTTTTCTTAATTTTTTTAATTTTAGTGCGTCTTTGTTAATTTATTTTAATTTTTCATTGTTAGTAATTAAACGGATGTAGTATAAATGTACTTTCATTTTCCATTTTCAATAGTAAGTTTTAACAAAATCAGAAATTCTTTTTGACTCCATATAAGTTTGGGTATGTGTATATTATATTTTTGCAATACAAACATTGAGTATGTGTAATTCTTAACTGTGTTTGATACATTTGATATAAAGAGAAATATGAATGCGTTAAAAATATCCGCATCACGACTGATTAACTCATGTCCCTATTTTCGAATACATCACGGCATAGGCATACACAGATAATCTTTAATCTTTAATAATTGAGTAATCCATATGGTTTACAGCTTAACAAATTACTTGATTTATTAGTTTCTTCCTTCTTCTCTTGTGCGCTTATTTATTATTTCATTTAACGCATAAGACAAGAAGTAGGTCGGATTTAAATTAAAATTAATTAAGCTTAATCCAGAAAAATCTACCTTTCGATCATTCTCAGTTGGCAAGAAACTTCTTGTAATCCCCCAAATTAGCACAAACACCATCGGACAACCTAGAATAAATTTTTCAGTAAAATTAAGTAAATATGTAACAATATAAAGGAATGCATTTGCTAGTTAATTCTGTTCTCATGCGGTGTTTTAATGGGTGTGTAATTAAGCTGAGGAAATGTTCATAAATATACTCACCCCAACCGATTATAGCGTAAATTGGTAATTTAATATTATCTCCAGTAAACGTTTTTACAACCAGAATGTGCAGATATAAACCTGAAATGAAAATGTATCTGTTAGTTACTGTAACTTTTTTTAAACCACCCCACAATTAACAGTTGGTATCAATGACTTTTATGCATACGTTACATATAACTCGGTTTGTTAATTAACTTGGGTCTGTGCTGTGATAAATATGAATTTTGAGTTTTAACGTAACTATAAATTTTTTATGTTTTGAAGTTTTACATAAATTATTCTTTGTTCTGTTACGGTTAAATGAGAAAAGCTAACATTTGTAAGATTAATGCAAAGATATATGATTAATGTAGCTTTTTGAAAATTTATTACAGTACTGGCAACATTTTAAAATGATTTACATTTACGAAAGTTTTTTAATAACGTCATTCCTACATCAATTTTGTAACAGCGAGCGTACAGAATTATTTTTTAAAAGTAGATTTCAAAAAAGTATGTTAAGGTTTCTATTATTCCATAAGGGTTAAAGTTGCAATAATTTACAGCGGTTAAAAAATGCCTATATACCGTTCACCATCTGTATACGTATTAACTTATTGTAATTTGTTTCATTTATAGTTGTTACTTTATAATGGACTTATTTTTCTTGAATTAACGGGCTTACAGTTAGGTTCATTTCATATTATGTACGTCTCCGTTCATATAGCTGTGCACAGTATAAAAAAAATGTTTTATACAAAAGTTGCTTGAATGCAAGCACGCTATAACCTAAAAATTTTCGCATATACAGAGTTTTCCATAACAGGGGTACATAACCTATCTTTCTTATTTTAAATAGAATGGTGTAGTTTTTACTATGGATTTCGATTCTACTCTGAAAAACCACTTTTTATAAAGCATGTATAGCTAAACTTAACCCTGTTTGAAATATTTGTACTTTTAGATAAAAAATTATCACTTTTCGACGTAGTTAAAAAATTTATTACCAAATCGATGAATTTGTAACATGTAATTAGTGCAGACATTGATCTTTTAAGAAATATTATTACTTATTTAAGTTTTATACAGGGTGTACCAGAAAAGTGAACTTATCGTTTTTTTCTTTTAAATATAAATAACTATCTTACTTTAAATACTACACCCTGTATATTATTCGAAAGAAAATTGAAAGATTTTTTGTAATAAGCAAATTATTCTATCTGCAACGGTTTTGAAATATTTACAATTTTAAAATTTTTATTTTAATTCTTCGTGCTACAATCAATCTGCATCCTGTATAGTAGTAGGTATATTGACCAGAAAACGAACATAACAGTTGCCACACTTAAATAAATGGTAAAACGCATTTACTTTTGTACTACGTATATGATTGAAAATGTAGTTTCATAAAAAACTTTTAATAGATATAAAAATAATAGTATGAAAAAAAATGTGTTTAATATATGACGCCCCACGCTTTTTTTTTAGTCGTAAAGATCTTTGATCACATTGTGATGCAAAGAAAAAAATTATTTTCTCCTTATTAGTGTACTTTCTACGCGTAAATAGAAGCGTGCTTTTTAAAAGGTTTCCTTTTTCATAGTATCTATTAAAGGTTTTTTATGAAATTACATTTTCAATCGCATACATAATACAAAGGTCAATACATTTTACCATTTATTTAAGTATTCCAACTGTTATGATCGTTTTCTGGCCGTATTTCTGTCGGGATGCAGTACTTCAATTCGTTGGTGTTAATTAATCATCGTTACTATTAATGTGATAATTCTTTGTTGAGAAAATTGGTGCAATATTCTTGAGAGAGGAAAGAGGCAGTTTTTTCCGCGGTTAATTGCGCGGGGATTCTTGATCTGACTGTCGGTTGTGAAAGATGTGAGTTATTGGTGGGGGTGCATTTTCGAATAACCTGGAGGACCGAACATATCGTAAAGGGTGGGACCAACATAGAGCACCATCCAGGTGTATATATTCAATTTCATCCCTCCTGATCGTTTCTTGTGAAGTTTCGGACACTTAGTGTCAGCTAACGAAAGGGTGTGTTTTGCTAAGTGCATCTCATTAGTGAAATATTAAACGCAAATACGCGGATTAACATTTTCAAATAAAAATTATTGTAAAAGCATACCGTTCTTTATCAGTCCTAACGTACAGCTCAAACAGACGAAGATCTCCCTGTATATCAGTGAGTAAATAATTATCCTTAATCATAAACAGACTTGTAAATAAAGCTATCGAGTTAATTTAAGATTAAGTCAAGATTGTGTAAATAATTTCGTGCATAAAAGTTATTGTTTTGTGTACATAGACTATATAACGTCCAGGCCAGTTAAATAAAGCATAACATTATTGAAGTTGTCATTTGGGAATTGCTGTATTGGTTTATTGTTTGGAAGTCAATAAGCAGGTATCCTGAAGCCGTTCACGTCCAGATTGCTTCCATTGTCACCTGGAGGGGTAGTATTCAATAAGTTGGCAGAAGGTAATTTAATATTGTAAGTTTACTGCGATTGTGTTATCATACGATTGTTTGCATTTCGGTGAAATTATTTGGCGATAAAGCGAATAAACGTAGTTGTCTTTAGTTGAATTGTTGACGCATTTACGCTATTCAAAATTAAAGTTGATGAACTGCTTTTATTTGCGCTTACTTTTGCTATTTTTTTTACTGTTTAATTAAATGTACTACAGGTTTATGTGTATAAAAATTTCGCATTGAAAAATTCATTCTGAGTGACCATTTGTCTACGACGTAAATGTTTTGAATTTCAACCGTATCTAGATAACCTTATTTTCAAAATTCTAACGTAACGCGAAGAGTGAACTTGCCAGTTAGACCAAATTGAGAAAGAGGGGTAGTACATTCTTCCCTATTATAAATTTTATGGTAACCGACCATAAATTAGGGTTAACCTATGTATCGCAGTTGTGTGCTTTTTTTATTTTACCGATGTTTAGACAATAGATGAACAATTAATTAATCTCCCGTCCAGCAAAAACAATAATTTACGAAAAGCGGTGATTTAAAGAATTAAAACTAAAATATTTAATTAAAAGCAAATTTTATCGATTTGCTTTGAAAATGACCAATGGTAATTTCCTGAAATTGACGAATTTAGTTTCATATAGTTCCTTTATTAAATAGTTTTTTCTTTAACGTAACAAAGCAGAGCATTCTGAATGACATATAGTTTATGTCGCAATTATTTTGTGTTGAGTTTAGATTATTAGTATTTGAATTTGACTTCGTAATAATTAACGAAGTATTTAGCGTAACTATCTTTTGTTTGAATGAATTTTGTACACAAGCGTTGGGGGTAACGTAACGTAAAATAAAATTAAAGAAATCATTGAACCCCAACAGCTGGTTTGCGTACACGCTGCCTTATTATTTGAGCGTGTGGCTATTTTGAGTTTTTCACTAGAACTACAGTTTCGAAGTTTCGACGTGCTCCTGGAGGTAGCCCGCGTAAAGTTATGTGAGACCTTTTGGCTATTTAAGGCTGATTTATTTGCATATGACCAAGTGTATCCTAACCGACCTTGTTTTAACAATATTCGGGTGCCCATTACTTGACTTTATTCCAATTACGACGCACCCTTATTTGCGACTTTCGACAATACGACTAACCACTTTCAGTACTTTCTAATTCAAAAACACGTCCACAGCCCTCTATCCCACCAGGTTAGTCCGGTGCACATTAATTATCTGTTACCTTCCGTGTTAATTTCATTTTCGACCGTAACATAGTTTACTATGAATAATGTCTTAAAGGACCTATAGTCTAAAATTTGAAATAAAGTTGTGACAATATTTGTCATTAAAAAAATTATATTAAAACTAAAATATCTCGAAAACTATTACCTGAACAAGAAATGCTCACATTATAAATCGCAGAATTAAGTGCCCTTCCACATTCATTTATGTTCAAGGTTCCTGGGATCGATTACTTTCTTTGCATCTCAACGCCATCTATGTCTCAATGAGGAGAAAGGCCGTTTTCACTCAAAACTGACGTCATTTATACATTGTAGTGAATTAGTTACCACCATATATATATATATATATATATATATATATATATATATATATATATATATATATATAGCAATTTCTAATCTACGGAGGAAACTGAAAAGGCAAGTGGAGGGGATCAATATAAAATTGTTTTTAAAAAAAATTAGATCAAATGGTAATAATAAGAACGGTTTAAAGTTTGTATAAATTAAAGCCCAGGTATTCAGTGGCGCTGACTTTTTATAATTCACGTTTACATAGAAACATTAACACTTCTCACATACTCTGAAAAATTAATTTTGTAGTAGTATTATTTTTACGGTAGGTATGCATGAATAATAAAAATCGTTACAAATACCTAAGTCTTGGATGTTCAACGTTTCTTTCAGCAGCTCCATACACCATTGTCATATCTACGTATTATTCACTACTGTAATTCACTATTTTCGACGAATTTAGAACGATTTTTATTATTCATACATACTTACCGTAAAAATAATACTACTACAAAGTTAATTTATCGAAGTGTGTGAGAAGTGTTTGTGTTTCTATGTAAACGTAAATTATAAAAAGTCAGCGGTACTCAATACGTGGGCTTTAATTTATAAGAACTTTGAACCTTTGTAACTTTCTTATTATTACTATTTAATCAAATTTTTTTTTAAACAATTTTATTTTGATCCCCTCCGCTTGCCGTTTCAGTTTCCTCCGTAGGTTAGAAATTATCCTTGCATGTGCAACCTGTAACGCCTCGGTCGTTTTGGGGAAAACATTAAATTTTTTCAAAAAACTTTCTCCATATGTATGTAGAAGGTTTATGTAAGCATGTTTTAAAAATATTTTGAAATATGCATGGTGATCCAAAAAGTTTGTATTTCAGAAACCTATACTTTTTGAAATGGGAATGTGCAATATTTTTAGCAAATTTGAATTTTACAGTTCATGTTTATTCAAAGTTCCCTGTAGCTAAGTCTTAGCATTTGTTGAATATTACACTTTTTTAAAAATATAAATTTTGCAAAAGCTGAATAGCTATGTAACCTGTAAATCAAATTTAATAATATTTGGACTACAAACGACCAACATCATAGGCTAAGAGTTATAGCAAACTTTTAAATGTTTTACAAGGCGTTAGATATTTTGTACAGCCCTTCAAGTTTTATAAATATACTTCTACACCCATTGCTACAAATTTTAGTTACTAACAGTTTGGGTAATAACTAGAAGATTTTGTGCCTTATTAACCTGAAAATATTTACATGCAACTAGACATGTTCGCTTTAAAATCTTCCTGAAACTAATTGTTAAATACTCGAACGCCAACTTTTTTTAAAATATGGAATAAACAAGTAAACCATTATACCATAAAGTTAAAAGAAAATTTCTACAATAACAAATTTTGTTACGCAACCTATATTTAATTATAAATGGAAATATCTTAATGCTAATGTTAGTAACGTTATAACCTAATGAATAATTAATATTGTGAGTAATTAATGGAATCAGAATACCTTATTCTTGGTCACACCGCAGATAACGAAATGGCTGTATGCTGGGTCAGCGTTTTGAAAACTGTTGCGTAATATTACTTCAGGGTTGAAATAAATCTGAATTTGTATACTTTATAATTCCCAAACGAATAAATCTCACACTTGATTAATTGTATTAATACCGTAAATTGGATTAATGTTAAAATAATTAATTGCGTAGATGTGTAAAGTAACAGTAAAGGTGAAGTTAAAGTAAAAGTATAAAAAAAGTGCCGGAAAAGAAAGTATCTCAAACATTGTAAAATAATTTTAAATAAACTCTTTTACACAAAAAATTGATGCTCCACTAACTTTCAGTATCGTACAAACACCGACGCTCTCAAAAAGTCTTTGCGCATGAACATGTCTGAAACTGAATGTGCAAACGATATGCGTGGAAGGCTCCACTTTAAATAACTAATTATGTTTTATTCAACTATGATATGCGGCACACATAGCACTAAATGCACGTTAGTTTCCTACAGAGAGGAGAATTGATAACAAAACGTTCGAAGTTTGTTACAATTTAGGGCTCAATTTTATCAAACTTCAAAGTTAAAAAACCTCCTTTACTTAAGTTGATCGCTCTGTATTTTCTTCAGTTAAACAATTGTTTATTTAACTGTCTTTCATTCGATAACAGGCTTTACCTAAACCTAGTACTTTCGATGTTATTTAAATTTTAAAAGTGTTTTTTGTTAAATATTGCTTCTATTCATACTTTATACTTTATTGAAATCAAGACAGTCAATGTCAAGCCTAACAAAACATGAAAGTTGATCCCGTTCCAGGGAGGGTTGACGTGATTCTGGCTTTTACTGAAACCCTTGAGCGTAACCCTTCGCCTCTAATAAGCAATTTTCTAAGTATTCCCTTTTGTTAAAACCATACCAACCCGCTAATAATCAAAATGTCAACACCAATAACAACACTCCTAAAACTCTATATATAAAAAGTGCGTGGAGTAGGAATTCTTAAAATCCTTTTTCTACTACTACAACCAACTGCACAACGAAAAGACGATTAGAGCTAATTAAACACATTTTTACCAAAAAAACATACTATTTTGTTAAATCAACAGCGTTTTGAATTGTTTTTTAACACGAATTCACAAGCCATATTGGATTGAAATTGATAGTTTAAGTATAACTTTTACAAATGTTACAAGTACTTTTAGTACTTGTGATGTAAACAGAGATTTTTCACAGTGAACATTTAATCGAAATGGCATTCGTAATTTTCTTATTGGCAATTAATTATAAATTCAACCTAACTGTGCTAATAAAATCTTTATAAGTTATTTAGCGTAATTAGTATAAAAAACATGTTTTGATCTAAAACTATTAAAGCGATAGCCCAATATTAAAATATTGTAGTAAATGTTCGATATGATTTCCGTTTTCTTGGATAAAATGCTTAATTCTCTCTTCAAATGATTTTATGACATTCTGCAGTACGTTTGGTGCGATTGATGCGAACGCAACCTTTATATCATCTGCAGTGGTAGAACTTCTGTATATAACATTCTTAACAAATCTTCCCATCCATTTGTTTGGAAACTTTCTACTAAAAACATTTCTGACTCAGTGTTGAAAATGGCAGTGGTAGGAGAACTTTTGTACACAATCTTAACAAATTCCCAATGGCGGTAAGATACTGGGATCTAGTTGGGCCGTTACATGGTCTACCTCTTCCTATCTATTTGTGTGGAAACTTTCTATTAAGAAAATTTTTGACTGTTGAAAATGGCAAGGAACTCCGTCTAGTTGATACCACATGCTTCTTCTAATATTTAGAGGGATGTTCTCAAGCGGAATACAAAAGTCCATCAGAAACATAAGGCCCTATAACATAATTACGAACCTTTCCACCATATACACTTAAACTCCATCGATTCTGATGGTCAACTGCGATTCACTAGACTGTTATTATGAAAAGGTGATTCGTCGGTGAACAAAACGAGAAAGAATCTTCTTCCTCTCCAACTCGTTCAAGACCCCGTGTGTAAAAACCGATGCGTCGTTGACAGTCGGTACCGTACAAATGTTGTGAAGGCTCGATATGGAATGGGTTGTTACACGATCAAACCACACTAGGTGTCGTGCAAGCTTACCAAGGTGAGCGGGTTGCCAATCCAACGGCAGTGAAAATGGGCGGGGTTGATATAAGTCGTAAAATGATTGAAACATAGTTTCAAACACTTTACACTTACCATAAATCAACAAATAACATTCAACTCACGAAAAATTGTCTCTAGGCGTCACCACAATCTTAAATTTTTCTAAAATAAATAGTCCTATGCGAGGTATTAAGTTAATCCTACCTGACTGAGGACGATACAATTGTAGCTTACTCAATAAAACCATACACATTTCAAGTTTAATCACACCTTCAGTTTAATAGAGCTCGTTAAATTTCGCCTCACAAAACTTAATGCACGTCGACTCAATTTTGAAAATCTGTAAGTTCAATTACCCTTAAGAATAAATTTATCCAAAGCTTAATAATTATCTGGATACTTTCTAATTTACCCTCGTACACACATAGATTAATATTTATAACTGTCTTGAAAATTCTGAAATAAATAAGTATCACCCAATTCAGAAAAATAATACTTCGGCGTATTAATTTTTAACCACAAAAACATTAATTCGTATTTTAAAATTTTAAGCACGTAACCGATCAGTGCGTCGTTCATGAATGACATTTTATAATATTATTTGAATACTTTGTCTTTAAGATGTATTTAAAGATTCGCAGCATGCACGAATTGTAGTAATTCAAATCTGCAATTTCTGCTTAATAAATATCTTGTTATCAGTATTATGCACTTAATGACTACTAATGAATGCAAAATAAGTAAATTTTGTAATCAATGTGACTCAAAATAAACAAGTCTTAGATCAATAAACTCTCAAACAGTGTAATCCTTTATATAATTTTTCACAAAGAAACAATTAACTTCTATAATATTGGTTGTCTTTTAGAACTGTAGACTAATGAATCACAATTTAAACAAATAAAAAAAAGTGAATAAGTGGATCTGTATTACCAATTTTTCCAGAGATATTTACAGATATTGCTTATAGGTTAAGAATCCCTAAATCTTATGATCTAAACATATAACAGTAATGTAGAATTATTATCCTTATTGTCTGAAATGAAACTCACAATATAAACAAAAATATACCTACATATTCTTTTTTATACTTTAATACAATATCAGCATATCATAAATTCACTCATTCACACATTTAGAACAATTTTGATACCGCATTCCACAGCATACAGTAGCAAATTCCGGTAACCACTATCGCCTCAATAAGGATTTTGCCAAAACGTTATTTCTTAATCAAATTGAATACTTTTAAGTCAAAAATATGCATGCAATGTTTAAATACTCTTTTATATGGTACACAACGCTCTACTAAAATTCTAGTGGCGCAGCATTTATACAAATTTACATTCTGTACACAGAAAAAGTTCTCGTGCAAAGTCACGTTCATTTACCATCCAATATACGTTCTACGCACAACACAAGATTGCATATACTCAGTGCGTCAAACTAATCTCAGAGGGTGAAATCTGTAATTTTTAAGAATCCGCCAAACACTTGTACGCCTAATGCCTGTCTCATCGGCAATTATTCTTGAGTTTGTACTAGGATTTTCTATTACCCATCCTAAAGTGTGGAACAGGAACGTTCTCTGTAGCACGAAACTACTGCAATAACTTTCCAAACACCATTCTCTTGATATTTTCGTTCAGGCTACATGCGTACACCCTTGACAAGAAAGCAATTCTCATGACACTCTCCTAGTATGAGAATCATGATAACCCTCTCTGCAATGGGATAAACTTTCATTTTGTTTCAAGAAACTAATGTCAACGCTAATTAGAGAATCAAGATCAAAATAGTTTATTAAAAGAGAAACTACTGCAAACTAAACTATAAATAAGTGAAGTATAATTGTTTTGTAAAGTCTGACATCATCTATCCTTGTTTTAAAAATATAAAATATGAACAAAAGCAATATTTAACAAACACATTCTTAAAATTTAAATAACTTCGAAAATATTATATTTAGGTACCGGGAAGCCTGATCGTAGAGTGGATCACTTAAATATCTGACACCCTGTATAACATTCCAAATTTTTTTTTTGTAGCTTTTAACCTATGATGTTGGTAATTTGTAGTCCAAATTCTCTTAGAGATTGATCTACAACTTACATAGCTATACAGCTTTTGCAAAATCTGTGTATTTTTCAAAAAGTTAAATACTTCGCAAATGGTAAGGCTTTGGTATAGAGAACTCTGAATAAACATGAATTGTAATTGACTGTAGAATTCAAACTTGCTAAAAAAAATGGACATTTCCATTTGTGAAATAAAAACCTTTTGGATCACCCTGTTTTATATATATATATATATATATATATATACTAAATCAAAATCTCTTTTGGGGATAGGGTTAAATTGTAATAAACATTGATTGTTGGCAAAATAAATTAAATCTGGGAACATTCATATAAATAATTAACTTGTATTTTGTAATAAATAATTACAATGTGAAACCAACTTTGTTGAAATCTGCACAAACTACGCATACGTTGCGTACTTAAAACTGAATTAAATGCAGCCTGTCAAAAATTTCTGCAAATGATCTAAATTATTGAGCACAATTTTAACTTTGTTTGAGGTAAAATTATTAATTTTATAATTACACCGATTCCTTTACTTTTCAGATATTGACACGTGTATTCGTACAAACATTTATACATTATCAAAAAATAAATAAATACAGGACATCAATAAAAATGTAATTAATGCAATAGGGTTACGATAGAGAAATACAACTCATATGTGTTGTTGCAAATTTCAAATAATAGTCATGTCAGGTTGCTCCACATTAAACATTGGGCGTAGACTTCCTTCCATAAATCGGTGATACTGCCTAGTTGTTCCAAATATGCTCCTTAACATTCCTTAATTTCATCCAAATCAAATAACTGCTCACTATTCTTCATGTGGTAAATACGATGTACTTACAATGCTCAAATACTTTGAGGCAAGCACTTTATTTTATTTGTGTTTTTAAAATGTTGTATTATTTATTTAATAATTTTTCGGATTTAATTTTGTATTTTAATTTTATATAGATTTTGGTATTCACTTGCACCTTTATTTTAGATTCCGTTATGAAGTGAAATTTTATTATATGATTTTAATCGCTGTCAACAAAATAAACATCGAATCCAAAATAATTGAAGAAGTGCACATCAGCCGATGTTTACACACGATTTTGAAAAACGAAACAATTACAATTTTATCGACGATTGTGATCGGTAACCTTATTTTTAAATTTAGTTATAGGTTAAAACAATTGCTTCTGATATCTCAACTCTACGTCGATCGCGTTTCAAATCCGATAATGTTTACGAGAATTGTTACTTACATGTTAACACAAATAACACTAACACTAGGACTTGTTACTCACAAAAATTTTCAAAAGCAAGAGTTCAAAAATTGCAAGAGTTCAAAAAAGTAAGAGAGTGAGAAATGAGGAACAATTCCTTTCATACTTTTCTCCTGGAAACCAAATTTTCAATTTTTTCTCTACATTACACACAAAAGATTCTAGCTTCTGATTGGTCTAAACAAAATTGTAAAATTAACTAAAACATAAATTATGCTATATCTTTTTTGAAACAATTCAAATTTGATTTTTAATTACAGATTTGGAATCAGGGCAACATTCCGCACAAAAAGACACCTCACAAGCCCTATTTTGCTTCGATTAATTTCATTTTGACAACTTATAATTTAATTTACTAATATCTAAAAAATCTTACATCCTATAACTAAACTAATTACATATTCAAATTCCACATAAAAAACTGTATCAGAATACATTTATTTCAACCCATTTTATTTAAATTTTACATTTCCACTTTCACATCTAAAATTTAGGTAGTTAACCCAACTTTTCTAATTGTATGTTTAGATTACATATTTATAGTTAAATTCCTTGAGGGAAACCTACTATTAAATGTTTTTATAATTTGTTCTAAACTTATCTTACCCTATAAAAACTATAATTTTGTTAAATTCTTACATATAATACTTAACCTAACTTAATATACATTTACTTTTAATTTGTGTAATAAATGTCTATAACGCTTGAAATGTTCATAGCATGTGTTCTTATCTCTGTCTCTAACACAAATACTGTTCACTTATACTCCATAGTTCTTAATTTTGTCATTTCACATCTTCATATTGTTTAACTATTTTGTCAATTTTTGTATAAAATTTGCAATTATATATTAAATATCACACTGCACAATTGTTGTTCATGTTCTTAATTATGCTTTTAAGTCACTACCACTTCTTATGCACGTTTTATACACTTTGTCTTTGAATTACTAATATAATGTGTTCGTACTATAACCCTTTGTTTTATATTTCAAATAGTTTATCCATTGTACCCAATCCTATACATTCTACATGTTATAATTATCATACTCCATGTGATCAATATCTGATATGTGTTAAAAATGCTAAAATTCATTGAATAAAATGCGAAATTACATAAATATGTTACACGAAACTAATCGTTCCCACTAATATGAATCGTGTTGACATTTCTCACATGCTACTGGTATACCTCAATGTTTATACGAAAATAACAACCTTATGCAAACTCCACAAAGCCTGTTTCGTTACATCAAAACCATAATTTTGCACTCGTATACTAATTTTTTCTTTAAAAATGAATTATATACTTCCTCAAATTTATCTAACTTGCCTACAATAGAGAATTTCAAACTCAATAAACTCTAGCCCCTTTACCATGCCTAATTCTAATCATCTCAATATGTATATATATATATATATATATATATATATATATATATGTTTAATTTTAAATCTCCACGCCCTCCATGTGTTAAATCAATGTTCCGGGTACTGGTCCGTGTTATTATTGATGGTGTAGTGGTCCTAACAAAGCTCGACGTTTCGGCAGGATCCCCTTGGCATCTTCAGGATACGTTTAACTTTCGGCTATTGCTTCTCGTTACTCTATACAAGTAACAAGTCTTGTTGCGTCTACTACATTATCAACACCAACGCGGACTAGTACCCGGAACATCGATTTAATATATACTTTCGTTTGCCACATTCAGGTTACTAATAATCTTATTCTGCTACGCGTTATTCTAATTGAACAAACATTAGTCTATGCGTTCCTTAGTAACCATACCTTCACTTCCTTTCACTTTCTCTACTTTGGCTGTCTCACTTTCTTCCGTTTTGCTGGTTTTTCTGTGGATTCCATAAGAGAGGCCTATTGGTTGACGGTTTTCTTTTAAAATTAATTTCAATGTACTAGGTAGTCTCTGCGCGTCGTCTCGGGCATTAAGGTTGTTTAAACGTTTTTCGATTTCTACAGCTTCTCTTACTATATTATTGGTTAGATGTTCTGCTGCTGATGTCCTTATCGAAGTTGGTATTGTGTGATGTCAATTGAACATGTACTAAAGATGAGGTTGTAGTGTTTTTGGTTATAGTTAATCGATATTTTTCCATCCTAGCACTGATTTAAGTATTTGTTTGACCAATTTCGGTAGCAGTCTTCACTCGGGGTCTCGTATATTCCTTGATCTTTTAGATTGATTTTGGTTTTTGGGTTAGGAAATATGGTTCGGATCTTTTCAAGCGTCTCAAATATCGTTTTGATGTACTTTTTTAGAATTCTGTTAATCCAGTCTGTTGTTCCCTTTATGTGCGTTAAGAGTACTTTGTTTGTTTGTTCCTCCTCTTTTTCTTGTTGGATATGTTTTTTGGTAAACTCGTGTTGTAATAAAGCTGATTTTAGTGTTTTTATTTCTTCAGGCATATTTTGAGGGTTTTCCGGTTGCTTGGATCTCGTAATTGGTGTTTTCACCACAGCCTGTGATGGGTGTGTGTTTTTTATAAACTGTTTGTACTAATTGTTCTCCAATTTGTTAGATTAATACGACTACGATTTTAATTTCCATTGTAAAGTTTATCATTTCGTGAACTCATTTAGATGTAGAAATCGATCCAGTTCTTCTTGTCCGTGCGTCTAGATTATAAAAATGTAGTCCACATATGTTAACCATAACTTGGGTTTGTGACTTGCTGCTTGTATTGCTCGTTATTTCAGATCGTTCGTAAATAAATTAACTGGAATTAGTGATATTGGTGTACCCATCCTTTCTACTTCGATTTGACTAAACCTCTGGCTCCCATAGATAAAGTAAGTGTTTTCTTACGAAGTGTTACTTTAGCCTGATACTTTGTGTTAATCATGTCGATTGTTTTCTTGATGGGCACGTTGGTAAATAGTGGCAGGATATCGAAACTAACCAATAAATCGCCTTGGTTGATTATATCTTTTTCAATTAGGTCTCAAATTTGTTACGTATGATTCGGATTCAACTCACTATACGCCTTATCGATTATCTTCGATAATCTACAGAATTTCAGGCATTTCGATAACTTATAACGTGGTATAAGTTTGACTTGAGTTTTGGATCGATCTTTTTGTTTCCGTTTTTGTCGCTATTTTCCAATTATGTCGTAGTATTCGTCGCGATCTTTTGATATGCTGGAATAAGATCGTTTATCTTTTTATTATAGGCCTCGATATTCATAACGACTGACACGTTTCCTTAATCTGTCTGCAATATTACAATGTCTGTGTTTTTCCTCAAAGTTTTTAATGCCTTGACTTCTTCTCTAGTTAAGCTCCTGCTTGGTATTTGAGCATTCCTCTGGTCACCTCTTAGCGTATTGCTCCCGGTATGTCATCTTCCATGTTTTGTAATCGATGATTCAAAACTGCAAGTAATGTTTTCCATTGAGAGTCGTCCTGATGATAGCACATAATTGAATCCTCTAGCCAAAAGTGTGTTTGTTCCATTTTAGAAACGTTGTGTACCACTTTCTCATCTTCAGTTGATGTTTTTTCATTTTAATTTATTTATTGTGCAATTTCTCTAGTTTTTTTGTCTTTCCGTGATTAACATTGTGTCTCTTTCTAACTTTCGTGCGAAAATATCAAGATCGTTCCAAAAATTCAACAAAAACTAGTATATGAAAAGCCATCGAAATGCCAGAAGGTCTACGGATTACCAAAGATTCACAAATCTTGATCCCGACTGACACCAATAGTGAGTTCAATCTGATCGTCTGTACAAGAACTTGCAAGATACGCCGCTAAACAGGTGCGACTTTACCCAGAAAGGTCATCATACGTAAAAAATTCAAACCAATTCACAGACCTAATTATTAAGGAAACAATCTACCAAGGTGGTATATTCGTTGGTTTCTTTGTCGTGTCACTTTTTAGCAAATTGTCGATCCAGGAAACAATCGACATGATCAAAACAAAGAGCCGTCCGTAAGAAGACACTGCGTAAAAATCACTTATTAATCTGTAGAAGCCAAAGGTATAGCCAAATCAAAAGAGCAACGATGGGTTCACCACTATAGCCAGTTCTTGCTAATTAATTTATAATGTGTCTGTCATAACGAGCAATACGAATGGCAAGTCAGAAACCCAAGTTATGGTAAATATGTTTAGACGACACCTTTATAATCTAAAGATATGGACGAGAAGAACTGGATCGATTTCTATAACATTTAAATGGAGTTTACGAAACGATAAAGTTTGCAATAGAGCAAAACACATTAGAGAACCACCGTATCTACAAAAAGGGAGAACAACAAGGACACACAGTTTATGGAAAAGTGACGCACACCAATAGGTACAAAGTTTTTTAATGTAAAGCGTAGTAAATGTAAAAATTAAATAAATATGATTGGAAATGCTGTATTATCGACATTTTTATAGAAGTGGGTGGCTTTAAATTTTTTTTTTTTAAGTTAATATGCATTTATGACTATGAATCCCTATCTGTCATGAAGTTTGAAACGTCATTCTGCCATAGATTACTGTTTTTGTTCTTACAATGTTGCCTGTTTTCGTTATGAACGTATCTAGATGTCTATTAACCTCTGCCTGTCATGAAGTATTAAACGTCTGCTTGACATATTTTATTGTTTTTGCGTTCATAATGTTTCATATTTTTGTAATGAGCTGCTTATAAAAGATGTTGCACAGTTATCATAAAAAAATGTTATTAAAATTATTTTATTTCTTTTAATTTCCATTTTTTGGGTTGAAAGCTCCTGTGGTATTCCACACCAGATATTTTCCTACCCAGTAGACTAAAATGACATAAAAAGAATCTTTTTCAAAATTTAAATCTCTGGAAAACTGTAACAATCCTGGCATAGTTATTACAGATGAAAATAGCAGTAGAGTTCGCGTAGCGTACTATTAAATTCGTCGATAGCTTATTGGAAATGAACGTTGTTGTAAAATATAGTGTCGCCGTTAGCGTTAAATAAAATGACAAATTGCAGTCAAAACTAGTAGACAAAATTATGCCACATTGTTTGTAGCTATAATTAATGGTACACAATATACACATCAAATCACTAGGAAACTTAACAATAAAGAAACGAGTCGGAGTACATGTAAATTATAGAAAGATGAATACTTACAGTTGCTCTTAACACAAATAAAAAAATCAAAATTTATAGCTTATAATATGGACTGTGTTTCTATACGATACACAAAAATGTTCTAAACTCACTAATGGATTCTTCCAAGAATTATACTACCTTTAACTTAACCATTTACAATTTTAACTGTGACTTTGATTTTAAGATTCGCGCAAATATGATTCACTCGAAAAACAAGGGTGGAATGCAAAAATGCATGCAAAAGACTAATCGTCGGTTGGAAATGCCGAAATGCAATATTCACAATAAAATAATTCGTGTAAATGCTAACTAGGTCATACGTTAAATTGTTCAGCTTCTACTTTGTGCTGTTATAATTTTGTGACGCATAATTCGCTTTAGAGACATCAATAGTTCCACTCCAACTCGTATTAATTCTGATATCTGAAATCCTTAGTGCTTTAAAAATGCTCTTATATACCACCTCTTTTGTTCACTGATGTCAGTAATGGACAGTCTGAGACTTCACCTAAATAGTGATAAAAGCAGCGTAAAGATTATCAATGGGTCGAAATATTGGTAATTCCTTTAGAATATTTAGAATTAAATGAAATATCAATGCGTTCGATGCTTTAAGTTGCCATACAACTACACGTCAACTAAGAGTAGACAGATTAATCTTCCCAAACAAGACAATTCTTAAATACCATTTATTCAAAACTTAACAATGCAAATTTTTAAGGTAACTTCATTTCTCAACTAAGTTCATACATGGGAACACTTCCGTTCGAACCGAACCACCACGGTAGGTGTAAATCCTTTCGCTGCTTAAAAACGATTAAAAACTATCCCTCAAGAGGAAATGCAGCATCCTCTTACTCTCTAACTTTACCATTATCGTTTAGCTTAAAAAAACCTTGATAGAAAACTTCACGTGGCTCCTCGTTCAAACTATCTGACCTTGAACCAATTTAATTAGATAAGGCCTGATGACTATAAAATGCCCCGTCGAGAATACAAAACTAAACAAACAACAGTTACGGTTATGCCAAAACAAATTCTTTATGCTTAGGTAATTAGAACATTATAAAAAATCTACCGCACGTTCTTAAAATTTCAATTTTAATATAACCTATAAAGTTTCATTTCCCATAATAAATCTGTTGTGATTGATGTGAGAAGTGTATCTTTATGTTTTCCATGCAGCATCCGTTTTCTTAAATTAAATAAAATATATACCTTTTGTGTTACACTGTAGTGTCCCCCAGGTACCCTATCTTGAAAAGTGCAAATTTGAACTTATTTGCAATAATGCAAATTCAAGAACAAAACAATCGCTAAGTGATTTATCTTGACAATAATGTTACTATTACTGAAATTAATTGCCTGCCTTATTTGAATTAGATGGACTGGATGAGGTTAAGTGTTGCATCATGTGGGGCAGGTAAAAACTGAAACTACTGAAATTAAAATTAAAGAACTTTGCGCAATTATGGGTCAACCCATTAATTATTCTGGGGAAGAACCAGCAATAAAACCCACTTTATTCATAAATAACAAGTATATTAATAAATCAAATAACACAAAAAAAAAAACAATGAAAGGGTTAAATATATAACAAAATAACATTAAATCAGATTAAAGTGAGTACAAAATTATAACATTAATAGAAAAATAATAAGCAGTTTAGCTACACATAAACACAATAAAAAACCCAAGTAGTCACACTCACAATTGTGTCATAAATAAATCAGAATAAAAATTGTAATAACAAACATGTGGTCCTCTAAAACCAATCATTCCAATCTTTAAGTAAATAAGCAAATAAAGCAATAAGGCAAATTACAGTACATATAAAATATAACAACAGTAAAATTGCACAGGTGATAATAAGGAAAGGGTAAAGACAAAAGGAAATAGACCAGGAATTTAAACGTACACAATTGTTTAGTGACTACTAAAGCAGAAAATACATACGTACAGTTACAATAAATTACATATAAAGATAAATCAGTTCGCAGGCCAATAATTCTACTTGAACAAACTGATACAAAAAAAAACCTCATCAAAACAAAGCTTTACAAAGGTAAGTTGTAAATAATTCATTGTGACCGATATACAAGTTTTAGTGCATCAAAAAAATACAGCGTGCCTTTCTCAGGTTACGCATTCATTTACACTACTATAAAAACAATTAAAATAAAATTCGAGGTGTTTAATGTTCATCTGGACCAGGAAGTATGTAAACACTCGGCAATTGCCAATTTAAAATTATAACCAAGCTTTATCCTGTACCCGTTTGTCCATGCCCACCTCTACACAAATATAAATATAAACAACAGTGCTAATTCACCCAAATACATGAGTGAGGGAGCCTTGTACTGTCATTTATTTTATCAGATTTCAGATTAATAAGCCCCCGCGCGAATGCGATACCTTTGCAAGGAAATGTTTGATTTTTAATAAGTTACGTAGGGTTGTAGATTTGGTTACTGCGAGCTTAAATTACATTAAAAGTACCTACTTACGTTGAATATTATAATCCTTCAGTTAACCACTTTTTCACCAATATTTAACCTGTTTTTATGCGTCGTTTAAACCCAAGACGATAACGATTATTTATACATATATTGTCTACACGCACACTTATTAACACCCGAATATTTAGTTTAGTAAAAGAAAAAAACTAATTCGCAGTTTGAGTTTTCCAATAATGTATACAATCAAATATTTATATACAGACTGTTCACCAGGAAGGTATTTAATCAAACACCCCGATCGATCTTACTCCATTGAAACTCTAACTACAACTGCCTTCTCCTCCGATTTGAAACTAACTATATTTACTCCCGAAAATCAACCCCCGTTTTTCAAAAGTAATAAAAAAACAAGAAACCTTAATTTACGTTGGAACAGTTTCATATTAATTATTGAACGAAATCTTAATTTTTTAAATATGGGTTCTTCCGTAATTAGCCCTACATTTAATATCAAATTTCCTAGTACCAAACAAAGATGCCTTTTGATCCGCAGCATGTTCCGATGTAATTAATTATTAACTAATGAAATTATATATCAGGAATGCGCGCATAAGAATTTCCAATGATTCGTTACGCCCCTTCAATAAAGAAGCTTTTAAGCGTACACCTGCTAGTTAAACCCCAAACACATGCTTTTCAACCCTTAGCCAAGCATTAGTTACGAAAATAAAATATCCAGAAAACCATTCTCAAATAACGACTTAATATTTAATAAAATATGTATTAATTAACCTTTCTATCGCGGTAACAATTGCGATTTAGAAATGTTTACAATAATAAAATTTTCGCGGTCCGCTACCTACACTAAAATTTTTAGCAATGCGATGTGAAGAAATCTTTCCCTTTTTCACAAATTTAATAAGAAAAAGGAATTTCTGAACGTATCTCATGTTATAATTTAAAAAAAAAATTTTTTTTATGTATCCGCAGTCACTATCATTTTTTTTTAAATGAAACATATTCTAAGTCACACATTCCATTATGTTTCTCTAGACAATTCGAAAAGCACTGAATTATTAAAGTTATCTCAATAATTGTACAAAACGTCGATCATTACTCAAAAATACACTATTCCACGCCTTTTACTCAAAGGTCTTATTAGATTCTGTAACATCACACATTTATTAATTGGATTCATTGAGTTTCAAAACATTGTTTAAAAAAGTATAGTTTTTTCTTAAAAATATTATTTTCAGTTATTGATTTTCACAGTCAGCTCATATTATTCTAACTAGCTAAAAATGGCCTATTTTAACAGAGTTGCGAATATTTAAAAAAAATTACGTTTAGGTACAGGGAATGATAAACAGAAATGGAAAAAGCAAATGCCATAATATACAGTGTGTTCTATTAAAAAAAAATTGAGAAGATGTGACCACTCTCATTCTCAATACAGTAGAGCAGTCCGGTGAAACAGTTGTAGTCGCTTTAGATATCTCAAAGGCATTTGACCAAGTTTGGCATAAGTGTTTACTTGCCAAACTCACCTCGTTTGGGTTAAATGATACGCTCATCAACTGGGTTTCTAGTTTCCTTGATAAAAGACCAATACGTGTCGTAGTTGATGGCTTTTTTTCAAAAGAAGTTAGCATTAACGCGAGCGTACCACAGGGGTCCGTTATAGCGCCTACACTTTTTCTGCTGTACGTAAACGACCTTATTTCTTCAACAACTAACCCCATCCATTGCTTTGCTGACGATAGCACTCTTCACTGTAGTTCATCTCAGTCTACTCATAGTGATAATCCACCTTCTATGTCAAATCAAGAAATTAAAGCTGAAATGGCAAATTCAATCAAGACATTCAACGTATTCTCGATTGGGAAGCAATAATCTAGTTAAATTTAATGCTAACAAAACTCAGTGTTGCCTTATGTCCGCCAAAAAGATCGATCATTTCCTGTTGTAAGTATGAATGGCTCAGTTTTTAAGTTTTCAGATTCTATTACTCTGTTGGGTATGACTGTATCTTCAAATCTCTCATGGGTTGACCATCTTCTGTCAGTTACCAAAACAGCTGCTCGTAAAATAGGCTTTTGTACAGATCTAAGCAGTACTTTACCTCTCGACAACTCCTTCTGCTGTATAAGGCCCAAATTCGGCCTCATCTGGAATATAATTCTCACCTTTGGGTTAGTGCTCACAATACGCTCTCGATATCGTTGATCGTATTCAAAAGAGACGATTAGGCTTATAAATGACCCGTCCTTAACTTCTCACATACAGTCCCTTGAGCATAGAAGGATGGTTTCAGTTCTTTCTTTGTATTATCGTTATTACAACGGCTATTGTGCTGGTGAATTACATTCTTTGATACCATCTGCGGCTATCTTTGCGAAACACTCGGTTCGCTCATTCACATCATCAGTGTGCAGTACAAATCTCCACTTGTCGTACCAAACAGGCGCAATCCACATTTTCTAACGGCTTCTAAACTCTGGAATGATCTCCCTAGTTCCTGTTTTCCTCTCACTTATGATATGAGAAAATTTAAGGTAGCTGTTCATAGGCATCTATTGGCAATTCATTATCCCTCTATCCATCCCCCTAAGTGTTCCTGAGTGCTTTAGCATGATAGGCCTTATTTAGCTTGTTCAGGTCCACAATCATAAAAAAAAAAATTCTGACCTACCTTGTAATAAAATTTTATATGCAATTGTATAATGATTGAGCAGGATAAAATAAAATTATTATTATTTAACAAGGTTAGCTCTATTATATGAATGTCATATAATTATAACTTACATTCAACATAAAATGTTAAATTTCGACAGATAATAATTCAATCATTCTGAGTTTTATATTCAACAAGCTCAAAACTTATTTCCAATATTGAGTATCGATACTGTTATATGCTGATTCTAATATGAATCAACCCCGCTAAATGTCATTACTATTTAATATAATTACTGAAGGTCCAATTCATCGACAACATACCAACTGTAATTACAATTAATTTATAACTCGTTTCCAAAATGTCCGTAATAAAATCATCACAAGGTCACTCAAACCTAATTGTTCCAAATAAATTTCTGTAAAACTTAACCTTATAGGAATGTTTAATCCTTTATCTGATCAATAATCATAAATATCAATTCGTACGTTTATGTAACCGCAATAAGTTGTAATCAAGAATTAATATAAAAATAATGTGCTATACCCTTTTTGTTTATTAAATCTTCTCTGAAATGAATGAATAATTCGCTTCTTTATCACTATGAACAATTCTTTTACAATCTGTAGGTCGATCTTGATCTAAAGAAATATTTTTTATGCAGGATAAGTGCAGCCTATGAAAAAGTTTCTGCACTTACTGCAAAGAATCCAAATTAAATTTTGTTGACCATTAATTAAATCACACATTAAGAAATAAAGTCTTCAAAATCACCCTTACGGGTGTAGTAATATTCCGTATCACCAATGATAATTCAAATAAGTAACTTTCTAGATGGTCTTGGTCATTTTGATATGCTTATGGTTTCATTTTATGCGTAAAACACTCATGAACATTTTTATACGATTTAAATAACCTAATATAATAAACTAAATTTTATACCCGATCAAAATCGTACGCTACTGTTGTCTAAAAGTTTTATCTCAAAAAATTTTTTTTTCTAACCTAATCGATCGAGGCCGCATAAATTAAAAATTGAAGTAAAACTTGTCACAAAATCATAGTCTAATTTTCACATCATTGATCACAAATAATAACCATAAATGTAAAACTGCACAATTTAATTCTTACTCATCGCGACTTTGACTTTGACAATCCCCAAACATTTGGTTTTTGCCTTTCCAGCAAATAATTTTGATCGTTCCCCTCAGAAATTAATCTATTAATAAATAATTTTTAGACATTTTAGACATTGCTGGTTCTAAAAGATGACCTACGTAGCAAAACCAAACAATTCAGTGCCTACGTGCCTATTGAGGTAGTATTTTTAGCTGTTTCCCAGTAAATTTGTGAATGTATAAGCATTTTGCGCACCACGAGTTGGAAGTGATGACCAATACTGTGAAACTATACAATCTAGTTTTTGCTTTTCGATCAAATTGTTTTGACCGTAATTGATACGCCACTGGAATTTAGTGAGGCATAAGTTATCGTATGAAGGAATATTTGAATGTTGTAGAAAGATTTTCGTGTTAAAAGAGTTAAATTTGGTTAAGAAATAATGTTTTGAGCATATTTTTATTGATACGGCACTGGTAAAACTACTGGTCCTTTTGTCACTGTGTATGAAGGAATTTGAACTAAAGAAATGGGTGTAGAGGTATGAGTGAGTGAGCTTATGATATATTGATATTTTATTAACGTGCAGTAAGGACTTTGGATACATATTTTTACTGGTAGAAATTTTGTAATATAGTGCAATAATGATAAATCGATGTATGTTCAAGAATAAAGTGACAGAATATGAGGGAGTTCGTTAGATTGTGCGGAAATAGAATTCGCGCACATGTGAGATTTGCATAAAAAGTTGAGGGATAATCTGGTTAATCTACTGTGCGAATGTAATTGCAATTGATGATTTCTTCAGAAAGTTTTCAGTGAATGTACGAAGTAATTGAAGATGGATACGTTTATTTCGCATCGTTGGCGTCTTCTTCCACGATGGACCCTTCAACGCGGCAAAGAAACGCACGAAATACTCAATTGAGATAGATGACTTTTGACCTATTTATTGTGACGTATTGGAAATATGGCGGGCAGAAGGTATATAAGCGAGTGTCGAATTTTACGAGCTAGTTCGTTAGCGCGCGTTGCTTAACCATTAGAATGGTTAGTGTTGGAGTTTATTTGTGAAAATTACAGCTTAGCATAGCAAGTATAGCGACTGCATTAACCCATAAGGGGATAAATTCACAAATAAATAATTTAATACATTGTGAGTTGATGGAAAACATTAGTGATTTTCTTCAAGAAATAGAGAGTGCTTAGGCAGATTAGAAGTTAACACAGCAAATATTTTGTTATTAGTGTTCAATTGTGGGACGCGTGACCTAATATTATTATAAATAGAACCGAAGGTAATAATTTAAGTGACCCAAAGAAAAGTTTGTAAAATTTAGTTGTTTGTGCTCATCATTGACATTGAATGTGTACAATCGTTAGCAATACCAAATTGATAGTATAAAAGTGAATAAGAACTTTAATATGTATATGGAAGTAACCATTTTTCATTTACGTAAATGTTTTTAAAGGGCAAACATCACAGCATAAGGTGATGTAATGTTAGGCTAAAAAGCCGCTATGCCCGGTATGCGAGTGAACAAACCATTGGCACTATTACCGAAAGCAGATCATATGGACTACATCTACCGCACCGAAAAAGGATTAATTAATGTAATACGTAAGAAGACAAGTACGATTATGTTTTAAGTACATTGTTTCTTTGTTTGTTACTGTTGCGTTAGTTACGGTTCAGTCAAAGAAAAAAAAGGTAATCAAACTTTAGTTATTTTATTGTTTTTAGTTTTAGGAATTGGGTGATTTTAGTCTTAATGTATTGATGCGGAATTTGTCAATATATATCCACTGTTTAATTTATTTTGTCGTTTATTTGTGTCAGTTGTGTGCCTAACTGGTTACACCTGATAAGTGAAATTAGTCTTTGCATGTTTTCGAATATAAGGATCGATTGCAAATTGCGTAATGAGCCACATCGATGACAAAATTTCAGTTTAGCGTTGAAATATTAATGCAGAACACTACTAACAAAGTACTTTTTTTTATTCAGCATAAATTACAGCTTTGAAATATTAAAGTTTAAACCTATTAATAAATGTCTAAATACGATTTTAAAGATAAAGTAGTAATAAAATATGAAGATATTATTGATGATACAAGCACTAACCGCTCTGTTTGAATTATTCAGATTGAGATAACCATTTATTGTTAAACAGATTTCGTTTATTTTATTTAGAATTTTCTAAATTGAGAACATTTTATTTGATTCAAAGTTTTATAACAGTTAGAAATATAAGTTTACAGGTATACGAGGAATACTTAAAAAGTATTCAAATTAACGTCTTACGATTTGGGAATTTTCATTTGTACAGGGCGTGTTCAGAAAGTTTACGACTTCAGAATTTTCTTAAGCTTTTGGATCAATTTATTTTTAAGCTTATTTGGGTTAGCATACACGACGCCTAGTGCGGTTTGGGCGTGTAATAAGCTTGATTACGGAAGCAGAGTCCGCTTCTACAACGTCGCGCTACAAAAGTAGCAAAAATTGTGGAAACCAGCTGATCAGCTCAACTTATATGAGAACACAGTTACAAAACACTTGTAATGCAGTATTGAGTTAGTATTTTTAACTGTTCTTCCCAGCAAATTTGTAAATGTCGCCTATTATGATTCTGTTACTATTAACTTCAATGCAAGAACATATGCTGCCAAAAATAAAGAGTAATTACCATAATATGGGGTAAAATTTCTCTCTCTGTCTTATAAAAAGTGTTTTAATTGCACCACGTATAAATAACGTTTAAAGAGTGCCTGATGTAATGTATTTGATAATAAATAAATATGTGTAAATGTTCTCATAACAAATCTTTAAACTAATCAGAGATCCAAAACACTCAATAAAGATAATGCCGTTGTCCCAGTCGGTAAATTAAAGTAGGCCAGTTCAATCTTTTGATTTGCTTAATTACCACAATTTCTGATTTCCACTTAACATAAATATAGTAACGGCAATGTAACAATAATAAAAATTATCTCGGACGCCAAGTTACTTTCTTATTATGCTCGGAATAACTAAACCGAGGATACAATAAAAAAAATTCACCAAAATCTCAAAATAAACGATATACAAACTATATTTATTAAATATTTAAATTTAGAATTATATAAAATATATCTTAAAACTAGTTGTAATAGCCTTAAATTACTAAATTATTAGAATATAAATACCTGTTTGAAACTTCTTTGTACACAACTTTTTAATAACATCTGGTATCTAAACAAATACGGGAACTCAAAATATTGCGCAATATATCGTAATAACAATGCTGTACATTGTAAACCATACCAAAAGTTGAATTTTACTTCTTAAAATTTATTTTCATGAAATTTTGAATAATCCAATGTTTATTGCATTCTCTCGAAAGTTGGAATAAAAAAATGTGTGATCTAAATTTAGATCTAAATTAAATGCAACATGTAGTCATAAAATGAAATCATCCAAAGATAGCAACGTATATACAAGTGTAATTAAAAGTACCGATAAAAGTAAATAAAATTGTAAATCAAAGTGCCTGCAAAAAGCAAATGTTTTAGATTTTAATATTATACCAGTTAAAAGTATCTTACCATTAAATCAAATGCACTTTTCACAAAATTTAGGTGGAAACCCAAATATGGCTTCCTGTACGAAACAGTGTACATCAAGAAATGAAGAAAATGACGCTTAGGATGTCAGATGATATGGCGGTGCGCGAAAAAATGTGCGCAAAAAATAAGTGCAGAAAAAATAATTCACGATACGAAAGCATAAACCCCTAAAAAGATATGCAAATTAAGTTGCCTACCACAACTTATAAATCATTAATAATTAAAAACTCTTTTTTCTTATATTTTACAACTAAATGAACGAAAAACGTAAAAGATTCGTTGCAGTCTACATACAGTTTTTACAAGTTCGATAATTTTTCATACTTCTGGTACAGTTTGTATTAAAAATGTTGTTTCTGCAAAAAGTTTACCACACAAATTTGGAGTTACAAACGCAAAGTGATTCAAACAACAATAGTTTGAGAGTATATCATACATTCTATCTCTATTCTCTTTTACTTGTTAGTACTCATGGTTAGCCATACATCACTTTCTATCTTTTTTCATACTTGACATACTTCGTCATGGGTGAGACCAAACCGTTTGTCATTACTACCTGATATTATTTCTAATGCAAGAATTTGATGTACCTGTTGCTCAGAACTGATTTCTGCTTTCTTTATCATTCCAAAAAAATTTAAAAAATTTAATTTTACAATTGTGAACCTGTATTCGTTCATTAACATTTCCATACTAGACGCTGAATGAAATTATTAAATTACGTAATTGTAAAATGAGACAGATAATAGTTATTTGTGTTATAAGTAAAGAAAAGTATTATTTTTCTTTACAAATTGCGATCTTTCCAAACGCCACGAGTGAAGAAGAACCTACTTTTCTTTAACAATAACACATAAAATTGTTTCGTACACTAAATGGAAATGGATTACATTTTATAAGAAATTATTTAAAAAATGCATGACAAGCGCAAGAATCAAATGGCAGTTTCCATCACTACAGCAACTAAACAAAAATAGGTAAACAAAAATGTGTTATCGCCTGAAAATGGAAATAAATTATGAAAATGATCCTGAAATATCGGCATTAGCGCTTGAAGCTGTTGCTAGTTTATTACCCTTGAAATCACGATATAAATATGAGAAGACCTACAATATTTTCAATTCTCGAAGGAATGTAAGGGATATCGACGAAGAAGTTATGCTTGCTTTTTTTTTCATAAAAAAGGTTAGTTTTCCTGAATACATTTATTTATTGAAGTTTTATCTTTATATTTGATTACAGGCTGAAAGACTGAAATCTTCCACGCTGTGGTTGACACATTCCATGCTGAAAAGTACGTTGAGAGTGAAAGAAAACGTCGATATAACGAATTATGGGAAGTTTCAGTTATATCTAAAGCGGCAAAATGAGGGATACGAAGCAAAAAAATAAAAAATTCTATCGCAGGATGATGTGTAAAAATTTTTGACAGAAGCTCCTGACGATACTTTTCTTATGATTAAAGTGACGTTAATTTTCGGTCTGTATGGGGCATGTCGTACAGAGGAGCTAAGAAAGTTAAATGTGAAGGATATCGAGGATACCGGTTCTATTTTGGTTGTCACCCTCCATTACACTAAGACAAGGAAGAAGCGTATATTCACCGTTATGACGGAAATGAGAGGAATTAATAAGATTGAGTTGTAAAGGAGATATGTGAGCTTGCGTCCAAAATATAACAATCACTCAAGGTTGTTCATATTTCATATGAACAATAAATGTATAGTGCAACCTGTGGGGATCCACAGTTTCTACAAGATTCCGAAGAAAATTGCCCATTATTTGAAATTACCCAACCCAGACGGTTACTCTGGACACTGTCACGTCGAACGTCAACTAATTCTCTTACTGAGGGTGGAGCAAATATCAGGAAGCTCAAAAATTATGGGGGATGGCGATCAAACACAACACCTGAAGAACATATAGAATAAAGCATTAACAATAAAATGGCGACTTCGAAAATGATTTTTAATCAGCCTTCATCGTGGATGCCAGAATCCATCAGATGTTGTCCTAGAACGTACTGAATTACAGTTGGCTCCTGCATGTAGCGATTCATCGTTTTATACGTCAAATGGAGTTGTTCATCCGGAGGTTTCACGAAAATCACCACTCTCATTTAGTGATTTACAGTTAGAACATTATACAAGCATAAATTTTTCAAACGTTAATATTTGTATGTTTAATATTTATTCCAATAAATAATTAATAATTCTTTATGAGAAATAGTTGCTATAAAGAAAATAAGAGATCCTTTTCTTCACGATTTGTAATAATGAAATATGGTCCATTTCCTTTGAGTGTCAGAAAAATGATTTTTCGTAATTTTCTTCCATTCTTTAATAGACATATTAAGAAACGCGACGTCATCTCCGATGTCAGTATCGCCATTAATTTACAGAACATTTTATGAAAATTTTTAGGTTGGCAAAACTTGATCCGAAATGATCGCTCTTACAAAATGTGTCAAAAGCAGTATGCGTCCAGTGGAAAACTTTGATTTGAGTAAATTCGCGATCGTATTTTAGGCAATTTCACGTATTTGCGGGGACGTACATGCAAGATTATCCTGATTTTCTCCATTTTCGTATTTTGTGACAGAATTTGGACAAAGCAAAAGGCGACTAGACCAAATTTTTACTTTTATGATTAAGCATGACCAACCGCCACAAAACTCTCTAAATCAACTAAAGTAAAAATTTTATTTCAGAACGGCGAATTCGTGCTTCAAGATTAGTCTTATGAAACTTGTTTTTTAATATAGTATAAGTACAAGCAAAAAATTTAATAAAGAAGTAGTTAATCTTCACTAAAAAATCAGAAATCCTAGATGAACTTCAAATACATTTAACTAACAGTTATAGCAGGCTTATATTTACATTTTCATATTTTCCAAATTTATATGATACCATAATAATTTTTTTAACTGTTATCATTTACTCAGCACAACTGTAATTGTTATCGATACGCTTAAGTTTGTATAAAGCAAATAATCATAAATGATTTCAAACTTGAAAGATAAGCATCTTAATTGAGAGCTTTCAATGTTCAAATATCGAAAATGTCCTTACTTTTGTATTAACCACTAAGGGAAAGTAATTATAGTACCCCAATTCAATGCAGGCATGATTTTTTTCTGCACAACTATACAGGTTGAGTAAAAAAAAACTGGAATGGTCAATTACCTCAGCAACTATTAAACATAAATCGACCAAATTCTGTAGGAAGAGGTGACTAAACTCAAACATCACGTTTGCAAGGTGACTAGGTTAATAGTTTCCTATGTAGGTTAAGAAAATTTAAACTTTTCTAGAAAATACGCTAATTTTTACCTTCCAACCTACATATACGTATACAGAAGGTTATGCAACTGACTTTTTTTCATAATGCTAAACCGACTTATTACATCATTTTCCGTTCGACAAAGTTTCGCCAATATCGGCCGTGTGTGTGTGTGTTGTGTGTGTGTGTGTGTGTGTGTGTGTGTGTGTGTGTGTGTGTGTGTGCGTGCGTGCGTGCGTGGGTGCGTGCGTGCGTGAGTGCGTGCGTGCGTGCGTGAGTGCGTGCGTGCGTGCGTGCGTACGTGCGTGCGCGCGCGCTCGTGCACCTGCGCGTGCGCGTGCGCGTGGGCGTGTGCGTGTGCGTGTGCGTGTGCGTGTGCGTGTTCGTGTGCGTGTACGTGTGCGTGTGCGTGTGCGAGTGCCTGTGCGTGTGCGTGTGCGTGTGCGTGTGCGTGTGCGTGTGCGTGTGCGTGTGCGTGTGCGTGTGCGTGTGCGTGTGCGTGTGCGTGTGCGTGTGCGTGTGCGTGTGCGTGTGCGTGTGCGTGTGCGTGTGCGTGTGCGTGTGCGTGTGCGCATGCGCCTGCACGTGCGCGTGAGCGTGTGCGTGCGCGTGCGCGTGCGCGTGCGTGTGCGCGGGCGTGTGCGTGTGCGTGGGTGTGTGCGTGTGCGTGTGCGTGTGCGTGTGCGTGTGCGTGTGCGTGTGAGTGTGTGTGTGTGTGTGTGTGTGTGTGTGTTGTTACGGTATAAATGTTCACTATGACAAAGTAAAAGATAAACCTGGTTTTTGCTCGGTTAGCTCGGCGTGCGGGTGAGGGTCTATTGGGGCAAAGCAGTCTCGTCTCCGTAGTCTACGCTATCTACCAAAGTCGAAATCGGGAAAATGATACAATAGGTTCCGGTAGGCGCCAGGATATTCTAGAAGAACACACCAGGGTGTTTTAAAATTCGAATTAAACGACGGTACGTAGTGGTCCGAATACCCAACTTACCACACTTACCAAATCGTAACGCTCGTAGCTCCAGGTTCCGCAATACTGCTTCACCTAAAAAGGCTTCAAAATCTGCACATTAATCTGATTAACTTACCCCTTACGTTATATTACTCCCTTAAACAAATCAACATAACACATACCAACTGACTTCACGCGTCAAAAGCTTAGGACCGAGTCTCTTCCATTCAAAATTACTTTCTCGCCATATTAAAAAACCGTTCCCCTCCAAACAAATTCATTCAAACAAATTTTAATTTTAAAATTTCGATCCCCCTAAATTGACGATGATCTCCCGACTTAAGGAGAAGAAACTGTCACGTTTGCATTTTCCTTCGACCCGATACAGAAATGTTATTGCAAAGGTACAACCAATCGCCCACCTATATTACTTACATGGATGAAAACCAACCTTCCGACTCCCTAATTGTTCCTCTACACGAATGCGACAGTACGGCACCAATGCGATAACAACGCTTCTTTGTAATGAAACTAAAAAAAAATCAAATGAATTTATCTTAATAAAACTCCACATATGATTCGGGTAATAAACTGAAGATTGTACTTAAAATTCCAAAAAAAAACTACACTGACTTTTCTTAATAAAAATTACGTAACTACACTAAAAAAACGAAATTCCTTAATGCACATTACACATTCCTAAAATTCCTTTACATACAGCGTGACCCATTCAAGCAAAACATTCATTATCTACAGTAAGCTCTTACACAAAAAAATATATACGGAATCTAACTAAGTGAATAAAATTACAAACAAAATTACCCAATACGTATACAGGGTGTTCAAAATACCCTGACACTCCCCTCACAAAAATACTTTCCTTCGGAAAATATATCTAAAGAACAACTCTACCCTACAGGCAACCTACGCCAGGAACAAAAACAAATCTAACACTAAGTACAACCGTTAACCCACACAAACTAAAACTTACGAAGAAGTACAGAAACCGTGGTGATGTTGGTCAGGAAAGACCCCTCACAACACCTTCAAAAGCGAGCGACGTGCTACCACCCGCACACGCCATTAGTTGGGGCTATAGGGCCCAAACCTAAAACAAAGCCACGCAAGACTTTAAACTGGTGGGGTTTATGAGGCAAACCACCACCAGAGGAGCAAATGAACAAACCGGCAAAAAAACTATGAAGCTACATTACTATACGGAAATACCACCTTACTCTTGACCGAGCAGTGGGTGGGGAACCCCGGAAACGATTTCCATGCGTCAAATTCTCCCGTCATGAAATTCTGAAGCAAAAAAAATCGATCTGGCTCGTCAAAACCAGACCACTCCACACACTCCCACCAACAACTCCTACTCCCGATGCACAAGCACCAACGTCTACAAACAATTCGCTATACGCGAGGCCGAAAGAAAGCGGTTCCGTGACCCTTCCGGTTATCTCGAATCCAGCCCCCTGGGCACTCTAAAACAAAACTCCCACTGACACGTTCGGTCAAAACACAATCAACATCGGTAATGACATCTCACAACAAAACTTTCACGATCCCCCACGTTGTTTTGTACACGCGTTTGGCTGGTGCACTGAAACTCCGCGTCGATAATATACGGAAGAGGCCGGGCCACGGTTCACGAGATCACCGCTTTCCGTTATTCCACAACCGCATACGCAAGACCCAAAATCGCAACACCCCCAACCAAACTCGCTACGCCTACTTGATTAGTCGCCTCTTACGACAAGCAGTGGCATCTGCTGTAGGAAAATTCTTACTCCGTCCTTACACAGAAAAAACGTCCAAGAGGACTTCAATCTACATTTGGATTTGGCTTAAGATCTTTGGGATTCCACACTCCCTTTGACATACCTGAAGCGTCTGACAGTTCGTAAGTCTGATATGACACCTTTCTCTTAATATAAAACGGACCGATAAATTTTGGCGCTAACTTCGCGGCAAAATAACGAGACGCGTCTGACAAGACATAATTCCTCCTCCACACAGTATCCCCTACTTCAAATTTAGCTAAACGTCTACGCAAATCATAACTTCGCTTACTTTTAATAAACTAAACAATCCTTAATAATTCCGAAAGCTTTTTCGCAATCTTCATCCTAAACAAATTTTGCAAATTTCTTTAATAATTTCGTTAAAGGCGCTATAATCGTAGAAAAATTTTGAATAAAACGACGGTACCAACTAGCAATGCCGATAACTCGCTTTACTTCCGTAGGACTCTTAGGTGTCGGTATCTTCAAAATGGCGCTAACTTTATCCGGATCAAACGATAGCCCATCCGCGTTAATTACGTAACCTAAATAACGTAACTCCGATTGACAGAAGGTGCATTTGTCCCTGCCTAACGTTATCCCTGCCTCAGTAAATCGACGAAAAACGTCTTGTAAAACTTCTAAATGTTTCTCATGGGTAGCTGTACAAATAATCGTACCATCGAGATAAACGGAAACATATGGTTCTAATTCCGGACCCAAAACTCGGTCAATAAATCGTTGCCAACTGGCTGGTGCGTTATCCAAACCGAACGGTAGTCGTTTAAACTGAAATAATCCCCTGTTGGGTACAGTAAAAACCGTATATTGCGTGGAATCCTCCGCCATTGGTATCTGCCAATACGCCGACTTGATGTCCAAAGACGAAATAAATTTTGCGTCACGAAGTCTGTCCAGAATTGATGACACGTAAGGTAACGGATACGCGTCCTTCTCGGTAACCTTATTCACTTTTCGAAAGTCGACACAAAATCGGTAACTACCATCTTTCTTCTTCACTAATAAAGTCGGACTGGACCAAGCGCTAGTGGATTTTTCCACTACTCCCAACTTTAGCATCTTCTCCAATTCGATGTCAATCTGTTGTTGTATAAAGGGTGACACGCGATAATAACGTTGTTTAATAGGTTCGCTATTGGTCTTAATGTGGTGTTGAACCAAAGAAGTGCATCCAATCTCTTTACCTTCGATGGACGTAAAATAATCGGTAACCAACTGGTCTAATTTCTGTAATTGGTCGCTACTCAAGCCTAATCGGGATTGTGTTCCAGGCTTTCCATTCTCTAAAGCTTCAATTGTCTCCACATTTTCGAATCTCCATTCACCTTTACGTAAATCAGGTACGATGTTAGTTTGTTTCCAAAAATCTACTCCCAAAATAAGATGATGCGGTATATCCGGTACGACAAGAACATTGATAATGACAACCTTTCCCTTAATTTCAATGGGTACAGTCACGGTACCTATACTCCTAACTAACTGACCGTTTGCTACAGAACACGTTGATGTACATCGTTTGTCTAATTTAACACCCAAATGACCTAATTTTTTCCAACCCTTTTCTCCTAATATGGTCTTCCTCGACCCACTATCCAATAAACCTAATAATTCTTGTCCATAAATTTTGACAGTCACAAAGGTCGTTCATCTGAATCTTTGCAATCAAAAACGTACTCCAGAACAACTTTCGTCTTTAAAAATTTCGCTTCATCCCTAGCCCTTAATGAATTATAGAACACTGCCGACTTAACAAAAATTTTAGAAGACAATACGCGGCTTTTTGTTGCCTCCTTGATGCGTTTCCCGAATTCGAACATTTAGGACAATTCTTTACGGTGAAATCCTTCTTTCCACAACGATAACAATAACGATTCCTAGGGGTGTCCTTACAACTTGACGCCAGATGTCCGGTCTCCTGACAATTCCAACACGAAGTACCCTCAACTCTACTCGGCGTTATCTTTACTTCCTGTATCGGTACTCCCTTATTCTTATTCGTGACAACCGGTGGGGTATCTCCCACGTAAGCTAAATCTACCTCTAGATCGAAGCGTTTCCGACTAGGCGGTACATAACTATTCATAGCTTGGACGCGTTCTTCAATCAACCGATCGTTAACTGAATTAATTTCCGTCAAGCTAAGTTGAGCTTGATACGATGGTGCGATATTCTTCCTTAAAACCTTCAACTGCTTCTCTTCAGAAAATTCTTCATTAAGACGCGAAAGTAACGTACGCATAACGGCAATATGAATTCCTATTGGTTTGTCAATGCCTTGAGTTGGTCGCTTAATTTCTTCCAACAATCGATCATCATAATCAACGGGTTGAAATTGAACCCTCAACAAATCAACTAACTCACGCCAAGTATTAACTTCTTTCCTAACTGATCTAACATAAACTAACGCATTACCGGTAAATAAATCTAAACATTCCACAAATAATTGGCTATCGTTAACTCGTCTTGAAACTTGTAATTCCGAAATTCATTCCAAAAATGCGCTCAAGGATAACGATTTAGAGTCGCCAGAAAATGTCAAATTCCATTTACAAACTGGTATACTTTTTGCAACAACACTCGTAACCGGTGAGGTATTCAAATTTAAATTATTAAAAGGTACTGAAACATTAATTTTTGAATTTGGCTCTTCGCTATTTGAACTATGGCCTATTGATTCTAACGATGTACTTCTTAAAACTAGACGCTTATCTAAAAGTTAATATTTCGACTGAAAAACGGCAATTTCAACATACAAACTTTCCTTAATTTTTTCATCGATATCTGATGTCGGGACTGAACTATTAATTCTACCTAATAAATGCTTAATTTTGGTCTCGACAGTCGTTAAAACTTTACTACACGCATTAACTTTAACCTCCTCTAATAATTTTTCCAATTCTAATTTCGTTTCCTCAATAGCAACTTTATCTATCTCAAAATCGAACGGATATTCGGGACGTGATGACACTTTACCACCACCTTCTTCATTTAAAATATTACGTAACAATGCGCGTAATGCTGTTACCCCTAAGGTTAAATCACCACCTCTAATCGCCACTTCATACTTCAATTCACTAGGAGTCAGTCTATCAACATTTATTCTGTAACCCATCTTAAAATTAAAACGTAAGGACAAGCACAAAAGAAATTCCTAATAACTATAAAAATACAAAACACGAGAGAAAAATAAACGATAACGTCATCCTAAAACACAATCCTTAAAAAAAACTATTAGAAAAAACTGCTACGGAAAACTGTCCTAACTCAGCCCAACACGTTGCGGCGCCAACTTTATCTGTTACGGTATAAATGTTCACTAGGACAAGGTAAAAGATAAACCTGGTTTTTGCACGGCTAGTTCGGCGTGCGGGTGAGGGTCTATTGGGACAAAGCAGTCTCGTCTCCGTAGTCTACGCTATCTACCAAAGTCGAAATCGGGAAAATGACACAATAGGTTCCGGTAGGCGCCAGGATATTCTAAAAGAACACACCAAGGTGTTTTAAAATGCGATTTAACGACGGTACGTAGTGGTCCGAATACCCAATTTACCACACTTACCAAATCGTAACGCTCGTAGCTCCAGGTTCCGCAATACTGCTTCACCTAAAAAGGCTTCAAAATCTGCACCTTAATCTGATTAACTTACCACCGTGCAGCCATATTCAAATTCAATACAAATCTCTAATGTTCCCCTTACGTTAAATTACTCCCTTAAACAAATCAACATAACACATACCTACTGACTTCACGCGTCAAAAGCTTAGGACCGAGTATCTTCCATTTAAAATTACTTTCGCGCCATATTAAAAAAACCGTTCCCCTCCATACAAATTCATTCAAACAAACCAATCAACCATTTTAATTTTAAAATTTCGACCCCCCTAAATTGACGATGATCTCCCGACTTAAAGCGAAGAAACTGCCACGTTTGGATTTTCCTTCGACCCGATACAGAAATGTTATTGCAAAGGTACAACCAATCGCCCACCTATATTACTTACATGGATGAAAACCAACCTTCCGACTCCCCAATTGTTCCTCTACATGAATGCGACAGTACGGCACCAATGCGATAACAACGCTTCTTTGTAATGAAACTAAAAAAAAAATCAAATGAATTTATCTCAATAAAACTCCACATATGATTCGGGCAATAAACTGAAGATTGTACTTAAAATTCCAAAAAAAAACTACACTTTTCTTAATGAAAATTACGTAACTAGACAAAAAAAAACGAAATTCCTTAATGCACATTACACATTCCTAATATCCCTTTACATACAGCGTGACCCATTCAAGCAAAACATTCATTATCTACAGTAAGCTCTTACACAAAAAAATATATACAGGGTGTTCAAAATACCCTGACTGTGTGTGTGTGTGTGTGTATGTGTGTGGGTGTGTGTGCGTGGGTGCGTATGTGCGTGCGTACGTGCATGCGTGCGTTCGTTCGTGCGTGCGTGCGTGTGTGTGTGCAGAACCAAAAAACGTACGTACTGCAAATGTTGTATTTAAGTATGTTCTTATTTCGTCTAGAGCTGATTAGCTTTTAGGAGAAATTTATCGGCGATGAGGGGGGTTATTTGAGTTTTTGATCTTTATCAAGTATTTCTGATGCAGCTGTATATTTCAAAGTGTGCGTTTGTGTGTGTGTGTGTGTGTGTGTGTGTGTTTGGATGTGTGAGTGTATGTTAGTATGGCCGATAACTTAGAACCATAATACGCACGTATTTGAAATTTTGGATTAAAGCTTCATTTTATTTCTTCTCCGGCTAATTAGATTTTGGGGGAAATGCTGCGGTGAAGAGGCGAGGTTTGTATGGACAGTTTTTGGTTTTTATCAAATATTTCTGAAACAGCTACATATTTCAAAGATGTCAAAATACCTCGATATAGATATAGATTATGTTCTATGCAATTTTTTAATACGAGGAATAATTTGGCGGCAAAACAATACCTAAAGTGGAATTTAAGTGTTTGTTAAAATTTTTTCAATATCTGAATAACGGTTAATTTTATGACTGTTTGAAGACACCTTTTTTAAAGATTATTTTATTTCACATAACTTTTATATATAAATTATTTTAATCCGAAGCCAAATTGCATTAAAAATAAATTAAATGATTGAAATGATTAAACTGTATTATCGATATTTTTATAGAAGCGGGCGACTTTGAATTTTTTTTTAAGTAAATTTTATTATTGTAATAAACGTTTGTCAAATCGCCATTGTTACCACGATAGAAAAGATGATTAGTAGATTTTTAATATCTTGATAATACGTCGTAATTTTCTAATGTTTTCAAAATATTTCGTTCATATATTTTATGTAAGGAATGTGGGATTCTGATATTTGTCTAGGGTTGTAAAACACATGTTGTGGGGTGAGTAGCACGTGTACGCTTAAAAATGCTTTACTGAAGGGTCTTAATGGACCATTGGAATTTCTTACGAGACGATTCTTAATGGAAAATGTCACTATCTTAATAAGTAGTTGTGTCCAGGCCGCGATCAAAAGATATCGTTGTTTGTTACTTGGAAACTCGAGAGAGAAACGTAAGATTGTTACGAACGAATGTATATTTTTAAAATTAAGATGTCGTGCAATAATAATATGAAACTGTTCCAAAGTAAATTAATGTTTCTTGTTTTTTATATTATTTTTGAAAAATGGGGGTTGATTGAGGGAGTAAAGTTAGTTAGTTTGAAATCGGGGGAAAGGTAGTTACAGTTAGAGTGTCAATCGAGCCAGATAGGTTTTTGGGTTAATGAAATACCTTCATTGTAAACAGCTTGTCTTTAAAATAATTCTTTCGTGTACATTTTTCTTTTGTACTCGCAAACAATAGTTGTATTTTCTTTCGGGGGTTAGTTGTAATGTGTTTTTCAAATATTAATCTATAAATAACAGTCACCCTTTTTGAAGTTAAACCGCGTATGTTAACAATTTGTGTCAATTTGTATTTATTCCAGTGTAAGTATGTATTTTTACATAAATAAAAGCCTGTAGCCATTCACTTTACCAGCCTATGTAACGTATTAAAAGAATCAAATATCGCCTTGCGAAGGTATCTCATTCGTACGCGGGCTCAGTAAGCTGAAATCCGCTAAAATAAAGGACAGTACCGGGCTCCTTCACTCTGGTATTTGTGCGAATTAGCATTGCTGTTTGTTGTTTATATTTATATTTGTGTAGAGGTGGCTGGTGAACGGCTAATTGTAAAAGTCAATTGCCAAGCAGGTACACACTCCCGGGCCAGACCATTAAACACCTCGAATTCTTATATTTTTTGTATAGATGAATGCGTAACCTGTATTTTTCTAACGCACTCAAACTTATATATCGGTCACGATGTTAGTGGTCTATTTATAACTTACCCATGTAAGGCTTCGTTCGAATGAGTTTTTCTTTGTCAGTTTGTTTAAGTAGAATTATTTACCTGAGAGCTGATTTCTCTTTGTAGATAATTTATTGTAATTTGACTTATGTATTCTGTACTTTAGTGGTCACTAAACAATTAGGTACGTGTAAATTACTTGTCTGTTTTCTTTTGTCCTTGCCTTTACCTGTGAAATTTTACTGCTGTGGTCTATATGTGCCGTAATTTGCTTTATTGTTTTATGTGCTTATTTACTTAGAGACCGGCGGTTTTAAAGGGCCACATGTTTGGTATTACGATTTTTGTTAGATTTTATTTAGATTATTTATGACCCAATTGTGCGTATGTGTTTTTTTTTATTGTGTTTCTGTGTAACTAAACTGATTTTTATTCATTTTTTCTTAATGTTATAATTTTGTAGGCATTTTAACCTGATTTAATGGTGTTTTGTTATATATTTAACCCTCTCTTTGTTTTTCCTTGTGTTATTTGATTTATTAATGTACTTGTGCAATTACTTATTTATAAATAAAGTGGGTTTTATTGGTGGTTCTTTCCCACAATAGTATATTAACGGTCTGAACCACCGCAACGCTCGTTGATTTTAATTTGAGTAGTTTCATTTTTTTAACTGCCCCTCATGATACAACACGTATCTCATCCAGCCTCTCTAATTCAGATAGCACAACGTACCTACCACTAGACGGCCACTCCGTTTGATTAGATTTGAGGTTTGCGAGTAATTAAATATCAGACTTGTAAATAAATTCTGTTTTAATTATTACCAGGAAAGTCAAAGTAATACAAGCGATTAATTTGAGTAATAGTAACACTATTGTCAGTCAAGTCAAGATAAATCACTTAGCGATTGCTTTGTTCTTGAATTTGCATTTTTGCAAATAACACTTTTCAAGATAGGGTACCTGGGGGACGCTACAAGTTAGCACCTATATCTCTATTAACCTCTGCCACAGATTACTAGTTTTGTTTTACAATGGTGTCTATTTTCGTTATATGAACGTATGAAAAGAGGTTGCATAATTATCCTAAAAAATTGTTATTGGAATTATTTTATTTCTTTCAATTTTTACTTTCTAGGTTGGAAGGTCATGTACTATTCCACACCAGACATTTATTATTGCAGTCAAATGCTTTACTATACATGATATTAACGTTTTGTTATTCCTGGCAACTTTGGAGACATAGCATCTCGCTTTTCTCAAAGAACCGGTAAGTCTTAACCAAATATCTCGGATACGACCCAAACAAAATTGGTAAAAAAGACAAGAAATGGAAAAAAGAAAAAGTTAATTATTGAACTGTAAAATAAGAACATAATATTTAAAAAACCCAGGTGATCATAAACTTCTGCCAATGTTCGATAACATTCCTGGTGTAATTTGTACGGCTTCAAATTTTTAAATAAGTTCTAAATCGTCAGGCCGATTTTTATAAACTCTGTGTTTCAGACGACCCCTATGGGATTACGAGCATTTTGATATATTTACCTTTACCAAAACATGCGAACGAATGTGCTGAATCGTTAATTAGAAAACGAATAATTATTCTTTTCTGTAACATTTATGGAATCTACATTTTAAGTTAACTCCGTTTCGGTACTTCTCTTTTGGGTTTAGATGGTGTATTTTTATATTTATATTTATACACGTAATAGTAAAATTTAAGTAAGCATTGTTAAAGGTGTTAGAATTATACACATATAAATATAAAAATACTCCGTTTAAACCCAAGAGATACGTATTTTAATTATGTGTAATAATGGTGAAAGTGTACAGTTTCATGTTTACTTCACTTTAATTGCAAGTTGCTGTACTTGACATAAACTAAATGCAATATTTCAAAAAATCTATTTACATGACATGTATAAAGTAATTGAATGTTGTATTAATAAAACGAAAAAATGAATTTTGTATAAACAGTTACAATGGAGCTATGGAGCGGATTCAAGTACCAAAAGAAATTTACAGTTCATGCTTGTCGTTTTCTTCCCTTTTCTAATTTTTGTTATATATGGAATTGTACCATTTCTACTTCCACATACGTACGATATTGCTGTGGTTGAATTTTAATTTATTTTCAATTAATGTTTGATTATGCATAATTCACGACAAGATTACTATGCTATATTTACGATTAGGCTAAATTGTCTGTTTACAACAAGAAGAAGCACGATAAGTTCTTTTATCAAATGAAAGCGAATATTGTACAAGTTACGCCGTTTCACATGGACAATTGACATGAGAAGCATGTCTACACACACGATACATCTAAGCGTAGGGGAGGAGTAAGGAGGTCTCAAGGGGTTCGAATTATATATTATACATTATATAAAGGATGGTTCTTACAACCTCGAAAAGAGAAGTGCAGCAGAGTCATGTCCGGAGACCGAGCTGGCCATTTTAGAGTGCCACTCCTTATAATTCATCTTCCTGGAAATCGATTATTTAAACACCCCTTGTTTACTCTGGCGAAATGAGCTGATACTGATGGTTTCATTTAAATTTCTAACTTCGGATATTATGCGTTATCTATGATCAATTGGGTCATCAAATTGTCATTGTCATTAGTTTTTATACGTTCTTTCAAAATCGATATTTTCTCATGCCTGTTGGCAGGCAACACATTTTGCACGCAGTCGGGAAAACGCAGTAACGCCCCTCAAAATAATTGACGTTTACACCGCAATTTAAAAGTTCCGATAAAGTGTAAAATTTGGATTGGTTAAAAATATGGAAAGGTATCAAGTGACCTGTTTTGGGCTTTCTTGAAGGACGCCATTTTGACCAACACGCATTTAAGAAATAACGCATTTTGAGAAAATTGTCTGTAATTGCTACAATATGTTGTGAAGTTATATTCAGCATTGCGCTGGTCTCAAAATTAGGCATCTTAAAAGCTACTTTCTCGCCTCTCTCTACAGGAGGTAAGTGCTCTATAACATTTTTACACCCGTCAGGTTATTACAATTTCTACTATTATTGTTGGACTCTAACTAAAACATTGAATTCTCTAGGTTTTTTTAATTCTTGATTCGGTTCCTTCTCTGAGATTCTTCGAGGTGTTTTGCTGAAACAGATCCTTCATGTGTATGTTAGAAACTCTTGAAACCAGGAATCATGAATAAGCGGTTGACAGTTCTTCGTCAACATTGAACACTGAACGGTGGTCTACGATAGCCTTAGCTCAAAGAGTTACTCCACGATTGGCTCGGATTCTCACTAAAAACACCAAGGTTAAGTCAAGTAAGACGCTTAGGTATTCCTAAATACAAGCAATTTACCGGTCAGTTTTTATTTTGTTTAACTCAGAACGGAGCCCTGGATATATAAACAAACGTTTGAGAGCACCCTAATTACTTTAAGCGTGACTCGCTTCTGGATGAATTACGGATGGAGCTATAGCATTGCCTTCGTGGCTCGTAGGTGTTCAATATAAACGTAGATGTTGTCGATACACCTAACGAGGTTATGTACCTACAAACTGAACTGATTCTTGGAAATTGGCCTTTAGCCACCAAGTTTATGCTTATTGTTTAGCGAATAATTATGCAATTATAGGGGTTCTAGCTTATACTTTTAATTTTTCATCGTGTTTGTGTTACTTGAACCACGGTTTAATGATTTATTTTACTTTTGCTGTGTTTTCTTTTTAGTTTCTAGGGTCAACGCTGGATACCGGACACTGCGTAAAGGTTTTTTTATTTGTTGCAATTTAAGATTAAATCTTTTTAGAGGTAACACTGAAACAGAAGGTGTGTGGTACTGTCGCGACGATTTGTTAAATCCTAGTGTTATGATAAAAGTTTTATTTTCTTAATTGCTAGAAAGTAACTTTCCCGATTTACATATCACCTAATATAGCTTAATTCAAATAAAGATACCAGTTTGAGTTCATAGATATATTGTTAAAATCCGTTTCGTGTATTCGAGGGTTGAGTTATTTAAAAAAAGCATTAAACAACATTGTATTAAACAACCAGTAGTTGTTTTCTTTATTAGTATAAATAGTACAAATTTAATTTCTAATCGGACCTGTCTTCTTCCTGGACTGCGTTTCTCACATTTATCTTAATTGTACCGTACCTCTTGTTATATCGTGACCTTTTTCATGGTTTGAGGGCGATATGAATACAAACCAAGTGGTACTCTTTTATAATTTTATGTATTTCTACACTAGCCACGCCCAAGCGTCCAAGTGCCTCGACCGGCCGACCCTTTACTTTTGGGGCATAAATCATTTTGTGCACGTAACAAATGATATGGTTGCCTAAAATTTTCATCATTAGCTGTTTCTGGATATTGAGCGAAAATTTTAAGGACTAAGTTTAAGTTCATTTATCCATTAAAGCAAAGTTTGCTTCTTCGCCGAACCAAATTTTTTGGTGGAAGTTACGGTTATGTATCATCCTATAATATTTTCCGAAGACTGGGCTCGACGGTTCGCATCATATTCTTGCAGTTAGGGAAGGTAAGTAATTTTGTAGCGTTTGGTCTTTTTCTAAGGAAGAGCTAATTGTGTGGTTCTTAGATATCGTATTCTTATCACTAGTAATATAACAAATAAAAAAATTAGAGTTTCTGTGTTGTAGTGTTTTTAAAGGTAAATTTCACCACGGTCTAGCTCAGTGAGGTACAAACTTATAAAACTTACTGTAATTGAGAACTCATTCATCAGGTGTGAGGGAAGCAGAGATGGTTTCCATAGATGTAATCAGTATTAGCATTTGTTTTATTGGGCACCATCCAATCTAATTAAAATACAACAAAAATTGAGAAAGGTTGTATCTCAAAGCATAATAGGTAATCGAAATAAGCACTAAACAACTGTATTTATGTGTATATTTAATAAAGCAATATGTCTGATTAATATGAGCATAAAATAACTAAAACGATATTTCTCGTATCTTAAACTTACTAAATTTAACACTGTACAATCTTATAACCTATGTTTACTTAAAATTCAGAATGCAATATGATCAACACTGTATTCAGTAATGAAAGGTGTATTGACTTATGTCAATAAATTACAGTTGCCATAGGTTATGAACTCAAATGTTTTTTTAACTTAGGAGCAGGACTCAGCTGTTCCTTTTTTTAACCGTATCAAAATAACACTAACTGATTTGTTATTTAGTTAAACTTCACCAAAAGGATAAGTACCTACTTGTACAAAATAAATATTTTAATCTTGTCTTAAACGAACTGTAGCTTGAGAACTTTCATTTCCAATTCCAAGACAAATATACGATAATGTAAAGGTAATTTCCATTTATATTTAACGTACAAATAAACGAAACATAAACGTACGAGAAGGCTCTATAACTTTCATCTGTCTTCAACATAAAAATAAACGAACTATAGCATACGGTAACATTAGGTAATTGGCACAAAATGTTGACCCTACAAAAATGGAAAGGTTTAAACAACTAACGCAGATTCAAACGACGAAACCTGTTAATATAACGACGAACGCAGGGTATGTATAACAGCAATTGTGATTTATGCAAAACAAAGGTATCTCCATTTATGCTCACAAAGATGACATTGGATTATCATCGCCATTTTAACAAAGTAAAGTTCGTGACATCATACCACACCGTTCAACGATACGGAAATTTACCAAAATAAATACTTTTTCTTAAAATAAGCGGTTTCCTTATTCCTACTCTTATTCCTACCTTATTCCCTATTAAATATAACAAATAGAAGATGTAATTAGACGCCTTTACATACCTTATAAAAGAGAAGCAAAACCTAAAAAAGATAACGTCTGAACTGTACGGCATAACAAACAGAAAATGCGTAAGCGTATTCAATTCGCGTTGCGTACACAACAAAAAATAGATGTCGAGAATATACACAGGGAGGTTCGTAATTATGTAGACTGAAGGGAAAATATTGAGATATAAAAAAATTTAATTATTGAAAGAACAAAGAAATGCTTAAAGCTACTAATGTAATGTAAATATGTAACAACCTTTTTGTGTTGTATAAAATATACTTCAATTTAGGATCTTTCCACATTTAGTTCTAAATACAAGAAAATTTTAATTATTTTACAATATTGGTATGAGGTAGGCAACTTAAATTGCATATCTTTTTGTAAAGATTTATATTCCATAAACTGTTTTCTAGTCATTGAGTTGCGCAATGCATCGTGACTTAATGCTATAAGCAACGCGTCTGCGTTAAGTTATTCTGCTGATATCTTGTACGCATGACCTCATCATCTACTTCGAAATCCTCCATTTTCACTTCCGTTTTAATGTCGAAGCATGAAGCTGTCTTTTGGTTTTATTTAAATTTATGTGAAAAACGCCATCAATTTGGTGGTAAGAGATATTTTAATACATTTACATAAGATTGAAGCATTTTGTTCTTTTTAGGCGTTTTCTTTGCGTTTTTCTTGACGTTATTTTTCTTTGGGTTCCTTTTACGTATTTATACCATTTTACTTTAATTATACGTTTATCATTACTTCAATTTACAACGTAATTGCATCTTAAGTACGCATTTGATTTTATGGTTGCGTCATTTTCGTTTATGATTGCAATTTTTTGAATGGATACTTCCAATTAATGCAATAAGAAGTGGATTTAACAATTTTAAGAAGAAATTTGTACGGATTTTATAAAGATAATTCAGTTTGTGTGGCTGATAACATTATGTTAATACTGCACCATGATAACGTAAGAATGACTTCATCCTGTTAACCTCTCCGTAACCATATTTAGATACCAGAGGTTGTCAAAAGAAAAGTTTGTGTACAAAATTTCTAAGGTATTTATGTAGTGTTTTATTTAGTATTTTAAGCATAATTTTAAGACCTTCATTATTTCATCATTACATTTAATTTCAATAAACATAGTCTGCATATTGTTATTTTTACATTTTGTAAAGTTGGTTTAATTGTTCCGATGTTTAAAAACAATTTGGCGTCGAGATAATTTCATTAATTTTTACATTCTTTATTATTTATGATAAGTGGTAATTAAGCAAATCATTTTTATGAACCCTATTAACCTACGACATGAGCCAAAGGCACAATTATAAATGGTGTAAGATTAGTATCTTTTAGGAGAATTTATTATTATTTCATTACTTTTGGATAACTTACTTATTATTATTTTAAAATTTATTATACGTTACACTTTTCTTTACAAATATATCTAGCAGTAATAATGTAAATTTCGAAACTCAAATTAAGGTAACGGTAGGCAAGAATTCGCACGTTACAGTAACAATTTTCGATCTTCCTGATCCAAGTTCTTTTCGACTTCGCCGATTTCAAGAAATTTGGCATGGTTTTGCAGATGATAGACAGTAAAAAAAAAATGAAAATTTCGATTTGTATCAGTGCAAACTCTATAATAATGCAATATATGCCACAATTTCCAAACTTTTCAACAAACCTAATTATTATTGTCTATCATATGACGTCTCCATGACATTACAAACAAATGAATTATATTCCTTCTCGATTAATTTTGGAAAATAAATCATTCTTTCTTGATTATTTTGAAATCAAAACCCTTATGACTTCTTAATAAGGGATTACTAGAAGAAACGAACAGTTTATTATACTCCGTCGTTGTAGGGGTTACCATAACCCTTATGATTTTAGAATGAAATGATGAATTCTGTGGTCTAATATAATTTATTCAAAAATATCAAGATATCAAGATGACAAATCTCCGTTATTGTCTTAAACAATAAATCAGGCCATAATAACGTTGATACAGGTGATAGATTACAATAATAAATATCGGATATCGAACAACATAAACCTTCAACTTACAAATTAAAAATTAAAATAAATGTAACCATACATTTTTTTAAGATGATTAAGCCTTGTAATATGAAAACATAAACTTTCACACATTAATAAAATATTTATCTTTAATAAACTTTTATATAAATTGAAACCAATTATACCTACATAATGTAAATAGGTAATGTAGTAAAAACAAAAACAATAATTTGTCAGGCTGAGGTTAAGAGATACATAGACATAAACTTTAAAAAAGTCACAAATCAGTGCTCTTATTTAAAAATATCGATAATACAGTTTAAGAACTTTCAACCTTATAGTTTAATTTCTAACGCTCATTTGGCGAAGGACTAAGAAACCTTTGAAACACAGTGGATGCATTGAACTATCTGAGAAAATTATGTTTACACATCTTCCTGTTAGAACAATTACATCCTAAAGATATTTTGACGTCAAACTTGAAGACGTATCAATACACCCCGTAGAACATAGTAGCTTTAAAATATTAAAGACTATACACCCTTATTTTAACATTTTTTAAATATGTCACTGTATCAGAAGTACTTAATAAAAACTAAATACAACACCTAATAAATTTAATCTCTCCGGCGCTGATTTTCTCCTAAAATGAAATCAGCTCATGCACATGCACTCGCACGTATGCAAACAATAGGTATGCACAGACGCACGTAGACAGCACCATAACACAACACACACACACACTCACACACACACACACACACACACACACACACAACACATAACACACATACACACACACACACACACACACACACACACACACACACACACAGACACACAGACACAAGACACACGACACACAGACAAACAGACACACAGACACACAGACACACAGACACACAGACACACAGACACAAGACACACAGACACACAGCACACAGACACACAGACACACAGACACAGACACACAGACACACAGCACACAGACACACAGACACACAGACACACAGTACAGATCAGACACACACACACAATGCACACACACACACACACACATAGACATATAGACACATACACACAGACACAGACACACAGACACACAGACACAGCACACGACACAGACACACAGACATACAGAACACAGACACACAGACACACAGACATACACACAGACACACAGACACACAGACACAGACACACAGAGCACACACACACATACACACACACGAAACAACACAGCACAGACTAAGTAAAGAACAACACAGACACAAATACAAACACAATCATAAACACAGGCACAGACACAAACAGACACAGAGCCATACACAGATACAGACAGAGACACAGACACACAGTCACGCACAGTGATGCACAATCACGAAGATACGCAGAACGCACAGAACTTACAGGCACAAGATGACACGACACAGACTAGACACGCAGGTGGTAGGCATGTATACTCCATGCCAGCCGGGAGGTACCACCACCCTTACCATGGGTTCCTTAATATTGGGTCTCCGATTTTCTGAGCTCGGTAAGGGCTGCCGGTTACCTTTTCCATCATCCTCATCCTTATTCTTCCTTCTCGCCCTCACTGTCTTCCTATCGGATTAAAAGTCCCAAATTAAAAAATAAGATGGCTGTGGTTTCTAGGGTTATAAATTCCGGACGTAAAATCCTGCCCCATTCGGATGTCCGCGACCTCGGTCATCGAAAGTATCAACTTTCTGATTCACTACTGCAACATCCGCGGTATCAGGTCTAATCTTAATGCTATTCACCAACATCTTGAACAATTACAACCTGATATATTGTTTCTATCTGAAACACAAGTCTCCTCGGAAAGCTCCGAGTCACCCGACTTGCAATTTCCTCAATACCATCTTCACTCTAACTTTCGATATAAAGGAGGCGTATGTGCCTACATCAAGGACAGAATTGCTTGCAAGAGGGTTTCTTCCTTAGAAAATAAAAATTTTGACGTGATTTGGTTTAAACATTCTGGTCCTAATTTTGTGAAATTCTACTGTTGCATTTATAGGTCTCCTAATGACAGCAACTTTCAAGACTTCTTCGATTACCTTAGTATGAAAGTTGACTATCTCCTGTCTCAGTTTCCATCTTGCGATATCTCATTTGTAGGCGATTTCAATGTTCATAACTCTAATTGGCTTCAATTTTCATCTACTACAAATCCTGCTGGTCATAGTGCAGAAACATTTGCTATTTCATGTGATCTCACACAAATGATTTCTGAACCCACAAGAATCCCTGATAACCCTAACCATACTCCACATCTTCTAGATCTCTTTCTTACATCAAACCCTCTTGTTTATAAAACTTCCGTTCTTTCGCCTTTAGGTCTTTCCGACCATTGTCTAATAAAAATCATTTCTACTGTACCTAATTCCACTGTTGTTCGCAAAACCGATAGAACCTTGTGGTGTTTTAAGTCAGCTCGATGGAGTGATTTACGGGATTTCTTTGCAACCTTTCCATGGCGTGAATATTGTTTTAAGTCGTCCTCTTCTTCGGACATCGCTCTTTCAGTATCTGAAGTCATCCTCATGGGAATGGAGTTATACATTCCGAAAAACAGTACCGTGTAGGTCATTCACGTTCCCAACCCTGGTTCAATAAGGCTTGTTCTGATGCAATATCTTTAAAAATAAATGTTACATTAAATGGAAATCTAATAAATCGGTTGACAGTCATGTAGAATACGTTGGTGCTAGAAATATCTGCAAAAGTGTCATCACTAAAACTAAAAGTTGTTCGAACAACGAAAATGCAATGAACTAGCTACATCTCCTTTAGGCAGTCGTAAATTTTGGTCTTTAGCAAAGCCATTAGTAAAAACTTTCGAACATCTTCATTTCCCCTGACATCTATTGACGGATCGGTAGTTGCTGATTCTGTAGACAAAGCCAACGTTTTTGTGGATTTGTTTCATAAATCGTGTCTCAATGATTCTGGAAAAGATGTGCCCTAGTCAACTCTTCTTCATACGTTATGAAACCAATTCATTTTCGGTACAAGCTCTTGGAATCGATCATCAGTAGGCTTGATCTCAATAAGGCGACTGGCCCAGACGGTATCCCAGCTATTGTCTTAAAGAAATGTTCCCCGAACTAGTACCAGTCCTATCTAAGCTCTATACGATCTCTATATCTTCTGGGAATTCCTTCATCATGGAAGTTAGCAAATGTTCAACCTATTCCCAAAAAGGTGATAAGACCGATCCCTCAAATTACAGACCAATTGCCATCACTTCCATTTTGTCTAAAATCATGGAAAAAGCCATCAATCAGCAACTGCTCACGTTCTTGAAACTAACAAACTCCTTAGTGACCACCAATATGGGTTTAGGCAAAGTCGTTCAACAGGCGATCTTCTTTCATATGTGACCCAAGTTTGGAACAATACAGTAGAGCAGTCCGGTGAAACAGTTGTAGTCGCTTTAGATATCTCAAAGGCATTTGACCAAGTTTGGCATAAGTGTTTACTTGCCAAACTCACCTCGTTTGGGTTAAATGATACGCTCATCAACTGGGTTTCTAGTTTCCTTGATAAAGACGAATACGTGTCGTAGTTGATGGCTTTTTTCAAAAGAAGTTAGCATTAACGCGGGCGTACCACAGGGATCCGTTATAGCGCCTACACTTTTCTGCTGTACATAAACGACCTTATTTCTTCAACAACTAACCCCATCCATTGCTTTGCTGACGATAGCACTCTTCACTGTAGTTCATCTCAGTCTACTCATAGTGATAATCCACCTTCTATGTCAAATCAAGAAATTAAAGCTGAAATGGCAAATTCAATCAACAAAGACATTCAACGTATTCTCGAATGGGGAAGCAATAATCTAGTTAAATTTAATGCTAACAAAACTCAGTGTTGCCTTATGTCCGCCAAAAAGATCGATCATTTCCTGTTGTAAGTATGAATGGCTCAGTTCTTAAGTTTTCAGACTCTATTACTCTGTTGGGTATGACTGTATCTTCAAATCTCTCATGGGTTGACCATCTTCTGTCAGCTACCAAAACAGCTGCTCGTAAAATAGGCTTTTGTACAGATCTAAGCAGTACTTTACCTCTCGACAACTCCTTCTGCTGTATAAGGCCCAAATTCGGCCTCATCTGGAATATAATTCTCACCTTTGGGTTAGTGCTCCCCAATACGCTCTCGATATCGTTGATCGTATTCAAAAGAGAGCGATTAGGCTTATAAATGACCCGTCTTAACTTCTCACATACAGTCCCTTGAGCATAGAAGGATGGTTTCAGTTCTTTCTTTGTATTATCGTTATTACAACGGCTATTGTGCTGGTGAATTACATTCTTTGATACCATCTCGGCTATCTTTGCGAGAAACACTCGGTTCGCTCATTCACATCATCAGTATGCAGTACAAATCTCCACTTGTCGTACCAAACGGGCGCAATCCACATTTTCTACACGGCTTCTAAACTCTGGAATGATCTCCTAGTTCCTGTTTTCTTCACTTATGATATGAGAAAATTTAAGGTAGCTGTTCATAGGCATCTATTGGCAATTCATTATCCTCTATCCATCCTCCTAAGTGTTCCTGAGTGCTTTAGCACGATAGGCTTATAGCCTGTTCAGGTCCACAATCATAAAAACAACACATCTACACCACCACACACGCACACCGCACACGTCACTACGGCTACACACATAAACGAGCCATCACAGACTGTGTAGAGAACGACACAGACAAAATACAAACACAGTCATACGCACGACATAGACACAGACACATACAAATTACACAGAGATACACAGAAGCATACAGACACAGACGGAGACACGGAACTAGTCACGCAAACAGTGATGCACCCAGGCGCGAAGATACATAGACACGCAAGCACGCAAACTTACTGGCACATAGACTCCCAGACAAGTAGACACGTACATACGAAGATACGTAAACACGTTCACAAGAACACACGGATACATATACACAGGGACATAGGTACGCACACTGGGGGATACAAAAGTGCTAGAAATAAATACCAGTCGGTTTAGCGATAGTAAAGAAATATTGATTGTTGAACCTCTCATTCCTGCATTATACATTTGTAGGTTGGAAGGTAATAATTGGGGTATTTAATTTAAAATTTTTAAATTCCCTAACCTAGAGGCAAAAGTATAAAGTGACAACCTTGCAAATACGGTTCTTGAGTTCAGCATATTCAAGTACCCCCTGTTACAGAATTTGGTCGATTTATGTTTAATAATTTCAGAGATAATTGAACGATCCGTTTTTTTTTTACTAATTTTGTTTATGCATTTTTGATACGTGGTTTTCAAATTTTCAACAAATATGTACTGAGTGGCCAAAAAAATATAACCGGTTTTTTATCTTTACGTTTTATGCAAGAGTTTTTGTAGACAAATAAACCATTAACAGAGTGGTTAAAAAATTTATACAGCTCACAAGACGTTACGCTTATAATTATTGTTGAAATTATTCTGTATAATTAATAACCATGACAATCCTTTTTTAGAGTTCAAGTTAACAATATTCATGGATAGTTAAATGGTCATAAATTAATTTTTTGTTACTATTAGTTGTGGGTCAACAATCTTATACATTAAATACTAACCTTCAACAAACATCCAAAAAAAGTTAGTGAGATGGAAGTAATGCAGAAGGATCGTCAATAGAATGCATAGTCCCTTATTTGTTTGTAGCGACATCTGAAATAAATTTTATTACAGAACGAGTACCTATTTTTATCACAGACGTTATCACTATTACATATAATATAGCAACTTGATAAAATCTAAAATTTATTTCCTTTTAGAAAATGCTATAAATACACATAAAGGTTTTATAGAGTTCTTAACATTCAGGAGCAGTACGCTTCGTCCCTTCCTTTGTACCGTTGATAAAAAGCATTGAACTTTTTCTTGCACAGTTTCTATGTAGATAAATACAATAAATATCGTTAGGTAAATAATATTTGTACATCAACACCTGATCAATTGATAAAAACTAGACATTGCTTCAAAGTTTAAGTTTTGGATTAATTCAGGTGCTTACGTGTAAGTTTTGACAAATAGATGAAATTGGCTTTGTGACAAATAGAACGTGATGTTATTTGCAAAGAGGGGAGAAAAATAGCCGACAGGTATATTTTTTTAATGGAAGAAGAGCCGTTTGCGATTTTGATAAATATCAACGAGCGTTTGTTTTCTTTCTAAACCATAAATATGGAACGTTATAAAGCAAAATGTGTTATTATAACTCTTGAAAGGGGAATTATGTTTAATTGTTTACGTAGATGGATTAATTTTGATATGAAAGCAAATTTTTGTAAGAAATTATTTTTTACTGTTCTTACCTGTAATGTGTAGGTTAGAGTCCACATGAAGTCCGCGAGTATATAGGTGCACATTAGGTTCATGTGTATGGTATTACGTAAACATTTCAAGTCTCTGAAAGAAATTTTAGTAATTAGAAACACCTAGTAAAAATTTAGCAGAAAATTTATTGACATATTGTTTGCAATGAATTGGAGTGTGTAAGAGACTAGGTAGGTCACATTTTCACGTTTTCAGAGTACATGTCACTTTTGAATTACAGACTACCTTGTTTAGATTTACAATTAATAAAAGCTATAATTTATTATAAGTTTTGTTATGAACGAATAAGTTCAAAGGTAATATGTAATTAAAATTATTTTAATTTTATTAAATATATAAATAAAAGTCTACTCAGTAGGATTTGAACCTACGACCTGTACTTTGCTAGAGTACTCTAGTAAAGTACAGGTCGTAGGTTCAAATCCTACTCGAGGTAAACTTTTTTTAATTGATGTATTTAATAAAATTAATAATAATTTTTAATAAAAGCTATATTTTCTGTGTGCGTGTGCGTGTGCGTGCGCGTGCACGTATGCGTGCGTGAGCATGTGTATGTGCGTATGCGTGTGAGTGTGCGTTTGCGTGTACGTGTGCGTGTGAGTGTGTGTGTGTTCGTGCGGGTGTGCGTGTGCTTTTTTTGTTAAATGATCATCTGAACATCACGTACAAGATAGAGATGTCTAAGTAACTCAACTGATGGCGGAATTAGTTGTAATATAACCGTATGTTTCGTTAGATTGTCGATATACGCCTTAAATTGTGTATGACTTGTAACCAAACCTATAAACCTATAATTAGAATGATTTAAATGGTTTGAAGATCCTTAATTAGTCGTTTCAATTTATTTTAGAAAGTAAGTATTGTGTAAAAGTGGCTGTACCAGTACACAATAACTTTATCTGTTTTCTTACAGTAAAAGTTAATGATTATTCTGCTGGAAAGTGTTAGTTATGTCATTATAAGGCAACACTAGTACCAAGGTGGTTATCCAATTTTGACAGAAAATTACTTTTAATGAAGTGTTCTGGTCAGTTAGTACTAAATTTTGTAAAGAATGATTTAGAACATCTTTGTGGTTACTAACAAAAAATATTTAAATGATTACTAGTAGGTATATAGGGGGTTCTGATTCATTTTGGCCTAGATTCTGTACTATAGTATAGAATTTACATTACAAAGTCAAGTGAATTTTATCGTCGTACACGCTTCAAGGTTACTCGTCTTCTCAAGGTTAAAATTAGAAAGCTAAAAATAGAAATTGCAAAAGTAATCATTATATTCTTATGGTATCAAGGTCAAAATTGAAAGCTAAAAATAGAAATAAGAAGTATTCAAGAAAAGTGAAAGTTAAAAGAAAGACGCTTTTAAAGAGTAAATAATAATTTTTTTTTATATTTAATGATGATGTGTAATTTTATATATGTAACTTTAAATAAAAAGAAAGACAGCAGTGATAGTAGCGTTGCCTAAACAAAAGAATTACGAAAAAATACAATGCAAAAAAATTTTTTAAAGTATTGTATTTTGCGGACTAATTTGTTTTTTACATATACCAAAACTTACAAATTTTGAGTAAAACCTTAGTATGGCATTTACGAAACAACAGTAATTAATAAACGTACAACATGAATATTTGCATGCATAATGAAATTAGATGTTTTCTCCTATAGATAACTGTATAAATATAAATACACCATTTAAAACCCCCGAAAAAAAAATGTGTAATGCTTTAAGATTATTAATTTTGATGTAATTTACCAAACGTGTTTTTTATTGTAATGAAATGCTGAGTAATATAACAAAACGGAAGCGAGCATTATAAATAGACTTTCCTATAAGCGTATATACACGTATGCTTCTATAAAAATTTCGGTATTTGCTTTTTCCTCCAAACTCAATCAATTTTGAAATACTTTTTACAAATTGTGTGTGTGTGTGTGTGCGTGTTTTATTTTGAAAAAACCGGTAAATAGTTACGGTATATAGCAACGCTCTAGTTTGATAAATAATTTTTTATTACAAGGTTGATTCATTCAATTATAACCAAAAACATGATTTCAAAATGTACAATGCTGACTAATAGACTACATACAGTGCGCGTACATTAACATATAACTTATGATGCCAACACTATGCATAAGATTTATTAAAAAATTGAAAATTTGGAATCTTAATCCAAAGTAGACGCTTCAGTAACATGCATGTGTGTATGTGTTTCTTTTGTACTATGTAAGTACGTAAAATTGTGTTTTATAAGTGCTGTTTGTTGTTTCAAAATTAAATTGTTTAATTTAAGGCTCATTCTTTTTTATATTTTGATAAATTTATACATTAAATGGATAAATTGTCACTTATAAAACACAATCGTGTTGAAAAAAAAATTTAGCAAGAATCAGGCGCAAATTCCAAAAATTCAGGAGCGCATCACGTCTCCAACCTGATGTTTACCCTCCCCCCAGCTCCCTCTACACCCCGGGGAGAGAGAAAGACGATGTCACCTTGTCTTTTGTCTCTTTCCATCAATAGACACGTATATCTTTACTAATATTCCGAATATACATACAAACACATACATTTTCACTTCCGGTACAAAGTTTCCCAAATTTTAACTTTTTGCGAATTTGAAACTGCTATATTTTGCGGGCTAAATTATTTTATACATATGCCAAAAATCACAATTTTTGAGCAACAACTTAGTGTGTTACCATAAAAAAACAGAGCAATTTAATTGAACTAATAAAAGTGCATCTACATGTAACAACTTAGTGTGTTACGATAAAAAAAGGGTAATAAAACAACTTAAAAGCTAGTTTCAATGTTTATGTAATACAACACTTGAGATAAGTTAATAACATTTATTACAATTAAAAATATGTACAAGTAGATCTTTATTCAACTTATTTATTTCTTTGTTTCAGATAACATCATAATTCACTTATAAAACTTAAGAGTGTTATGATAAAAAAAAAAGAAAAAAACACTTTAGATGAAATTAATAATATTTATTACAATTAAAAAATATGTACAAAAATTCCACAAAAAAAAACTTGAGATGAATTAACAACATTTATCATAATTAAAAATATGTACAATAAATTCCACAAAAACTAACCTAATCCTTACAAAGTTTAATTTAAAATGTTGTAATTAAAAGGAGTAGATTTTTGCGGCAATAACTTAAATGTCTAAACAGTCTAATATTCTTAGTACGTTATGCGTATTTTTTATGTTCTGCCGCACAATTTCCAAATTGTTGTTGGCTGCAGCCAACTCACTATTTCATCGTTCCACTTTTCCACTTCACAATTTTCAGAGTTTGTATGTATCGATAAAATGTTCTCAAGCAATCTAACACTTCTTATTTTAAATTTCTGCAAGTCCGTAGGCTCCTGAGTTGGTGGTTGTGGTAGTAAACCTGCTGGTTGAATTAATTCTAAATTTTTTCCTCCATATTGGGGGAGTGTAACTGACTGCGGTAGTGGTGGTGGGGCTGCAATTCCTCCGTATTGGAGGAGAGTAGGTGGCTGTTGTGAAGCTGCTGCTGCAACTGTGGTCATGGGAGGCGTGATGCTACAAAATAATTGGTTTGGTTAATAAAATATTTATCAAACAAATTACTACATAAAACAATAAAAAAAATTAAGCAAGGAATACTTACTTTTCAAAGAACCTGGCAAGCATCATCCTCTACATCGCTATCTCGTATAGAGATTATTGGTATATCTACATGTGGCTCAACTCGTTCTGCTTGTTTTGCCCCCTGCACAAATATATCTTGCAGTATATTAGGCTTTTCTTTGTAGAGATAATTTTAATCTTTCAGCATTTGATGCCATTTTGATTAGCATGGTATGTATGTATCTGACGACTGAATATTGAAATAAAATTTGAAGGTTATATACACGTAAATCTGTTAACGTGTGCAAAATTGTTAACAAATAGAGGTGGTTTAAATCTAATAATATAAATTTTCAAGATCATATATATTTGACCTTAAATGTGTAGTTTATATGCCTATATAATCAGATAGTGAGCTGTTTTTTATACCAGTCAGTCAGTCAGTACATTGAACTAGTCACTAGAATTGTAATTGTAATTGTAAACCTAGTAAACCTAATTGTAAACCTAGTAAACCTAAAGTACTTCTGTAGTTACTTAAATTATTACATATCAGTTATAATAAATAAAATATTTGTTTCCTTTTACAAAAACATGTCGCTCACTGTCATCAACTTAATCAATGCTTTGCTAGGCTGCCCACCAAAGCAGAAATGAATTTACAGTTTAGAAATTTTGCATTACAAGAAAAGGTACCATTTGCAATCTATGCCGATTTAGTGAGTATTTTAGAAAATTGTACAACAGACATCGAAAGTAAAACTCAATTTCACTCCAAACATATACCCTTCAGCATTGCTTACTATTTGAAGTGTTCATACAATGATTCATTATCTCGATTTAGGCTTTATAGAGGAAATGATTACATTCAATGGTTTGTTAAAGAGCTTCAAAGTATTGCACATTGGACCACGGAAATAATTAATAAAATAATCCCCATGGGTACTTTAAGTCCCAGTCAGGTTGAGCAATTTGGAAGCGCCGTAATTTGTCACATTTGCGGATCACCATATTCATTTTGCAGGAGCATTTCGGGGAGCAAGACATCAGAACTGTAACCTAAACTGTAAAGATTCACAACTCTGTAAGTTGCGTTTCATAATTCATCAGGTTATGATTCACATTTAGTCATTAGAGAATTGGCTAACGTTCCCGGTTTGATTTCACTGCTACCCTTAAACAAACATGACGGTAATAGCAGGCACTAAAATTAAGTTTAGATTTATTGACTCTTTCAGATTTATGAGCAGTAGTATTGAAAAGTTCTCATACTATTTGGAGAATAGTAAAAAAATAATTACCGCGCTAATTGTATCAATGATGATCAATTTTCTCTACTAGTTCACAAAGCCGTGTTTGCTTGTGAGTATATTGATACGTGGCATAAATTAAGCCAGACTATGCTCCCTTCCAAAGAAGCATTTTTCACTCATCTGACTAATGAGAGAATCAGTAATGAGAGTTTGCACATGCGGTTAACGTTTGGAACAAATTTAATATTAAATCGTTAGGGAATACTCTGATTTGTATCTATAAACAGATTGTAAAGGGACGCCGTCAGATATCCCAATTTTTTACTATTATTAATTAGTTTCCTAAAGTTTATTAGCAAGACGCCGTCCTTTATCAAAATTTTCCTATCATGATTAATTATTTGCTAAGTAAAATACCAGTACTGATATAATATTCACGGTATTTATTAAGATAAAGTGACTCGCTAATTGCACAGGTGCAAGCAATTATAAAAATTCGTAGAAGTTTTAGTAAAAGTTAAAATATTTCATAACGTTGTAGAAAATTGCACAATAATTAATCATGCATTCTCCCTCCAGACGTAAATCCCAAAAACGTTTAAAAGTTTGTATACGTCAGAGCATCTTCCGCCAATACTGGCTTACGGAATCTCACCCCCAAAGTTTCGTAACCACCCTCGCGAATTCGTTATAAAACGCGGCACGCCCTGCTAAAATTATCTAATCTGAAAAAGATCCTTTTATAAATCTCTTTAATAAATCTCGAATCAATCTCTCGCTACTAGAAGCTAGCTACCAGAAGAATCCGAATAGAAATCGTGTGCGCTATCGTCGCGCTCGCGCCGACTACTACCGTTTAAAACCGCCAGCCTGTAACCGCCGTCCGAAGTAGAAATCGCAACTCCACGACTTGATAGCATCACCGAAGTCAAAGGGTTAGAGTTGCAGAGATCTAACGTTGAATGTACGTAAGTTGAGACACCTACACCTGGTGATAGGGATATGCAGGGTTGTAAGCCCTACATACTCTTCCATTACTAGAGACCGACACTGTGGAGTTTGAGGGTAGTTGCCCGACATTCCATTGACCGCCGGAGATCCTCTTGTTTGGTTTAACGGTGGTTGTCCAGATTACTAACAGAGGAGACCCACACACACCTACACTGTGGAGTTTGAAGGGTAGTTGCGCGACATTCCATTGACCGCCGGAGATCCTCTTGTTTGGATTAACGGGTAATTGCCCAGATTACTAACAAAGGAGACCCACCTACACAAATTTACACTAACACTAAAACAAAACACCTCGACAAACATACAAGCAACCGCAGAGTACCTGTGATTAAAACCTCGTCGGGAGATTAAGCTGAACACCTAGTTAACGCCGTTAATCCAGTAATATAGAAACGTAACCGTAAAAACTAGACGTGTTCGTCAGTATTAAATTTATCGCCTGTAATAAAACCGCCGCCGCCGCCACCGAAAAACATAAGATACACCGTTTGCAATTAATAAGATTGTTACCTGTAAACCAGAAATTATCCGATAGTATATTTCGTGTTAAATAATTAATATCATTATTGGTAGACGCGAAAGATTCAATTTAATAGAAAACGAAGGTTTTATATTTTAAAATCGGCCAACATAACAAAAGTATTTTTATTTAAATAAAACCGGTGTACTAACATAATTAATATCGGAAAAGAAACAAATAATCCGCAGCTACCGTATAGAAGCTACCTTCAAAACGAAAAGCTTTCATTTATTTAAAAGGGCAAAATTGAATTTAAACGTGAATGAGTTTATTTTCATAAGAAAAGCAGGTATAAAATTAGATTATTCTTATACATTGGAAAACCGACCGCTTTAAAATATCGATTATTCCTTTAAAGGCAGGGCATTGAACTCGGTGTTTTATCGCACACGTGTTTATAACAGGGTTATCTTGCTACCAACTTCTGTAGTTTATACAGAGACGCATTCAGGTAAAATTATTTATTTTATTTTGGCAGTTAAACAGTATAAATTGAAACCAGTCAAAGGACGTAAATTAAAAGTCAAAACCCAACCCTTCTATTAATGTTATTTGCAGAAACTCCAGAAGACCACCTAACCCTCCGTCCCAGGACCAACCAGGAAGTAGTATATAAACTTGACGATCCTGCCAGGAGAAGGAGAACCCACCGGAAAATATATTTGTATTTATATCATAGTTAAGTAGTTTAAATTAACAGAATTAGTTTTATAACAGGAACAATAGGAATAAATGTATATAAACTTTTTAATCTATTTGTTCAAAGTGTTGAGAGCCTGAATAACGAACCCCGATCCTTATTTTGCAAGTACAAAATTCCGATTGAGCTAAAGGGCAAAGTGCTTACAAGCTTGATCCTCTGCACTATTATACAGCCCCGGTTTAACATTCGGTGCTATGCTTAAAATTACGCAAGTAAAGTTAGAATTATTTACAGATATGCTAATGTTTGTTGAGAGAGGAATTAGAGGCGGTGAAGCTCAATGTTCTAATCGATATGCTAAAACTAACAATAATTACATGGGAGAAAAAATTGATCCCACTTCCGAAAGTGTATTTAATGTACTATGACGTAAATAATTTATAGGGAGCCACCATGTCAGAATTTCTACCATTTGGCGATTTTTCTTTTGTTTCTAATTTTAAAACTTTAGATTTAATAAACCATCCTGATTCGAAAATTGGTTATATAGTCCAGTATGATTTAGACTATCCCATAGAATTACATGAAAGTCACAGTGATCTACCGCTGGCACCTGAACATATGGTTTCACCTGTACCTGATTCAAATTCTAAAATTAAAAAATTATTGCTTACATTATATCCAAAACGTAATTACATAATTCATTACAGAAATTTGAAAGTCTATTTAAAATATGGATTAAAGTTGGTAAAAGTACATCGTATATTACGTTTTAAGCAGTCCCGTGGTTAAAAAAATATATCGATTTAAATACAAACATGCGTCAGCAATCTCAAATCGAATTTGATAAAAATTTCTATAAATTAGACGTTTCAAAAACTTTTTTATACAATTTTCATTACAGTTACACGCTACCAAAGTTTCATAATATTGCTAAGCTCATGTACACGAATACGGATAGTCTCATATGCGCCTTTTCGGTCCCAATATCTATGAATGCATTAAAGAGGACGTTGGTAAATTCGATACATCTGATTATAGTCCGGCAATATCTTTGGAACTCCATTAGTAAATAAAAACCCTCCGGCTTAATGAAAGATGAAAATCATGGCGCAATCATGGTGGAATTTGTAGGACTTCGTACAAAAATGTGTGCTTACACGGTTGATGAAAAGTTAAAAAATCAAATGGTTCTACCGCACAAGCGTCAAACAGACCACGGTAAATGATTATAAACATGTTTTGTTTGATAGTAACGTAATAAGGCGATATCAACATTTGATAGGATCAAAGAAACATGATGTCTTTACAATCAAACAGAATAAAATAATACTTAATCCTTACGATTAGTAAATTTCAATTGCACTGATGCTAGACCTTGGGGATTTAACTTTACATAGAATTTTATTCCTCTTCTGTTTCAGAAAACAATTTTCTCATTATGAGCAGCCTTGAAACAAATTACAGGAAGAACTATAGTACAGTAGTGATCAAATCTACAGAAAGTACCTGAATCGTTCTTTGATGGGGAAGTGTTCCTCTGAAAGCTATTTACTTGTATTGAATATATTACAACGTATTATTATCCCCGATGAGTGATTTAACTGTGTGCTATAAATTCAAAGTGTGCAAATGAGTTTATTATTAAGACATTATTTGATAAGAAAGTTAAATTAGGCAATACCATTAAATGTTTTATGAAATTGTGCTCCGATAAAGTTTGCAATTCATTAACTTTTGATGAAGTAGATAGGATCTTAGATGATATGAATTTACTTGGTGACATACCGCTTAAAATATATATATATATATATATATACAATTTATTATGGCCTGATGATTCAACAAATGTTAAATCTAGCTTAGAAAATATTGCTTATAAAGACGATTTATTTATTATAACTGAATGTATTGAGAAAGCACCATATTATGATAATTACGTGTGCCTCGATATTTTGATTGAAATATTATTAGCACTAAATAGTAACTATAAGTTTCAACCGTGGGAAAACGATGAGCACCACAAAATTTATTACTGGATACTAGACATCAATAAAGGTGAAACAAATTCAAATTGCTGCTTGGGATGGAGATGTGGGCCAGATTCCGGAATATGGTCATTCAGGAATTTAAGTGATTATAGAAGTACTTTAGGTTCACTTTATACGACAATGAAATTTTAGAAAAAAATTTTATGTAATATTTAAAAATAAAATACAATTATTTTCTTTTGTGTTTTATTTCATTTAAGAGCTACATCCATTGATATAAACCTGTTTTCTCAAAACAGGTTAAAACAGCTCAAAAACAGGTACCTGTTGTCCTAAAACAGGTATCTGTTGTCCTAAAACAGGTACCTGTTTTCCTGAAACAGGTGAAAATAGCTCAAAAACAGGTACCTGTTTTCCAAAAACAGGTCAAAACAAATACCTGTTTTCCAGAAACGGATACCTGTTTTCCAGAAACAGTTAAAAAACAGGTACCCATTGGTCTATTTATTGATTTCTTGGAGCACTGAGGTGCATAATAATATAGATGTTAGTTAATAAATATTTATTTATTAGAATTTCATTACAATTTTTTCATATAAATGATATACATGAGCCAAAGCGCAGTGATAGGTGTAAACAATTTTGTCAAATTTGAATTTTCAAATTTGACAAAATTGTTACTATCTTTAACAATTTTTAACAAACATTACTACTGACGAAGATAACTGTAAGTGTTATCGAAACGTTTAGATTGTATAATTTAAAGTACACCATTAAAAATCCCAAAAAGATAAGTATTTTATTATCATTAAGTTTAGGTAAAGTATGTTGTTCTTCAAGCTCTGTAATACGTTGTTTTCAATTTTTTTGAATACAATCCGCTTTTTCTTGTCCTTTGACGTACACCTCATCTGTTGTCGATATGAAATCGCAAAGTATACGAGGGAATAAGTGTGGAAAGGTTTATCCATATTCCCACTTGATAGAGTGGTGGTTGTGAATTAACCAGTTGGCCTCCTTTTGAAATTCACTATGTAAGGTATGTCATGGAAATGGAGGCTTGAATACTTAAATACTCAATTATAACACCCATTACTTTTTCTGACTGCTTTGGTTATCACGTTGTATGTAACTAAAGCGATCATGCAGTGCTTTATATATACTTTTAGAAAAAATATGATGTTGAAGCGAATGAAATTTCAACTTATATAGATGGGTTGATAGCCGAGCATGCACAAAGTGAGAACCTTGACCTACGCATGCGCGAAGCCAGTCATTGATTAAGAATGTGTTACGTGTTTAACCACTACGCTGCACAAAATAAGAGGAACGAGTGAGCTCGGACAAAACTCAATCGAACGGTCGAAAGATCGCAGAGCATTCGGATTGCTTGGTTGTTTTGGAGGAATCGATAATATAGATGGAGTGAGAATTTGGTTAGAGAGGAAAGAACCGAAATGGACGTAACAAGCTTTAAAGAGAAAAAAAAAGGAAAAGAAAGAGGTTCTTGTTCCTTGGAAGAGGGAGAGCCTGTAAAGCTTGAAACAGGTAGTAAGTAATAGGAATAATAAGTAAGTGAACAATTCCCTCAGCAAACGTAAATTTATTTCCTTTCTGGAATTCCCAACAAAGGAGGCAATAATCCAAATATTATTGTATAGCTATATAAACATAAATAATAAACGAAATAAATTATATATAGTATGTACGTTATTCCCACAATTCACACAAGAAAAAATAAAATATAAATTAAAATAAGTTTACTAGGGCAAATCGTGAGCTTGTCTTTAAACCCACAGTAATTTATAGTTTAGAATACAAAAACAAACAACACCCCTTCCGGCTGACGCAAGATCTTACGTAGCTTAGCCTGAAAAAACCAATTTAATAAACTTATTAAATCAGTTATAGTCGCGGCAAACTCTTTTCCAATGTGGGGATAAACGTCAGCGCTTGACATTGTTGCCAAACGTATGAAATTCGACGTCAACATAATACTTAGGTTATATTGTTTACATTTATTTTGAAAATTAGTTTTGATCATTTTGCGATGATTAAGCAATTGTAACATTTGTTTTATAATAGAACAATGCAAGCCACACGAATCGAAAATCTCAAAATGTGGAAAACGTCAAAATTAGAAGTTATGTGTAAACAGAAGAGCTGACAACATTGTAATTTATTCGGCAGTTCTAACAACCCAACAACGTGTATTTCACTAACATAGATGTATCATTTGTAATTATCAGGGTTATTATGGAAGTTGGTATGTTAAGTTTGTCTCTCTCTAACAATTTTACCCCACAACGGAAAAGATTTCGCCGTGACTACTTATAAGAAAGAAATGATTAAATAATTCAGCTTGCCTTTCGTTTAATAAAACTGAATACAGACCCCTATTTGATTAAGTAACATAAATACAATTGGAAAAGCTTGTTCAGTTCCAATTTTATTTCAAGAAACAAAGAAAATAGTAATTAAAAATTATTATTGATTTTATTAAATACATAAATAAAAAGTTTACCTCGAGTAATATAACTTATAACAAAGAAAATATTAATTAAGCAATTTAAAATTAGAAACAGAAATTGGTCCGAACAACCTTATCCATATTCGAGTAAAAAAAAGAATATTATATATTTGATCTACCAAGTAATTTAAACTATAGCACGAAATCTCGCGCCAACAGGTTAAAGGATTCGGTATTACATCTGGTATACATAAAAAGTTACATCTAGTGTGAACATAAAAGTTGCAACACTGCTACTGCACACGACCAAATAACTAGTAGTGCAAAAGTAATTATTTAGAATTGTAGGTTATAAATGAGGTCGCTAAGGGCGTGACACATAAAACTAATATTAACAAAAATTATTCAAAATGTTGATGGTGAAGTGTGCGTTAAAATCTTAAGGAATGATTTAATTAACATATAGCAGATATATATGAGAGAAATTGTGTTAAAAATTAGCTGAAATCAGGTATCAACATATCACCGAACTTATACTACAAGTAAATACGTTTAACAAATACTTGTTGATATAATTAATATAAATATATTTAATTTCCTTGTGGGCAATCGTAACCTGCTGAAGGCAATTTAGATAGGAGTCTTATTCAGAGGTAAAATCCCCAGTATGTGAGCCACATATTGCAGTTTATCAGCCACACAATCCAAGCAATAATCCAACGAGATACAGAACGGATGCTCTTGTTAAATCAGTCAAGACAGCCAAATGTAGACATGAACTTGGATGTAATCGTAACGGTAAAGTTATATGGACACTTCAATATATGGAAACTTAAATATATAGAAACTTAAGTTAGTGGAAACCCAAGTTAAAGTAAAAAATGAAAACGATGTTTATTCAATGATAAGGTGTTACCTCTAAGATCGAATACGAGCGGTAGTTTAAATGTCTTAAACAAGTTGTTACACTTATTTCTTTGAAGAGGTAACGTGAAATTCTTTTGCGTATGAAACCTGAAAGAGAAGTTCTAATTATAACGAGGTTAACAAGATCTAATACGGCTTACCAAAATGTGTAGGTGTAGTGAAATATTTCTATTACATCCGCCTTAAATGGCGATTATATCAGTTTTATGCAACAAAGCGATATTATATAATGAAAATTTTCCATAAAATTGATGCTTAGCATCTAGTAAATAAAAACAGAAAAATTTCCTATACACTTTCCACCCTTCTACAGTAATGGCGATTTTGAAAAGAAAAGACAGCCAACACCTCAAGAAACAATTTTACAACTTCATCTGTTATCTTATTTCAATATTGTTTACAGATGTTTGTTTTCCAAAAATAAAGCATGATAAGTAAGATTCAGTTTTGTGAAGGGTATCACCATCTAGTGGTGATTTAGCAAAGTGACGGCAGCCTATAAAATGTAAGAATGTTGAAAATAACCAGAATCTACGTTCATCTCAGAGATGTCACTATAGGTATTAATTGAAGTTAAATTTTGTAAAAACGAGTAAACTTTTAAAATACATAAGTAGTTACGAGAGAGAAATCATTTTCGTAAAATGTAGAAGCGTACGTCATAAAAGAAAATCATATGTGAAGTAGCAATTAGCTACAGTACATGAATAATTTGTATATCATTTAATCCATTATACTCATTAGTAAGATCGTAAATACAGAAATTTTAAATCATTTAGTACAGAAAATGGAAACTAGTTTTGTTTATTTTGCTATTTCCAATTCTGTAATATGATACCTTCTGTGAACGTCTGACTAACTGAAATATCAAGTTCATATAAATTTTATGCCGATTGAGCGTTTTACAATAAATAAATTTATAATTTATAAAACAAACACACACACAACAATTTCAAGAACCTGTTTTGAGCTAAAATTTTTTTTACCTGTGCTCATTTATAATCAATGAGATGTCTTTGCAATTATCATGAGTTGGTGTGTGTGTGTGTCTCCATTTGTATTATCCATTTTCTGGATTTAAAATATCTAACACAAAAAAAAACAGTGATTAATATTTTCTTTATTTAGTAAAAATGCTACACATTAGATAATACAATATTTTTTCTTGCAGTGTCAATTAATATTATACTCTGCAGCAATGTATAATTTACGTATGGTGGTTGTAGCGCTACTGCTAAAAACAAAATGTTATGTTCGTTGTTTTTCCGGCAGCACCCAAACTACTTAAGAACACATCCTTCGTGTTTAGTAGCGTTTTAAATGCTTTAATTCATGTTTTTTTTTGTTTGAAATACACATAAAAGCATTCAGTTAATGCACATTTCAAATCATCTGTTTCCATTACTATACGTTCACCGTACTTAGTATTAATTACATCTATATTCGTAACTTTATACTTTCTCGATATCTCGAGCTCGCACGCATTTTTAAAGGGTTTGCAATAGGTGCTTTGGTTTAACCCTGCTAATTCCATGTTTGCTAACTGACTGATCTCAACACACACAGCTCGCTGCAGTTTATATAAGAAAAATGTGTCCTTGAGTACCTATCGCAAATTGTTAAATACCTACCTTGAGCTACTTTTAGTTTAGACTATTGATCTTGACCTTGATCTACTTAATAGCATATACAACAACCTAGCACCCTCCTCGTTTCCTGTGACCTTGAAAAATTTTCTATTTCTAAGATATGTAATATGATACCACTGCAGGTCAATAATCCTTGACCTTAAAAACTCTATTTTTAAATTTGTAAGAAATGTAATTGCACCATAAGAATATAATGATTACTTTTGCAATTTCTGATTTTAGCTTTCAATTTTGACCTTGACAGCATAAGAATATAAGGATTACTTTTGCAATTTCTATTTTGGCTTTCAATCTTGACCTTGACACCATAAGAATATAATGATTACTTTTGCAATTTCTATTTTTAGCTTTCAATTTTTACTACAATGCATGTTTTAAGCTTCAATAGAGATACATATACTTTCTAATCAGATGATTGCTTATCACCAACATGCTGTTGTAAAATTGTTTTGAAATTATATATATATATATATATATATATATATATATATATTGTGTGTGTGTGTGTGTGTGTGTGTGTGTGTGTGTGTGTGTGTGTGTGTGTGTGTGTGTTGTTATATATATATATATATATATATATATATATATATATATATATATATATATATATATATATATACAGGTTGTCCGGTGAGGAACTGTACAAACTGAAATGGTATGTTCCTTGGGTCAATTTAAGTAAAAAAGTCCCATAAACATAGATCTGATTCGTAAGTGCGAATACAAGCGTTTAAAGTTTATAAAAGATCACACATTATTGAAAATTAATTTTGTTGAAAACAGAAAATGGAACTACTAAACACATTTTAAACAAAGAAACATAAAAATCACTTCAAATGTTCAAAATGACGTCCTTCGGCATTAATACAAAGACGGCTGCGATGTAAAATGGACAGAGTAGCAGCTCGAAGTACCTGGTGGTTGTTCCGTATTTGTTGACACGCATCCCGAATACGCTGAATTAGTGCATCTCTGGTATTAACTTTCACCTCGTATACTAAACTTTTCAAATGACCCCACAAATAATAATCCAAAGGTGTGAGATCGGGCGATCTCGGTGGCCAAGCATGCGGACATCCACGCCCAATCCACCTATTATGGTAAGCAACATTTAGATATTCTGTCACCTGTCGACTAAAATGGGAGGAGCCCCATCTTGTTGAAGAAACATTTGTTGTCTTGTTAGTAAAGGTACTTCTTCCAAAAGCGGTAGCAATTCATTCCGCAAAAGTTAGCATATGCTTCTCCTGTAAGACGTTCCTCAAACAAAAAGGTCCAATAAGTTGATCGTCAATCATACCACACCATACATTAGGAGAAAATCTGCGCTGAAAGTTAGCTTCTGTTCTACCATGTGGATTTTCATCTGACCACAAATGAGAATTGCGTGTATTGTTCACTCCATCTCTAGTAAATTGCGCCTCGTCACTAAATAAAATGAATGGAACTAGTTGTGGATTTTCTTGTAGCCACTGGCAGAAATTCAACCGCAAAGCAAAATCTCCAGGTTCAAGCTGCTGAACGTTTTGTGTATGATAGGGATACAAAAGCCCATCATGTAATGTTTGCCATACTGACATACGGGGGACTCCCGTTCGAGAAGAAATTCTGCTAACACTCAACCCTGGACTCCGATCAACCATCTGTAGAATGTTTTCTTGCTCATTCACATTTAACTCCACAGGACGATCAGATCTTATTGAAACTGATGGAAATGAACCATGAGTTCGAACGTGTTGAAACACAGAAGAAAAGGTTTGGTGATTTGGAATCCTCCTGTTGGGAAATCTTCGTTCATATTCCCTAACGGCAGCTCTCGCATTTCCATCACAAAATCCATAAATGTAAATGATGTCAGCATACTCTTCGTTAGAAAATTGAAAAGGCATTTTAAATTTAAATTACACTTAATTTACTACAATCCACTTTGTCATTATTAGAACACAAACGAATAAATGACAGATTGTTTCGGTTTTGTTTTTCCAGTTGACTAATAATAATTACCTTTGAAAAAATATGTGATCATTTATAAACTTTAAACGCTTGTATCTGGGTAACTATTGCGAATCAGACCTATGTTTATGGGACTTTTTTTACTTAAATTGATCCAACGAACATACCATTTCAGTTTGTACAGTTCCTCACCGGACACCCTGTATATGTATATATATATATATATATATATATATATATATATATATATATATATATATATATACATACATTCATATAATTTGTCCACGTGTCGATACTTCGTTTAGACTTTTAAAGATATTTAGTCAGTTATAGCGTGTCAAATTATTTTAAATGAGAGATGGCAATTGAACTTTTACGTTGTAATACATTTTAAAATGTAAAATTTCTTTTAGCAACAGGTTTTAGATGCGGACCGGCATTTAATGCAACTGGTTTTGCGATCAGAGAATTATTGTACGTAACTTTTAATGTTAAGTGGTGGGTTTGCTCATTTCAAATCGTTTTAAACAGGCTGTACAAAAATACTTTTTTTTTGGTTGCAGAATTTTTTTATTGCTTATCTTTGTCAAATTAATTGCAAAGTATTTTTATTTTCGTTTAGAAACTAAAACTTATCAATACTGGGACGACGTAAATTAAGGAAGAATGTATCTGAGTGTGCAAATTAAATTTATCTCTATCAAATCTTGAGACTAGATCGAACCGTAATTAAGTCTTGGTTTTGTTTTAGTTATGGCTCTATAGACAGTGTGTGTGCTTGTTTTGGCCAAGTTAGCTTAACTGTTTGCTTATAAATATAATTCTGTGGTATTTAGACTCCTTAAATGAGAATGTGGTGTTGCGATGCTTTCTGCGACCATAGTTTTGGGTACTTTTTATTTCAGCATATGTACACAATACTTAATCATATCAGTGTAAGCAAGTAGACGATTATTTTGGTAAATTGAATTTCTTTCCTATGGTTTGCATACGTTAAATTTAAATCCATTTTGAAATTATTTTCAAAGAATCTTATACTTTTTCTGATAGCAATAATTTTAAGATGACCTATTCCTTTTTAAGTTACGCTGCTAGGTGGTGTTATAGTCACTTAGTATAAGGCAAAATCTACCCATTTATTTCATATTAATCTATTTTTTAATATTTTATGATGTTTAGTGACTCATACTTATTATATAACCAGAAGAACTCCCACGCTCAGCTCGAAGCTTGTGTTCTGTAAAAAATAGTGGGGATACTGCTTCGGTTGCACTAACGTAAAAAAAGGTAAAATGGTCTACTAAACTAAGAGACACTTTAGGACACAACTTTGATAGTTTTGAAATAAAAAGGCTTTCCACCAAGCCAACATACGAAGATCCATTGCTTGCTCTTACTACGTGCCATTTTATTAATAACTGCTCACATTCTAGTTTCATTAATAGTGCCGCGCGCGCGCGCGATCCAGAAATACGTATTTTTCTACAAAAAAAATCTACAATCTAACATTTTCCGTTAATTTAAAATGCAAAAAGCAATTAATGTCCACAGCACAACTAAAAATACTTGTTTAAATTTTGAGTATATAATTCAATGTAAAAAAGGGATTTTTTAGTTATACTGGGAAACTATTCATTCGCATGATATGTATTTTATCACTATATTATTTTTCTGCTTAATAAAACTTAATAGACATTAAGAAAACATTGAAGTGTAAAATACAAGTATATTCATTCGAGCCCAAAAACTTATAATTAGGATTGCTAAGGTTTAATTGCAGAAAAAACATTAACCATTAGATTCGAGTATTATGTATAAAAAGAGAAAACGTTCTCAGAAAACTGGGCCTAAATCGTTGTTAATTAGATTATAAACGCAAATACAGAACGTTCTGACAAGCTTAGTCAGCTGTTACTTAAACACAGTTCCTTTGTGGAAAACGTAAATATTTATACACTTTTAATTAGTTCTGCTCGTGTTATCAACTATGCAAATGATACAAAAACTATAAAAGTACATCTTAAACCTCAGAATTTAAAGAATAAATGATTAATAATACCTACAAATGTACAGTAATCACAACTTCGACAATAGTAGGACCATGTCATACAATGGAATTGTAATGGTTGTGCAATAAGCGCGGACGAGTTAAAATTATAAATTTCTAAACTCAACCCACTTACTGTAGCTCTACAAGAAACACATTTAAAGCCGATGATTAAGTTTCAAATAAACAAATATAATATTATTAGACACGATATGCTCCCTAACGTTAGAGCTAAAGGGAGTGTAGCTATATTTCTTAGAAATGATTGCGTATTTAACCACGTAAGTTTGAATGTTAAAGTACAGGCTGTAGCGGTAAGAGTACAGCATCCGGGTAAATTAACTACATGTGGCATATACTTACCAGACCAAAGTTGGGAAATCTAAGATATAAAGCGCGACAACCATGGAAAGAAATTAGAAGAATTATTTGATACAACACAAATAATTATACTAAACAAAGGAAAACCCACGTATTTTAATTCAACGTCAAATAATTTTTCAGCAATTGACTTAAGTCTATGCTCGCTCTAAATTGGACAAAAATATGAATGGGACCAAATAGCAGACCTCCACGGAAGCGATCATTTTCCCTCACTTATATCTTCTATAGCAACTGATGTTGAATGGAATTTAGCCGAGAAATGGAGGACAAACAAAGCCAACTGGCCTAATTATAAACGTAACGTCAGAGAAATTGATATGCAGCAGGACATAAATGGGTTAATTAGAAATTTTTCCAAAATGGTAATAGATGCAGCTATACCAAAGAACTGTATTACAGTAAACAGACCACCCGTCCCTTGGTGGAACGCGGAAGTTAAAAACACAATAGAAAGCAGAACAAAGGCACGTGTTCACAAGAAATCCTACAGTAGAGGACTTCATACATTGTAAAATATGTAGAACAATTGGGCACCGTACTATCTTGGAAGATCGTAGGTCAAGTACACAACAGAAGTTAGATCAAATACTCCTCTCACAGAGGTATGGAGGAAAATTAAAGTGATAGCCGGCAAAAGTGATAGCCGGCAAACTTAAACAAGCAGATCCCATACGAATTCAGGATGAATCCAATTCAATAACAGAGAAAAAAAATAGCTGAAAACTTTGCAGAATATTTGAAGAAACAAACTCCGATGAGCAGTTTCAAAGAAATTTACACACAACGGAAACGGTATTAAAATTTGCCGAAACAGATATACTGATGTGCTCTTAATAAGAATTAGATTTCGTAATAGTATTTATTGCAATTCAATTATTAAGCAGTATGTAGTAAACATTAAATGGTGTCACCTAGTTACGTTATGTATAAAGGTAAATGCAAGCAAGCAACCTGTAGTAACGAAATAAGTAGGTAACATACATAGTATCGATATCAGTAATATCATGCCAGATAATTTATAAAACTATTTTATTTATAATACACAAGCAACATCTAAGAAAAATCGAGTAAATAAATTATTTATAGCCAATCTCACCGACATTCCTTATATTATTCCCTAACTAAGCGTTACTTAAAGATAGGGAATGTTTAAATATCTATACCGTTGCACCGTAATTTTTGATAGGTTCCTTATAGTGTTACTTTAGTCACAGCCGGAAATAAAATGAAACCAGATATTTGGTAATTTTTGATTTTTGATCTGTCAAAGTTCTATCAAATTCTAATTTCTAATTCTGTAATACATAAAGGAGTGGAAGTCGTGCATTTAGTCATTACTACGAGGCAAGGTAAGGTAATTAGATTTAAGATAGTTCACTATGTTTAACCCATTAACGCGTAGCGTTGCCATATGGCAACATTAAACACTATACCATAAATTATATCATAAACAGGAGAATCTGTTCGGGTAGACGCGGGTCCTTTCTCAAATCGGGACTCGAGGGTTACTAGAAGATATAGTGCATGAAAGAATTAATATCTGATGTATATTACAGCAGTTAGGTCAGTTTAAAATTGTGAAGTGCACGCGGTACTGAAAATATGGACACAAGATTCGTGTAAGTATAACCTAGGCTAAACTTATGAGATTTTTAAGGTATATTTATTGAAACACTGCAGCACATAGTGCAATAGAGTTGTTCATATAAGAATTTTACTAAAGTTTTGTGTTTTCTAATTACCACGTGCTTAGTAATAGCAATGTTGCCATATGGCAACGCTACGCGTTACACATACACAACCTAATTTTCGATTATTTCTATAGAAAAGGTTTTCGTTTGCAGAAGCGCTAAATATGATCGAAAATAATGATCTCGACGCAGAAATTTTCCACGCACCTCCAGATGTAAATATAGAAACAGATGAGGATTCGGGAGACCAGGAAAGCAGGTAAGGGGCGTTTTGTCTTTATTGAGAACATTTTTTTATTTGCACTGTTTACAGAATCATTGATAACTTTGCATCTCGTCAGCTAGTATCTACTGCTGAGATAAGAACAGCTAATAATGCAAGAATTGGTATCGACAATAATGAACCTGCAGACATTGAAGCGGTAGCAGATTCTATGAAGTCAGAGGTTACCAAAAAATGGATTTTCGAGAAACTAAAATCTAAAAAACAAAACAACAAGCTACAATCGCGATGGGATGGACAAGGCGATTTCGAGAGCCCAGCTTCATTATTTCCCAACGCAAATTATTCTATATATGAGAACATGAGTATGGTTGAAATATTTGAACAATTTGTCGATGATGCGGTCATTCAGCATATGGCAAACGAAACACGTCGTGATGCAATGTTTCTCAATTGCGCTGAACCTGATATAACAGCGGACGAAATTAGATGTTTCATTGGCATTTTATACATTACTGGTTATAAAACTTACCATCCAAGCGACATTATTGGAGTTCTAATGATGTCAAAAACATAGCAATTTCGGAATCTATGCGACAAAGTAGATTTTTGCAAATCTGCAGATTTCTTCATTCAGAGGATAACACTAAAATTAATCCACAAGACAAAGCTTGGAAAATACGTCCACTAATGGAATTGATGAAAGAACGTTGCGTGCGAAACTTCCAACTAGAGGAACATCTTTCGTATGACGAAAGCATGATTAGATATTTTGGCAGACACACATGCAAGCAGTTCATTCGAGGTTTGGCTATAAAATGTGGTATTTGAATAGCAAAGATGGATATTTGATCAATTTTGATTTGCATCAGGGAAAATCTCCGAAATCGAATACCGACTATGAAGTATTATTTGGGAAAGCTAGTGCTCCTATTGTAGTTTTATTAGAGGAACTCTCAGAAAATAAACGTAATTTAAGATCCCACATTTACATTGACAATTTATTTTCATATCTTAAATTCCTTGGTTATTCGACAATTGCAACAATACGGGACAATCGAATACCTAAAACTGCCCCATTGCTACTAAAAAACATTTCAACATCAAGATAGAGGCTACTTTGAGAAAGCTGTTGAAAGAAACGATGGATTATTTTACTTACGCTGGATGGACAATGCGGTTGTAACCATACTATCATCGTCATGTGCTACTCAAGAGATAAGTGAAGTGAAACGGTATTCTCAAAAAATAAGAGACACATAAATATCGCCAGGCCAAAAGTAATTGCTCTATATAACAAGTACATGGGCGGAACTGATCAAATGGATCAAAATATTGCTTGTTATCGTATTGGTGTTCGGGGAAAAATGGTATTGGCCCATTATAACTTGGCTATTGGATGTTGCCCTTCAGAACAGTTGAGTATTATTTAATAAGAGCAGGAATCAGAGAATGCCCCAATTAGACTTCAAAAGAGAAATTGGTAATGCTTACTTAGCGAAGGATGGAACTGTGAGTAAAGGATCTGGCAGACCAGACACATCATGCGCACCTTCAACAGACAGTCGCATATCTGATGAAGTCAGGTTTGACCGATTAGATCATTTGGTGATCCGGTCAGAACAAAATAAAAAACGAAGGTGTGCCAAACGTACTTGCAAATCCATCATGAGAACAATGTGTTCAAAATGTAAAGTAGCTTTCTGCATAGACTGCTTTCGAAGTTTTCATACTCGTTGGAATGTTATGTATTTAAAACTTTGCATATACTGTTTCTTGTTACGAAATATTAAAATTTTGTTTTCTCAATACAATAAAAGCATTAAAGTAGTTATTTTTTAATTTGGGTAGTCTAAGTGCGGAGCGTTGCCATATGGCAACACCGTTTTTTGCAAAAAGTATACATCTAATGACAAAAATTTATAAAAATAAATTGTTTCTTAAACTATTTTCTTTAGAATAAACAACACAGAAGTTAAAAATTATAAAAATAAATAATTCGCGGGTTAATGGGTTAATATTGCAGATGGGCAAAGATAACTCTAATAAAAGGGTGCGAGGCAGTAATTACACCCTCGAAGAAAAAACTTTGGTCATTAATTTAGCAAATAAATATAAGAATATTATCGAAAATAAAAAAAATTGATGGTGTTTCTAACGGTGAAAAAGAGCGAATATGGCATAAGATAGAAACAGAGTTTAATGGTGTTGCACCTAATAATGTCTTCAGTAATATTGCGTCAATAAAGAAGCAGTACGACAATTTAAAGAAAAACGTACGTAGGGAGGCGGCGGAGAAGAGAATATCTCTTTAAAAACTGGTGGAGGCAAAGCAGGTGTCATTAATAATCCTCTTAAAGATTTAACACTGGAAACTGTAAATCATAAGACAGTATATGGGTTGAGTAACTGTTATGATAGTGACAATACTAGTGTATATAATATTGATACTAATGTACCACTGATACAACACCAGCCAACTGAAAACCACATCGTAGAAGATGACGAAAACAATGTTAATTGTTCTTTGCCTGCCCAGGAAGAAGACAATAATACTTCCGAAACACTAGCAATTAGAAACATACAATGGAAATCAGGACGTCGACGAACTGCTCACAGCAATGAGATCGCCAAGTATTATGCAGAATTAGGAAAGGAAAAACTGGCTCTGGTCAAATTAGAAAAGAAGTTAATGCAAGATGAGAACGAATACCAATTAAGATGCAAAATTAGAATTCAAGCGACAGAAACTCAATTAACTAAAGTTAATTTTAATACTCCAGTTTCTAGTTGACATTAAAATTTTGAAAATAATTTTGTATTAAAACATTCCTAACATTGAAACCATTGCCATTGTACACCATCCTATCGCCATGAGCATGTTGAGACATATTACATAGATTCATATAATATTGGAACAATTCTTCATTATCAACTTCTAAAGGCGGCTCCACTGTATTTGCATTTCGTGCTATGTTATGCAAAATTGCCGTTACCACTATAATATTTAGTGTTAAGTCAACACGTGTTCTGCAACCATAAGCCAATATGGGAATCTTCTTTTAGAGTTACAAAAGTATTCTCTATTAAAACTCGAGTTTTGTTGTGCGCGGAATTGTAATTGTTTTCTGCTTCATTCCTGGTTTCCAGTAAAGGGGTGAGAAGATAATTTTTAACTGCATAACCACCATCGCCTAACAAGAAGAAATTGGGAAATTCGTGATTATCAAATTTAGCTTTTAAGACACTGTCGTTAAAAATCGTCATGTTGTGAACAGATCTAGGCCATCGTACGACAATATCAATAATTTTGTATTGAGCATCTGCTACGGCCTGAACGTTAATAGAAAAATAACTTTTTCTGTTTCTATATATTTTAGCATCATTTCATTATAAACAAAATATTGCTAGAAATAGTTATGACCGATACAATTTATTACCTGGTGAAATAATTTTTACATGTGTGCAATCAATTACTCCAACAACATTTGAAATCTAGCAACTTCGTACAAAGCCTCTTTGGACTCAGTTATTGCTTGAGAATTTTCATATAGCTTTATATATTCCTTGGTCAAAGTGCAGATCGCATGAGTGACCCTTTTAATGACTCTGCTTACGGTAGTATGTCTCCGAAATACGACAGGCTTAGTTGATGACAACCGGTTGCATAAAAGCCCAGACAAATTAATAACTGATTAATTGTTTCTGAAAATAAATAAAAGAACATTTTGGTCAGGTGTATTAGCTAGGTTCTTGGAAAAGGTATACTTACAAGATGTGAATAAATTCTAATTTATCCTCTATTTTGCTAACAGACTCAGAACTGTTTCTTTTTCAGTCTAAAATGCTGAAAAATAGTAAATCCGACATTGAATTGAAGTGGTCCGCTCGTTGGTAGACTTGTCTCGGAATTCCATTATTTGGAATATCCCACACAATAATATATAGTCATCGTGTCTTAGAAAGTGAATATTGTTTATATTACGAAACATTGCTGTAATGCGTAATATTTTAAAATTAAAGCCACCGAATTTGACGGCTTAAATTTATGGAATGCTTTGACGTTTCAGTTGACGTTTAAGTTTCGGTGCAACGCAATAAAGAACCCTTAATCATTTAAGGACTTCTTATATTTTAAGAAATGTCGGTGAGGTTGGCTATTAGTGAATTAAATTTAAGTGAAACGCCTGATTATGCGATTGAACAGTTAAAAAAGTCGTGTGCGGAGTAATCAGATGTTCCCCATCTGGAAGGTGATGAATTAGTATACAATAATTTTTACAAACATAAGATACGTATGAAAAGCAATGAGCCTATACCCACTGAAAATTACAACCTTCCATATAATTTAAGAAGTGAAATGGATCAACAAGTAAACGATCTGATTAAAAATGGTATAATAGAAGAACCTTCCAGTCCAGATAATTCGCTATTACTTTTAGTGTGACAAAAATCAAATGACTGGAAACAAACGTGGAGAATGTGCGTAGACTTCAGAAATGTTAATAAAACATCACTGAAAATTTCTAATTTCTAATTTCAAAAATAGCAAAGGTACTCAGTAATTTTGGCAAATGTAAATATTTTTCTGTTCTTGACTGTGCTAATGGAACTAGAAAAAGAATCTAAGGAAATCATGTTTTCGGCAGCAAAGGGCAATTTCAGTTTTGTCGCAGTCCTTTTGGCCTAGCAAACAGTCCAGCAAATTTTCAACAAATTCTCAATATAGTTTTAGGTGGAGTACATCATTCATATTTTATTTTGACGATATTGTTTGCACAGGAAAAAGTGTAAACGATGCTTTAAAGAATTTGGATCAACTTTTTGAAAAGTTAAGGAAGTTCAATGTAAAGTTAAACCCAAAAAGTGTAAATTTTTCTTAAAAGAAGTATCAGTTCTTGGGCACACCTTAAGTGAAGATGGAATTAGACCGGACATACACCTCATAATAAGAAATTACCCAAAACTACAAAACTGCAAACAAGTAGTACGTTTCATAGCATTTTGTAATTATTTTAGAAAATTTATCTTAAATTACAATCAGTTCATTGAACCATTGCGTAAAATGTTGCAAAAGAATGCAAAGTTTTATTGGGATGAAAATTGTGACAAATCCAAAAGCTCAAAGGTATTCTGTTGAGTGAACCAATTTTAAAATATACTGATTTTGTTATTTATGCTGATGCCAGTTCTAAATCAGTTGGGGCTTCACTAAATCAAGAATATAGTGGAAAACACTTGCCTGTCGAATATGCAAGTAGATCAATTCAACAATTTCGTCCATATATATATATATATATATATATATATATATATATATATATATATATATATATATATATATATTATATATATATATATCAGGGTGATTGGTCGAAACCATTCATTAGAAGTATTAGGAGTTCCAGCCATGGCTGATTTCTGAAAGTTTGTATCTGGACTAAGTGATTCATATTCTATTTAAGGAAAATATTTTCATGATAACTACACTTCCGGTTATACCGGAAGTAGTCATCAACTTTGTTATTTTAAATGGAATCGTACCCTTTTATGGCATACTCGAATTGTACTCGCCATCTAAGTAGAAATTTTATCAATGTTCCCTATACTTAAATTTAATAGTTTTGAGATTTAAATTTTTTCGAAAATTATTGGTTGAACACTATGACATTTGACAATGCCTACTGCCGCCATTTTTAGTACGAAGCAAGTAATATTGACGTTATGCATAGGAGTATCCTTAAGCTTTACGCTGATGCTTCCGGTACTGCCGAATTATCTACAGGGTGTTCAAAATGTGACTTCCATCTTTTGAAAATAAAACCATCAAAAATTAACTTTTCAAATACAATGCCCAATATTTTCTTCCTTTAACGGATGCAGAATAAAATTCTGCATTGATTTGTATTAGCATTCCTATACCTAACTTCAACAGTTTTCAGTTATTCAGGTATTTCTAAAATCTCGTCCGAAATTTAGAAAAATCAATTCGATTTCTCCACGGCCGAAGCCTACTACAGATACAGAAACCAATTACATTAATGTAGTTTATCAAAGCAAACAGAACTGTTAAATTTCGTCAACAAATAAGATGAGAATAAAAGTAATATGCAAATAATAACTATTAATATTATTGAAAGTAAGAAAACAATTCAAAACTTTATAAATGTTCTATGTGGCCTCCATTTTGTTGAAGACTACCTAAAGTCTTGACTGAACTTCTTTCGTGCAAGCTTTTTGACGTGATGACGATTTAACTGGCGAAATGCCGTCGTTACTCTTAAGCCTAGGTCTTCTTGTGTGGACTGGAGTGGCGTATACTTGATTCTTGACTTCGCCCCACACGTAGAAGTCGAGTGGAGTTAGATCGGGAGATCGGGGAGGCCACCGTCATGGTCCGTTTGGACCGATCCACTGATCACCAAACATAGTGGTAAGCTCTTGATCAACGTCACGCGTTGAATGTGCAGGACCTCCTTCCATTTGATACCAGCAGTATTGTAAAATATTAAGAGGCAGATTTTCTAAAAATTCAGAGACATCCGTTCTCAGAATCTCCAAATATTTTATACTTGTCAAATTTTCATCATAAATTTAAAAGAGACACGACCATTCATTACAAGACAAAACACGTTAAAACTAAATTTGTTTTGAAAATTTGATTCTCGCTTGAAATGTGGGTTTTCCGACGCCCAATAGTGCCAATTACGTCGATTAACAATTCCTTCTCTGGTAAATTTTGCTTCGTCCGTCCAAATTATTTTCGTAAAAACACCGGGTCTTCCTGAATTCTGATTAACATTTGCTCGCTTGAAATTATCGCCTGGATGAAGTGCTTGAACCAAGGTAAACGAATAATCATGCATTTTATGCTTCTTTAAGATGTATTGTATAGAATAATAAGATAGGCCTAAATCTTCTGCAGCAGATCGTATCGAGCCGTGGGATAGTTATTAAAATATGCTAGGACATTAACTTCATTAGCTTCTTCGCCAGTAATAGGCTTTGATCGTGTTCTGGTAGCTTTCTCTGTTCCATACCGTAAAAAGTTTGACTCTATTCGCTTAAATTTGTGCTTGTTCATTGGTGTTAAATGAGGATATCGGTCATTAAACAAACGGCAAGTTCTGCTAATAATCTTATCACATTCTCCATGAATATAAAATAAGTTCAAAATATCCGTTTGAATACTTACCATTTTCCATTTTGATAAACCGAACACAGCAACACAACAAAAATATTGACAGTTACTAACAACAAACTTAGCTGTGGTTTCCATGGCTATCCATGGAAAAATCAGGTAAATCGTTTTGAATTTCAGAAGAAATGAACAAACACCTCAATATGAGAAAAACTATCGAAGATAGGTATAAGGAATGCTAATACAAATCAATGCAGAATTTTATTCTGCATCCGTTAAAGGAAGAAAATATTGGGCATTGTATTTGAAAAGTTAAGTTTTGATGGTTTTTATTTTCAAAAGATGGAAGTCACATTTTGAACACCCTGTAGATAATTCGGCAGTACCGGAAGCATCAGCGTAAAGCTTAAGGATACCCCTATGCATAACGTCAATATTACTTGCTTCGTACTAAAATGGCGCCAGTAGGCATTGTCAAATGCCATAGTGTTCAACCAATAACTTTCGAAAAAATTTAAATCTCAAAAACTATTAAATGTAAGTATAGGGAACATTGATAAAATTTCTACTTAAATGGCGAGTACAATTCGAATATGCCATAAAAGGGTACGATTCCATTTAAAATAACAAAGTTGATGGCTACTTCCGGTATAACCGGAAGTGTAGTCATCATGAAAATATTTTCCTTAAATAGAATATGAATCACTTAGTCCAGATACAAACTTTCAGAAATCAGCCATGGCTGGAACCCCTAATACTTCTAATGAATGGTTTCGACCAATCACCCTGTATATATATATATATATATATATATATATATATATATATATATATATATATCACACGCACGCACGCACACACACATACACAGCAAGCATGTACGCACGCACGCACGCACGCACGCACGAACGCACGCACGCACACACGCACGCACGCAAGCACGCACGACACACGCACGCAAACACACACGCACACACAGCACACACACGACACACACGACACACACGCACACACACGACACGCACACACACACGCGCACACACACACACACACGCACGCACACACGCACACAGCACACACACGCACACACACACACACACACACACACACACACACACACACACACACACACACACATTTTACATTTATTCTGATCGTCAAAAGATGAAAATAGTAGACTCAACAAAATTAGAATGGCTTTAGCGGATTATAATTATACATCCCTGAAAATAAAAACGTAGTAGCGGATACCTTATTCCGATTGGAAATAACGTCGAAGCAATTAGAATTTTTCAAGAAAAATGCACCTAAACGTTTTAATGCTCAATTTAAAGCTTTTCACGAAATACGATTGTATCAAGTTACTACTTGTCATTCTAATATTAGTGCACTTTCTAATAAAAATTAAATTGAATTAAGTAGGTTTTATTTTTTTATTATTTATTGGTTATTTACAAAAGATTCTGGACACCATTAGCTTCAATGCACTTTTGACAACGTTTAGCTACATTTTGTCAAACACTGAAGAATGAATAAGCATTATTTTTAACCTCATTTTCAGCTTCACAACACCATTCTATTGCCGTTTGATTGTTTATAAGCAATGGATTTCATATGATCCCATAAGAAAAATCTAACGTAATGAGATCTAGACTTCGCGGTGGACAGGGATGATCACTCGCAAGTCCAATCCATCGTGGTCGAAAGTGGTTATTTAAATAATTTTGCACATTTCGAGTATAATGAGCATGAGCACTATCGTGCATAATCCACATATTGTTTATAATGTTAAGCGGAACATCTTCTAGTAAGGTGTGCAAAGTATATTCCAAAAAGTTTATTGTTATATATATATATATATATATATATATATATATGTAATAAACATTTTTACATTTATTCTGATCATCGTGGTCTACAATATGCTTATTCAAGATCAGCAAAATATAAAAATAGTCAACTCAACAAAATTAGAATGCCTTTAGCGGATTATAATTATACAGTGGTGTACATCCCTAGAAATAAAAGTGTAGTAGCGGATACCTTATCCCGATTAGAAATAACGTCGAAACAATTAGAAGAATTAGCCGAAAAGATAGTACAAATTAATGGGGTAACAAGAGCTGGAGTAAGAAGACAAGTACAAGGAGAACAAGAAATTGAATTGGAAATAAGGTCGAAACAATTAGAAGAATTAGCCGAAAAGGTAGAACAACTTAATGCGGTAATTACAATATGCAGAAAAATGTAAATATAGAAGTTATGAATAAACTAGTACCAGAAAAACAAGAAAAAAGGAATAAAATTAAAGAGAATATGAAAATAACAGAAGTTTTTAATTCAAATGAAGTAATAAAAATGCGTAGTGTAAGAACTGATAATTATGAAAATTATGTTGATATCAAGTTGATATCTTACACACGCACACACTCACATACACACACACGCGCGCGCGCAGAAGTTATGGTCCGCCCATGCTTTGTCAAACGTTGCAAAGTAAAGTATTAAGTCAATTTAGTGTTAGTGAAAAAAAGTCAATTTACACAACTTTTTACATCTATGTTATTAAGAAAAGTCAATTTGGTTACAAGTAAATAGTGCGCCCTATCGCTCATAAGGTTTTGATCCAATTCTATTCATTCCTTTTCGAGTAGTGAGCATTCAACTTTATATTGAAAACTATATGGATTTTAAATTGCGCTATTTAATACTAAAGTTTGATATACAGGGTGTCTCAAAAGTATAGAGACACAGCTCAAATGGTATCGATTAAACCAAGCATTCCTTAGTACTAATGTGCTTCCTGAAGAAGTTACAGCTCTTTTTCTTATGATCAACACTTTCGTTTCTGCGGATAAAGTTTATGATGGAGAAACTGATTGTACATAAAAAAGGTGTACTTGTTTCATATCCACAAATATACCGTTTTCAAGAAAAATGCACCTAAACATTTTAATTCACCAATTTAAAGCTTTTCGTGAAATACGATTGTATCAAGTTCCAATTGTCGCACTAAAATTAATGCATTTGTTACATTATTTTCAAGTTGAATCTGTCAGATGTTTTATATTAAACAATTTTATTGTTGTTATGCTGAGTTATTATCGAGTTTATTGTTCTTCTTAAAGTTTCCGTTAATTTTTATTGTTCCCGCTCTAAAGAGCTTTTCTTGTTTTATTGTAAAATGTCCCATTGCAATGTATTTTCCAATTCTAAGATGGCCGATATGGTTGCGACTTATTGCCAAGAGCAATTTAATGGAGGAGCTGCAGCAAGAAGTTATAATGAATTGTACCCAAATCGTCGCCAACCCAACACAAAAATATTTCAAACTTTATTCCAACGATTAAAAGAACATGGGAGCTTTAAAGCGAGATACCATGCTGGACGTCCAACTTCTCCACCTGTTGGGGAGGAAGAAGATATTTTACGTCGAGTTGAAGAAAATCCTAAAATCAGTATTCGGCAGTTATCTGCAATTACAGCTGTACCCCGGGCATCCATACATAGAATTCTTCGTGCTCAATTTCTGCATCCGTATTACCATTTAAATGTACAGGAGTTGTGCCGGCTGATTTCACATGGAGTGAAAACAATCCACGTATATCTAGAACGAAACATTTTCAGCCCGAATTTTCAATTAACGTATGGTGTGCAATTGTCGGGGATTCATTAATAGGACCATGTGAACTTTCTGCTCGGTTGAATGCAGAATCATATATCTCAACTTTTTGGAAAATACTTTCCCCACCTTACTAGAATATGTTCCGCTTAACATTAGAAACAATATGTGGTTTATGCACGATGGTGCTCCTGCTCATTATGCTCGAAATGTGCAAAGTTATTTAAATAACCACTGTCGACAACGATGGATTGGACGTGGGAGTGATCATCCCTGGCCACCGGGAAGTCCAGATCTCAATCCGTTAGATTTTTTCTTATTGGATCGTAAGAAATCCATTGCTTATAAACAATTAAATGGCAATAGAATGGTACTGTCAAGAAAAATCGTGAAGCTGGAAATGAGATTAGAAATAATGCTCGTTCATTCTTCCGTGTTTGACAAAATGTAGCTAAACGTTGTCAAAAGTGCATTGAAGCTAATGGCGTCCGGAGTCTTTTGTAAATAGCCAATAAAATCTAATACCTACTTAATTCAATTTAATTTTTATTAGAAGGTGTATTAATATTAGTGTGACAAGAAGTAACTTAATACAATCGTATTTCGTGAAGAGCTTTAAATTGGTGCATTAAAACGTTTAGGTGCATTTTTCTTGAAAACGCTACATTTTGTGGATATGAAAGAAGTACACCTTTTTTATGTAAAATTATATTCTTCAGCTTCCTCCGAAATGGACGTGTTCCAATTTTCAGCTTGATACATCATGTCATTTCTGAAATATATCCAGTGTTAAAAGTATTTTTAATCACTTAAGAGCTGTAACTTCTTCAGGAAGTGCATTTGTACTAAGGTGTGTTTGGTTTAATCGATCCCATTTGACCTAAGGAAGTTGTATTTAAGTTGTGTACTTATGGGACACTCTGTATTTAGGATTTTGGTATTTTCGGCATAAACATAATTATGACTAAAATACTTATATTTTGGATGAAATCGTGTTTTTGTTTATGTTTCATAGAATATTTTCAATTACAAAATTGGAAAACGGAATGATTAAATCTACTTTAATGAGTTGTAGTAGATGAAATATTATTCAACAGCCTTGAAAGTGATGTTTCAGAACACTCTCTATAAAGATGGACTAACGATCAAAAAGTAAATGTAACAAGATTCACTTACGGAATAATATCAATACAAAGTTGAAAAAAACTTTATATGAAACTTTTAAAAAGTATTCATAGTCAAAAGTTTAGATATAATAAGTATGAAAGTGCTGGTATAAATATTTTTCGTTATGTTCTGGGATGTCATTGCTATATGTTTAATCTAGTAAAGATTTATAACATTCGTTAGTATGCTTTTGGTTCATATAATTATTATAGCAATCTTATTCTTTGCGTTTTTATTTTTTACAATTTGTTGACGTTAACACTGATTAAGTTCATTCCTTTTTACTGAGGACGACAGCCGTAACTGCTATTGAATCATTTAAATAGTGTACGAGATACAAATTAAGTTTCTCCCAAAAGATAAATAACGATCGTGAAAGTTTGCATTTTCATATAAACGCACAAGATGAATAATTCTGTAAATGTTATAAATTCAATATAAAATGTAGAAATATTGCGTTTTCTTCACTGAAACTTTTATTAGATAATGAATAACATTTTGAGTTTAATATAACTTCACATTATTATATTCTCATTCGTTTTCTATTAAACTGGAAATATTCTTTTTTTTAGAATATTCCTAATATTTACTTTGTAACTTTGCTAAATTGTTGTCAGATTTAAATGTTTGATATAAGTTTAGTATGTCATTGATCTAAGTTAACACGGAAGTTGCTTACAATTTTGTTTCTTATAATCAGCCTTTGTTAAACCAGACGTTTATGATCCAGAGCACGTTATTGTAACAGCAGTCTAACCTGGGACTGTTTTCCGTTTTAATTGTATGCTTTCAATACAACACAAAAAAATAAGTAAATCTTTTGACAAAATAATTGTGCGTCTCTAGAATTTCCAATTAATACTCTGCAATTGTGACATTGAGAAAATAATTTTATATTAAGTAAATACGTTAAATTCGAAAAAAAATACGAATTAGGAGGACTCTGTAATTTCTTATTTTTGTAGCTCATTATGTTTGGTTTTAGGGCATGTCTCCATTTTAAAGTTTGAATAACAGATGTTTGAAATATAATTCCACAGTTTCTTTTGTATAATTATTTATTTCTCTACGTGTTTCAATACAACATGTAATACGTATTATGAAGAGAAACTATATAAGTACCTAAAACAATAACATGTAGTTAGGTAACAAATCATTAAGGTAAAATAGCAAACTTAATGTAATAAATTATAATTCTATGTTTAAGATGGTAAGTCTACAAAATCAATCTATTTATACAGTACATTGTGGAATTATATTTGAAATACTAGTGCTCTTAATTATGGAATTCCACAAAGTAACGTTAAAACACATAAATTTAATTAAAAAATCTCGGTTAGAAGAACAAACCAAATTATTTAAGAAATTTATCATTAAACATGGAACAGCAAATTAAAATGTACTGTTTAACCAATAATGCTTAAAAAAAAACGTGACCTACACTCGTTTTCTAGAACGAGAAAGGAGGGGGCACGTTTTAAATGTAAAATACCTTTCGGTCAGAATTTAATCAAATTTTGATGTTCTAGAACTTGACCAATTGATCAAATGTCTTCATTGCCCGAAAGCTCAAAGCTCAACAGTTTTTGATATACAGGGTCTGCAATATCACTATTTGATACTTTCAATATATCATAAAATGGACATTTTTGCCAATATTAACGCAAAACTTAGTGGAATGTTATTTTTTTGTGCTACTGGTTACAACCTTTTCTTTACTTTCATTATTTTTGTGCATACACCTGATATACAGGGTGAGACCAAATATATGTATCTGAAAAGAATTATACGGTGGTATTGTTTTGATATTTTGGTGAATGGAAGTTAACACATATATATGTCCATTTAAATTATTATTGCAAGCTAAGTCCCCTAGACGTCCGTTATACAGAGTGTTTCATTTCTTTAATACTTCCTAGTTAATTTTCTGATAACTTAATTGAAATGTCTATATTAAAATAAACTACTTGCTAACTGTATATACCTACATAATAGTCACGATGTGTTTATACTGATACTGGGTGTCGAAGTACAAAGGACCAGAGCGATATCTTAAACTTCATATAGGTACGGAAAAAACCGTTAACATAAAAAATCCCTTGCAATTAGATGTCGTTGCGAAATACAAAGCTTTTGGAGATTGACAGATAGAAAGGTTAGATGTGCTTCATTTATTATGCTCACTATTTTCTAATAAAGTTTTCAGTACGTTCTTTTGATCAAGAAGGCGCTTGTCGAAGTTCATCTTTATTTTGCAAAACTAAGAAAAGAAAATTCTTTAAGATACTAGTGTCTTCACTGTTCACACCATCGACAGACCGGTTTCGCAGGTGTACCTCCATCATCACTACCGCTTTGTACAGTCATTGGAAATAAGAAGTGTTTATGTAGAAACGTTAATAAACCTATTTTAATATATTAAAAATATCTAAGCTTAATAAGATATCAGTTAACTGAACTGATGAGGCAGAAAACAGTAAATAATTTTTGGTCTTGATGTAACCATTGTCATAGAAATCAAAAAGTTGCATAATCAAATGTTAAATGTCTATCACCTCCACATTATTTGCATTTAGTATATGATTTAAAACATTTGTAGAAGGATATTTGATTAGCTCTTGATACCTAGCGTATCCTAAAAACCATAGTACAGCTGCCACATGAGAACAAGTACCTAAAGTTCTGGTACCAGTCTTGCAGGTGCGGTAAGTACCTAATATTGGGTTAGGTTCATCTTCCTCATTATTCGGCACAAATGCAATCCACAACTGGTAACGAGTAGCATTTCTGAGGCGAGAATATATCCTTATCCGTATAAAACCGGGTTCGTAGTTTTCATCAAATTGATATTGAACCTGGCGGTCCTCTACTTCATTGTCCTGTATATAAGAAGGAGCAAGCTTTAATTGAAAAATACCCACAGTTAACTCTTTAAGATAGTAATGTGACAAACGTGGGAATGAGGGAACGATCATTTCATTTAAATCAACCCATCTGCCCCTTCTAGCGCGTAAGTTTTCCTCCTCAACCCTGGCTTGAACAACGTTTGGCTCTTGAACTTTTTGAAGAATATTTTCAGGTAGCTCAATAGTAGCATCTTGCATTAAAATGGGAGGAAAATATTTATTTATAATTGCTCCAGCAATTTTAAGAAAATCAGCAATATTACAAATGTGGGGTGTTTTTATCTTAAAGCTAAAAAAATTAAAAATTGATTTTAAGTGCCCATTGCGTGCTTCTACGATCCACCTGGTTTTCATAACGAGACGACTATCATTAGCCTCTTTTGTGGATAAATGTAGCTGACCTCTGGGCAAAAAGGCTGGCATTTTAAAATTAATACCTAATCTATTTAAAGCTGGAATAGCATCCAAGTACCCGCGGTCGAGAATGAAAATATCTCCTTCATTAAACCATTCACGCATTCCATTCACATCTCTATTAAATTCACTTATAAGTATGTTAGCATCGTTGTTTTCAGAATTTGAGAAATATGGCCCTTGAATGTCTAGAATAAATCCGCTGGGGCAACAAGCAGAGATTGCTTGATAAGATGTTTACCCTTATAAGTACAGTAGGACTGTCGCAACACTTCAAAACAAGAACTTTTCTCTATTTCTAGATAAGTACAGTCATTATACACTATAACTTGAGCCCGATCCAGGTTTTGATTATATAGACGATTTGCAAAAGGAGTTACATGATTTTCGATGTAGCTATCTCTTGTTGTAGCAGTAAATCCAATATTTTGTGGTACAAATCTTGCAGAAAGAGATTGTCTAACTAGAGATATAGCTAAACTGGCTTGTTGTTTTGTGGAATAATTAAAAATAACCGCTAAAAAACTATGCTAAGAGATGTTTTTTACTTACATATCTCAAAGAATTTCCTATTCTAACGGGGTCACAAAAATTGAAAAGATTATTAAATTGATCTTTGGTTACAGGAGAAACTGCTTTAAATTGAGAATCTGTGAAGTTATTTTCGTCTTCGTAAGCCATGTGATAGCTTTTTTTCTTAATTTCCTTACGTAATGCTTGTAAAAAAATATAAATCTCATTACCTGCTAATAATGGCCGATTTACATATCGTAACCCAGGGAGCAGAAACAGATTACCATTCTCATCCAAATGAATATTACAGCAGTACGTATTTTCTGGCACTCTCAACAAAAATATTAATTCTACCTTTTATGGATATTTTATGTATATCATTCCCATCGTTACAAATGCAGCATAAGTGAGTTGACCTTGTAGCACATTCAATCGCAAACAATTTGGGTTATTGTCTATTGCTTGAATTTCCCTTACAATAGAAATATTGCAGACATTGCAGATTCGAGTTTCTTCTATTATGACCCGCTCTGGTAGATTTGCTTCGGCGACGTGCAATCACAATTTCCTGCTTTCTTGCATTTACCTCACCACTTATTTTCACCATAACCCTAGGAACTAAAGCATTTCCACAAGCAAAACATGGAATTTGATTCATTTTTCACAAAACTCTTGAACGATTTTAATTCAAAAAGTAGATTTGCAACTAAGCATCAACAATATCACTTAATTAGTGGATTAATTTTTGACGTTTCATAGCCACCTACTATATTGCTGTTATTTTATAAATTTGGGAATAGAAAAAAATAATAATTGTAGTATGAAAAACGGAAAGTGAAAAATCAGAAAAAAATCTAGTTGTACTAATAAAAGCAGAAGAAAAAGCGCAATACCACATTACGGTTTTGGCTTAAACGAATAAGTAAATACTAAATATAACTTTATTAGAAAATAGTGAGCATAATAAATGAAGCACATCTAACCTTTCTATCTGTCAATCTCCAAAAGCTTTGTATTTCGCAACGACATCCAATTGCAAGGGATTTTTTATGTTAACGGTTTTTTCCGTACCTATATGAAGTTTAAGATATCGCTTTGGTCCTTTGTACTTGGACACCCAGTATCAGTATAAACACATCGTGACTATTATGTAGGTATATACAGTTAGCAAATAGTTTATTTTAATATAGACATTTCAATTAAGTTATCAGAAAATTAACTAGGAAGTATAATAATACTCAATTAAATCTATTAAAGAAATGAAACACTCTGTATAACGGACGTCTAGGGGACTTAACTTGCAATAATAATTTAAATGGACATATATGTGTTAACTTCCATTCACCAAAATATCAAAACAATACCACCGTATAATTCTTTTCAGATACATATATTTGGTCTCACCCTGTATATCAGGTGTATGTACAAAAATAATGAAAGTAAAGAAAAGGTTGTAACCAGTAGCACAAAAAAATAACATTTCACTAAGTTTTACGTTAATATTGGCAAAAATGTCCATTTTATGATATATTGAAAGTATCAAATAGTGATATTGCAGACCCTGTGTATCAAAAACTGTTGAGCTTTGAGCTATCGAGCAATGAAGACATTTGATCAATTGGTCAAGTTCTAGAACATATCAAAATTTGGTTAAATTCTGACCTTTGATAACTTAAAAGATAATTAAGAATGTCAAAGAAGAAACTAAAAAGTGGTTTTAAATTAGAGACAAGCTGTATGTTCACTTAAAGATACTTTCTTTATTGTTTTATATAACATACATAAATTGAATTTGATATATTTGACGGTAACGTTAGACAAACTGTTAGTTTCATCAAACATGAAAAATGCATCATACAGAGAAGTAAAATTCTAAAACTTGTCCAACACCACACCATCGACGTAGAACAAACATAAAAAGGAACATTTCCTACAATTTTCACCCAAGATTCGTAAACTTGTCAAATGATATTGAATTTTTCTTTATGATTGTGGACCTGAACAGGCTAAATTTGGCCTATCGTGCTAAAGCACTCAGGAACACTTAGGAGGATGGATAAAGGGATAATGAATTGCCAATAGAAAACAGAAACTAGGGAGATCATTTCGGAGTTTAGAAGCCGTGTAGAAAAATGTGGATTGCGCCCGTTTGGTACGACAAGTGGAGATTTGTACTGCACACTGATGATGTGAATGAGCGAACCGAGTGTTTCTCGCAAAGATAGCCCGAGATGGTATCAAAGAATATAATCAGCACCACAATAACCGTTGTAATAATTATAATACAAAGAAATAACTGAAACCACCCTTCTACGCTCAAGGGATTGTATATGAGAAGTTACGGACGGGTCATTTATAAGCCTAATCGCTCTCTTTTGAATACGATCAACGATATCGAGAGCGTATTGGGGAGCACTAACCCAGAGGTGAGAATTATATTCCAGATGGGGCCGAATTTGGGCCATACACAGGGGAAGGAGTTGTCGAGAGGTAAATTACTGCTTAGATCTGTACAAAAAGCCTATTTTACGAGCAACTGTTTTGGTAGCTGACAGAAGATGGTCAACCCAATGAGAGATTTGAAGATACAGTCATACCCAACAGAGTAATAGAGTCTGAAAACTTAAGAACTGAGCCATTCATACTTACTACAGGAAATGATCGATCTTTTTTCGGGAATACGTTGAATGTCTTTGTTGATTGAATTTGCCAATTCAGCTTTAATTTCCGGATTTGACATAGAATAGGGATTATTACAATGAGTAAACTGAGATGAACTACAGTGAAGAGCGCTATCGTCAGCAAAGCAATGGATGGGGTTAGTTGTTGAAGAAATAAGGTCATTTATGTACAGTAGAAGAAGCGTAGGCGCTATAACGTATCCCTTGGTACGCCCGCGTTAATGCTAACTTCTTTTGAAAAAAAATCCATCAACTACGACACGTATTCGTCTTTTATCAAGGAAACTAGAAACCCAGTTGATGAGCGTATCATTTAACCCAAACGAGGTGAGTTTTGAAGTAAACACCTATGCCAAACTTTGTCAAATGCCTTTTAGATATCTAAAGCGACTACAACTGTTTCACCGGACTGCTCTACTGTATTGTTCAAAACTTGGGCCACATATGAAAGAAGATCACCTGTCGAACGAATTTGCCTAAACCCATATTGGTGGTCACTAAAGAGTTTGTTAGTTTCAAGAAACGTGAGCAGTTCCTGATTCTGAGATACCGTCTGGGCCAGGCGCACATCTTTTCCAGAATCATTGAGACACGGGTTTGATGCAAACAAATCCACAAAAACATTGGCTTTGTCTACAGAATCAACAACTGCCGATCCGTCAATATATGTCAGGGGGGGAAATGAAGATGTTCCAAAGTTTTTACTAATGGCTTTATCTAAAGACCAAAATTTACAACTGCCTAAAGGAGTTGTAGCTAGTTCATTGCATTTTCGTTGTTCGAACAACTTTTTAGTTTTAGTGATTTCACTTTTGCAGATATTTCTAGCACCAACATATTCTACATGACTGTCAACCGATTTATTAGATTTCCATTTAATCTAATATTTATTTTTTAAAGATTTTGCATCAGTACAAGCCTTATTGAACCAAGGCTGGGAACGTTCATGACCTATACGGTACTGTTTTTTGGGAATGCATAACTCCATTCCCATGAGGATGACTTCAGATACTGTAAGAGCGATGCCCGAAGAAGAGGACGACTTAAAACAATATTCACGCCATGGAAAGGTTCCAAAGAAATCCCGTAAGTCACTCCATCGAGCTGACTTAAAACACTACCGGTGGAATTAGGTACAGTAGAAATGATTTCTATTAGACAATGGACGGAAAGGCCTCAAGGCGAAAGAACGGAAGTTTTATAAACAAGAGGGTTTGATGTAAGAAAGAGATCTAGAAGATGTGGAGTATGGTTAGAATTATCAGGGATTCTTGTGGGTTCAGAAATCATTTGTGTGAGATCACATGTTTCTGCACTATACCAGCGGGATTTGTAGTAGATGAAAACTGAACCTAATTAGAGTTATGAACATTGAAATCGCCTACAATTGAGATATTGCAAGATGAAAACTGAGACAGGAGGTAGTCAATTTTCATACTAAGGTAATCGAAGATGTCTTGAAGTTACTGTCATTAGGAGACCTATAAATGCAACAGTAGAATTTCACAAAATTAGGACCAGAATGTTTAAACCAAATCACGTCAAAATTTTTATTTTCTAAGGAAGAAACCCTCTTGCAAGCAATTCTGTCCTTGATGCAGGCACATACGCCTCCTTTATGTCGATAGTTAGAGTGAAGGAGGTAATGAGGAAATTGCAAGTCGGGTGACTCGGAGCTTTCAGAGAAGACTTATGTTTCAGATAGAAACAAAATATCAGGTTGTAATTGTTCAAGATTTGGTGAATAGCATTACGGTTAGATCTGATACCGCAGATGTTGTAGTAGTGAATCAGAAAGTTGATACTTTCGATGACCGAGGTCGCTTGGGCCCTGCCCTCCCGGACATCCGAATGGGGCAGAATTCTACGTCCGGCATTTATTATCCTAGAAACCACAGCCATCTTATTTCTTAATTTGGGAGTTTTAATCTGATAGGAAGACAGTGAGGGCGAGAAGGAAGAATAAGGATGAGAATAGATTAAGGATGATGGAAAAGAGCAGCCCTTACCGAGCTCAGAAAATCGGAGACCCAATATTAAAGAGAATACCAAAAAATTAGAATTCCTTAACAAAGGTTTTAAGTTTTGCCCTTTTCCTATATTCACTAACAAAATTAAAGAGATTTTAGCAAAACAATACTAATTTACTTAATTTTCTATGAAAAAGGAGAAAACTGGCAACAAATCTTACAATTATTTACTACAATCAGTTAATAATAAAATTAACAGACATAGTCAAATTTTCGCTAAACCGGATAAAGGTAACACTTTAGTAATGATTTCAAAAGCACAAACTAAGTATTAATGCAGAAAGTTTTTAATAATAACGAAAATTTAGAAATTTTAAATATAGATACGATACTACAAGGGAATTTCAAAAAGATGTGAAACTGGAACCGCAATATCTGCTGTACATATTTAGAGAAACAGTAAGTTTTAAACGAGAACCCACAAACACCAAAACTATACGGTACTTTAAAAATCCACAAAGCACATATGCCCATTAGACTGGTAGTTTCTCACATCCAAACGCATCTCGTATCTAACAATTTAAAGTACAAATTAAAACATGACTACAAAACATAAAGTGACTATAGTTTATTTGCTGCTGAGTGTCCGATATGGAATTATCCCCTACAATCCCTTGACCAATTTGTGTTTTCTTTCCGTCATAGTAAACACAAAGACTCTAAGCTTGTGTTAAAAAGAAATGTAAATAATGCGACGTTTAGTTAAATACCGACCGTTCGTAGTGTTCTGCAAAAATCAACCGTAATACTTTAGCAAATAGTTTCGACAGTGAATCATATTCCCTTGAAGTCGGAACTAAGTTGCCTTACTTAGCAGTAATTCGCAAACATTTATTCATACGTATAACGTTAGCTCACCCATTCAAATATTTTGTCATCGATTTTAGTTGTTAATAAAAAGTAATAATTATATATTTAGATTAAATATACTTAGAATGTCAAAATGTAGTTTATTTTAAGAAATACGAGATGTATAAATTCGCAGGTATATTGTCATATTTTTATAGTACAAGTTAGAACAAAACGAAATAGAAAATAAAACTTTCTCAAAATATATAATCTAAATAAGTTTATACACTTACTCGTATAACAAATTGTATTTATTTTACCTATTATGATTTATAGTAATAGGTAATAATTATTTAACATGCAGACCAAAAATCCATCCATGATATGTAATAATAATTATTAAAAACTCTTGAGCATTAAATTTGCTTTATTTGAAAGAATACGTAAATAAATAAATGTTTGCGAACTACTGCTGAAAGCAAGCGGCAACTTAGTTCCGACTTCAATAGAATATGATTCACTGTCGAAACTATTTACTAAAGTATTACGGTTGATTGTTGCAGAACACTAGGAACGGTCAGTATTTAACTAAACGTCGCATTATTTACATTTCTCTTTAACACAAATTGGTCAAGGGCTTGTAGGGGATAATTCCATATTGGACAGTCAGCAACAAATAAACTGTACTACATAATACATTTGTACGTTTGGATGTTACTAGAATGTTATCTAAAATACCTCCTCAAGAATGCAGGCGTTTATTAAATAATTTTTTATTTAGTAATAATGTTAAATTGGTTACAAAAATGAGGTTCGTTCAATTATTTCATCAAACTTACTTCCCATTCAATAATAAAATTTATCTACCAAAAAATGGTTTGCCCATGGGCAGTTCAACTTCATTCATTTTACCTGTTTATGGAAGATCAAGTTTTTTTAATTAAATGTTATGTTGATTATATTTTAGCATGTTTTGATAGTTCATCAGATTTTATTGAAGAGCTTTTAATTAATATTAACAATTTGCGTCCTAACATAAAATTTACACTAGATACAAAACAAAGTAGAACCATGAATTTTATAGGTTTTGACATAAAAATAAAATGAATACACACAATACGTTTCAGTTCTCCATATTCACAAAACCTACACATACGGATATTACAATTCCAAACGATTCATGTCACCATAAAACACATAAGTTAGCTGCATATGGATCGTTAGTACACAAATCAGTGTCATTACCATTAAACCAAACTAATTTCAATAAAGAAATATTGATTAAACAAGCACTCCCAAATGGTTACATAGCAAACATAACATATCAAAACCAATTACACAGGTAACATAAAACCAACAAAAAATTTCCTTGACATCGGTTCTCTGATTTATCGAACTTGATAAAGGCATAGCCGGTTAGCTTTTCGTTGCCCTTAATCCATTCTCATCCCATTTTTCTTATCGCTCTCACTGTCTTCCTATCGGATTGATAGTGCAAAATTGAAAAAAGAAGATGGCTGGGGCTTTATGGTAAAATTACTGGATGTAAAATTCTACCCTATTCGGATTTCCAGGAGGGCAAGGCCCAAGTGACCTCGGTCATCGAAAGTACTCACTTTCTGATCGATTATTGTAACATCCGCGATATCAAGTCTGATCTTAATGCTGTTCATCAATACTCTGATTCACTCGACTTGCAACTTCCCTACTTTCGATACAAGGGAAGAGTGTGGGCCTATCTTAAGGACGACATCGCTTGCAAAAAGATGTGAAAACTCGATATGATTTGGTTCAAACATTATGGTCCTAAATTTGTGAAATTCTACTGTGGGATTTGTAAATCTCCCCATGACAGAACCCTTAATTTGAAAGTTGCGTCTCTTCTGTCCCAGCCTGCATCTTGCGATATCTCAATTTTAGCAGATTTCAACGTTCATAACTTAATCCGTTTTAATTTTCATTCCTGCTGGTCATAGTGAAGAAGCATTTGCTATTTCATGAGGATTTCTTCGTCACATTTCCATGTTTTAAGTCATCCTCGTCTTCGGACATTGCTCTTTCAGCATCTGATGTCAATCTCATGGGCACGGAGTTGCATATCCCCAAAAGACATAATCGTGTAGCTCATTTTCGTTCCCAAACCAAGCTCAGTAGGGCTTATGCTGATACAATATTTTTGAAAAGTAAACCAAATGGAACCAAATAAAACTCTTGAGAATCATACAGAGTACGTTGATGCTAGGAATACCTGCAAAAGTGTTATCACTAAAGCTAAAGATTGTTTGAACAAATAAAATCCAATGAACTAACTCTTTTCAACAGTCGTGGATTCTGTAGATAAAGCCAATCTTTTTGTGAATTTATTTGCATCAAACTCGAACCTTAATGATTCTGGAAAAGATGCCATTAGTTAACTCTTCTTCATGCGCTATTAAATCAATTCATTTTCAATACAAGCTGTAAGAACATATCATCAGTAGGCTTGATTACAACAAGGCGACTGGCCCAGACGGTATGGTCTTAAAGAAATGTTCCGCCAAACTAGTACTTCTATGTCTTCTGGGAAATATCCTTAAAATCTAAATATAAATAAATAGAAAATAGGAGATTTTATAAAACCAATCTGACTTTGTTTATAAGACAGCGAAAATAGGTAGTAAGTTTTTTAAAGTAATTTTACATCTTGCATCTTAGAGATAACCTTTGAACTACCGCGTCTCCGACGCTTGAGCTCAGCCGCTAGTAGAGCAAAAGTTAACAAATTAAAGCAACTAATAGGCAAAACGGCTTTATATGTAATAAACAATCTTTACAAATACTGTATATTCAATGAAACTAAATAAATATCAGCAATTAAATTTTATAATCGGTCTATACCACAATAAATTATCAAACCAATCGTTATGAACGTAGCCAAAACATCAATAGCGTCATTATTATTAAACCATGAGATCCTTTGGGTAACTTTAGACCTAAAAATAAAACTCAATAAATCACTGTTAATCTGTAATACATGAACCATAATAAAATCGTGGGGTATGTACCATTATAGTTGTAATAAAATAATAAGTTAATTGACTAACTCTATTAACACACCTGTTAAATATTAATTGTACCGGGTGGCCAGATAAGAATGCAAAGTGCTGTTTCTCGGAAACTATTCGTTGTAGAAAGTTGCGGTAAAAAAATTTATGACTAAAGTGGCCAAAAAATACTGGAAAATATTTTCAAATTTGCAAGATGACCGCCAGGGGGCTTTTTTAAGCTCAGCTTTATTCGAGTAATTTTTGCTTGACGTATCTATTAAAATAAAGTGGTGACCGGTTATTTTTTAAATAAACATCTGTAACTCCTAAACGACTAAACTGATTTTAATAAACTTAGTCTCGTTGAAAAAGCATTTATTGCTCCATCAAATCCATCTTACCTGTAATATGTCTAATTTTTAGTGATGCCGCTAGAGCGCGTTTTTGATATAATATCAGAAAATTGCGAAATTCTCTAAAAAATTAAATGCAACAATATAACTTTTTTTTCATAAAAATGAGATGAAATCATCCTTAAATAGGTTAGTGAAAACTGCATCTCTATGTCTTATTCCTACTCTAAAACATCGAAATAAAATTTGGCTATTATAAAATTTGAAAAAGTCGATATTACACCGGTATTTATTCTTATGTATCTGTCTTTCTTTCAAGATTCAATGAAAAAATTTGTTCATCGTTTTATAATTTTTAAATAATAAAAGTTTTCATAATTTCAAAAAATAACATGTAGGGGCATAATAACCAATGCATAGAATATGCAAGTGCAGAATAGGCAGAATATTAGGAGTAGGCCTTTGAGAAAAAACAAATACCTAAAATCAACTTGTAAACAAATATTAAAATTTGGCAAATGTAGAATTGGCTAAGAGAGTATACTCAGCTCGATATCCAGACCGGAGTCTACGCAATGAGTATTTTTCCACGTTTAGTGCAAAATTTGCGTATACTGGAAGCTTTCGACAAAGTTGCGAAGAGCCTCAGCGAAAAGAATGGAAGACAATATTGTTATTGTCCTAGCATACACGTCATTGAATCCCCACTTTAGTACAAGAGCAATGTCTCTCGCGTTGGATGTGTCACGAACTACTATTTAAAACGTTTGAAAAATCTGGAACACTGGAACTGTGGCAGGATCTGTAACAAACAAAATACACCCACGTACCACACAAAATTAAAAAACACCGAACGCGTTTCGATAGCTACGCTATCATCATCAGGGGTCGACTAGGGCGGACTAAAGAAAATTTCTAACATATATACCATCAGCGCTAATCTGGTGAAAGTGAAAGTGAAAGTTATGAAAGTTTAATTTTAACAAAGAAGAAATAGATTTGTTAAATAAAGGTTTGAAATATAATCTTAATTTTAACAAACCTCCGTTGGATAAAGTCATAGTAGGCATCATTGGATGAAAATTGTAAAAGGTACGTTAGGCAAGCCAGTAAAATTCAAATTTCGGAAAATGTCCAGCAGGAGTCAAAATTTAATTTAAATGATTCAGAACTTCGAATTGTTAAAGATCTCAAAACTAAAAATTGTTTTTTAAAAGCAATCAAGTAGTCACTTTAAACAAAGAGGATTATTTTACTTCAGTCAAAAAACTCTTAAGTTCAGAATCTTATTAAGTAATTACCAAAGATCCTCTTCCTAAAATGATTACTTCAACTAGGAAGGTTTTATTAGCATGTAAAAGAGTTGTGGATGACTCTCTTAGGTTTCGACTAACGGTATCCAATCTGGTGCTACCTAGAATGTATTTATTGCTTGTCTAAGATTCATAAACCAAGTAATACTATGCGACCCATTGTTTCTGGTATTAATTCACCTACTTATCTGCTGTCCAAATGGTTATCTAGTAAATTTCATAACCTCTCCTACCAACAGCCCAACTTCAGTGTGGCAAATTCATATGAATTTATTGATAAAATTAAAAACATTGAACTTACAGAAAATGAAATTTTAGTCTCATTCGACGTTTGTTCACTGTTTCCGAGCATTCCAATAGATCAAACCATAGTTTATTTAGAAGATGTTTTGAAACAAAACCATTTGGACGATAGAGAAGTAGAAGATTTTCTTAAATTAACAGATTTGTGTATGAAACAAACCTTTTTCAAAATTAACCATCAATTTTTCCAGCAAGAACATGGTACGACAATGGGCAATAGCTTATCTCCGTTTATAACCAATCTATTCATGGGTAAATTTGAGACAGACTTAAATCTCGATTTGCCTTATTTTCCTAGAGTTTGGATTAGATATGTGGATGATGTGTTTCCCATCCTTAATACTAAAATTTGTAGGGTTGAGAAATTTGTAGAAACTTTAAATTCTTAATTTCCGACAATCAAATCCCGTTCCTTGATACTCTGGTAACAAGAAATGGTAGTGAACTAGATATAGATATTCATCGTAAGGAAACTAGCACTAAAAGATTCATAACCAATGACTTAAATCACTGTAGACAGCATAAACTCGCGGTTTTTAACTTTTTGGTTCATAGATTGTTTAGTTTTCAGTTCAAAATTATAATAAAGAATTGCGCAGTATTAAAGGAATTGCTGCATACAATGGGTTTTCAGATGAAATGATTATGAATATAGTTAGGAAACAAACACACAGGATGAGGGTTAAGAACGTAACTACATTAGGTAACGCTAGAGAACGAATAGAAACAAAGTATGTAAAGTTACCAAACTATCCTGCTTATACAAAAGGTCTACCTAAAATCTTTTCCAAAATTAATTTAAAAACAGTCACTATCCAAAAGATAAAGTGTATAAGCAGGATAAGTCGGGAATTTATAAGATTAATTGTAAAAATTGTGAACAAATATATGTGGGGGAAACTAAACGACTTATCAAAATTCGCTTTAAAGAACATTTAGCTCATATAAAATACAAACGTTGGGACAAGTCTGCCGTAGTCCTACATATGTTTGATAAAAATCATGTAGTAGATGAGGTATCATTAATCAAACATGTTAGTAATAAGCACGAACTTGATTGTTATGAAAGTTTAGAGATCTTCAAAAACAAACAAATTTTAATGAATAATGATGATCAAGGACCTTTAGGCTACTCTGAACTCATTAAACTTTTATAACTTTCACTTTCACTTTCACCAGATTAGCAACGAAGCGCTGATGGTATACATGTTAGAAATTTTCTTTAGTCCGGCCTAGTCGACCGCTGATGATGATAGCGTAGCTATCGAAACGCGTTCGGTGTTTTTTAATTTTGTGTGGTACGTGGGTGTATTTTGTTTCTTACTATTCAAAACATTTTAAAGGATCATAGGTAAGTTCTTATGTCACAATGTGTTTGTAATTTCAAATTTATAGAATGCACCCGTACCATATGGTTTTACATCAAGCCTTACATGACGAAGACTGTCCGACGGATAGATTATTGTCATTTGATGTTGGGCACGATCAGGGAATATAGAGGATTTTCATCCGACATTCTTTGGACTTTTAAAAGTGATGGATAATGCATAATATGCATTATTGGTCTGAGACCGATCCTCACTGGTTGCACGAGGTCCAACATCAAGGTCGTTGGAGTGTTAAGTGTGGTGTGGCATCCTGGAGGTCCCTATTTCTTTGGTGCCGTGTTTCTTGATTTTCTGGTAAACCAATTGCCCATTTTATTAGAAGATGTGCCCTTGCAATTACTGCAATATATGCTTTTACAACTGGATGGTTACCCAGCACATTTTTCAATAAATGTGCGAGAACATTTAAACTTAATATATCCCCAGAGGTGGATTGGACGAGGAAGACTCCTTCCTCGGCCACCCCGATCCCCAGGCTTAACCTGGTTGGACTTTTACCTATGGGGTCAGTTAAAAGATATTGTTACGAAACTCCAGGTCGTTCGTAGCCTGTCAAGAGCAGAAGTTGAAGCTACTATAATGTCCACGCGTGAGCGGCTCCAACAATGCATCGAGGTCGATGGAAGACAATTCGAGCATTTAAGTAGGCATTAAATGGGTACTTGATGCCTACTTAAGTAAGCATTATTGTAAAATCGGTACTTTTTAGGGCCATAAATAAAATTAATAAAAAGAATTCTGCAAATTTGAAAAAATGCCTTTCAAAAATAAATATTATCATTTACATTTAATTTTTGAAATTATGAAAACTTTTGTTATTTAAAAATTACAAAATGATGAAATTTTTCATTGAATCTTGAAAAAGACAAATAAATAACAATAAATACCGGTGTAATATCGACTTTTCCAAATTTTATAACTAAATTTTCTTTCTTCGATATTTTAGGGTATGAATAAGACATCGAGATCGGTTTTCACTAACCTATTTAGGCATGATTTCATCTCATTTTTATGAAAAAAAAAATCATATTGTTGCAGTTAATTTTTTTAGAGAATCTTGCAATTTTCTGATATTGTATCAAAAAACGCGGCATCACTAAAATTTAGACATGTTACAGGTAAGATGGATTTGACGGAGCAATAAATGTCCTTTCCAACAAGACTAAGTTTATTAAAATCAATTCAGTCGTTTAGGAGTTACAGATGTTTACTTAAAAAATCACTGAATCACGCCCCCTCCCCCCCCCACCACCACCACCTCCACTTTATTTTAATAGATACTTCAAACAAAGATTACTCGAGTAAAGCTGAGCTTTAAAAAGCATATAATTTTTTTGGTGCATTTACTAGATGGATTTCGGTAAAAATCACTTTAAAAGTTTAGGATGGCGGTTACGCCCCCTAGCGGTCATCTTGCAAATTTGAAAATATTTTCCACGGTCTTTTCTTGGTCACTTTAGTAATAAAATTTTTTATCACAACTCTACGACAAATAGTTTCCGAGAAACTGTACTTTGCATTCTTATCTGGCCATCCGGTACAGTGTCAGCAATACACAAAAGAACATATCTTATTGACGATTCCCCTAACTAAGTCTTTCTGAACATAAAAAAAAAATTATATGAGGGTGGTTTGACAGAAGAGTGACTTTTCAATTAAAAAAAAACTTGTTTTAAGGCAAAAATATATATTATTTTTCTACATAATTCTATACACTTATTCCAACGACTTTCCAACTTTTTTAAACCTTCAGAAAAATAATTTTTTGAAAACTCTGCAAAATATGCATCCGTTGCTCCCATTACTTCTTCATTTGTATGAATCTCTGTCCTCCGAGTCACTTCTTCAGGTTTAGGAACAAGAAAAAATCACTTGGACCCAGATCTGGCGAATACCCAATTCAATTAATTTATTGGATACAATAACGGACGAATGAGAGGGCGGGTTATCATGATGGAAAAGAACTTTCTTTTTGTTTAAATGTGGTCGTTTCTTTCTTAATTCCGCATCAGAGCGTGTTAATAAGTTGTAATAATACTCGCCAGTTATAGTTCTACCCTTCTGCAGGTAATCAATAAAAATTAGCCCTTGAGGGTCCCAAAAGCCCTTGGCCATAACTTTGTTGGCAGAAAAAACGGTTTGTGCTCTTTTAGGGACACGTTCATCCATTGTTTCGACTGCATTTTCGTCTCAGGGGTGTAATGATGAATCCATGTTTCATTCACGGTAACAATTGACGAAAGATTTGTTTGGATTATGCTTCAACTTAACCAAACAGTCACTGTCACGTGTATGTATTTGTGCTTCTGTTAACAAGCGCGGCGCCCACCTTGCACTTTAACTTTTGATGCAAGATATTATGCACTCGTTCCGTTGAAATACGCAGTTCATTAGCTATCTCTCCGACTTTAATTAGACGATCACTTTTTGTTATGCTTGTTATCGATTGTTTCTTGAGAGGTAACCGTATTCGACGGTCCTGGACGTTTCCCATCGTCCGTGCTCATGTGGCCACTTTTAAAAGCAGAAAACCACTTGCAAACCATTCCATGGGACGGATCTGATTCGTCGTAATATTTGTGTAATTTTCTTCCGTCTGTTTGATGTTTTTTCAACATAGAAATAGTGTTTTATTAAAACACGAAATTTCTTTTATCCATTTTAATTAAATACGAAACGTGTCTTGTTTGATTGATTGTCAAACATAAAGTAACTGACGGATTTTTACGAAATTTTGATAGTGGCCTTCTGAAAGATGGCTGAAGTATGCAACATAATATCATCACGTTACGGTTGCCAACTTTTGAAAAGTCACACTTCCGTCAAACTAGCTTCGTAAAATTACTCCTACGTATAAATCCCTTAATCTTCTGTACGTTGTAATATCCTATTCAACAGGGTTAAACTTCTTTAATTAATCCTTGGGATAGTATACACAGGCGCACAGTTGGCCATTGATTGGCCAGTGTAAGTTTAAATGTTTTGCATTTATTCACGTCCTTAAACACTTGTATCAATTGGGCAATTTATTTACTAATTGCCTTCTGTTTATAAACTTACACACATACGTATTTACATCAGTATTTAATATTCAATAGCTAATATACAAGTAATTACAATTCTTAACTTAGAAAGGATAAATTTATAATTTTCTTGTCTATGCGCAGGACAAAATAATTTTCTTAATACAGCGATTGCCGTTCATTACAAATCTGTTTAAACACTATTTAAATTTTGGAACAGTTTTATAACTACTTCCAATTCACATATAATGACTTTACTTGTAAGCGTTATAATAATTAATCTATCCCCAACAATGGGTTCTAGCAGAAAACAACAAGATGCTTTTACTGCGATATTTACCATTTAAAACATATATTAGCACAGATCGTTGTATTTTCTATATAAAAAATTAACCCACGCGTAACTTTTCTAATTGTTCGCAACCAAAGCCCTTTGTAGCCACCCATTTTCTTTCTGCCTTTGCCTAGTACAATATCTGAAAAAGACCCAACGAAAACACCGTGCCATTCACCCAAACTGAAAATTTCAACAACAATAACTTTCTGTAATGCTCAAATTCGGCATTCATATTCATTCAACACAACATTCTGCATAATTCAGTAAGTTTCGTGCTATCTTCTCTCATACATAATTTTTCGATTGTGAAATTCCAACTCATTCATACGAATAAAAATATACACATATATGTGAACCAATTATTGTGTGTGTGTGTGTGTGTGTGTGTGTGCGTACGTGCTTGGTGCATGTGTGCGTGCCTGCCTGCGTGTCCGCGTGCGTGAGTGTGCGTCTGCGTAAGCGTGTGTGCGCGTGAGTGTGTGCGTGTCTGCGTGCGTGTGCGTGCGTGTGCGTGTACGTGCGTGTGCGTGCGTGTGCGTATGCGTGTGCGTGTACGTGTGCTGTGTGTGTGTGTTGTGCGTCGTGTATTGCGTACGCGTACGCGTATGCGTGCGGCGTGTGCGTGCGTGTGTGCGTGTGTGTGTGTGTGTGTGAGTGTGTTAATATCCACCATAGCTCCAGAACACGTGCGTACTCAAAATTTCGTATTTAAGCTTGGTTTCAGCTCTCATAGTGTTGAGTAGATTTTGCGAGGAATTGAGCGTCTGTGAGAGGGTGTGTATAAGGTGCAGCTTTTGGTTTTTATCAAATACTTCTGAAACAGCGTTATATTTCAAAGGTATAAAAAATTTGCATATAGACCCTAAACAAATCGATTAATCACGTTCTTTGCTATTTTGTGATACGACGCGGCAGAAGAGAGAATTTAAGTGTTAGTTTCTTTCAGTAACTGAATAACAATTAGTATAATAAGATATACGTTACTGTTTTGCAATGTTGTTTGTTCTCGTTATAAATGTATTAAAAAAAGGCTGCATAATTATCCTAAAAAAAATATTATTAAAATGGTTCCATTTCTTTGAGTTTCCACTTTGTAGGTTGGAAGATCGTATTTTTTGTGTTACAAAAATCCTGCTTAACCGTGTGCATAATCACCAATCGATAAATGCCATTTACGTTAAAAAAAAACTCGAAAAGTAGAATAAAAAGAAAAACCTTTTACGCACATATTGAAGAATTAAAGAAAAAGAATAGTGTTGTTACTGCATTTACACCTTTTTGTCACTTTGGAACTACCTAACCTGCTCTTTTTTAAATTCCATGTACAAAATATAAAAGTGTTTGAATACAAATGGTACTAATTAGTGAAGAAAATGATACAGCATTTGTGTTGAAACACTCGAAAGTCTAATAAACAATTTCTTACGTATACGAAAAGTCTTCAGTAACCCCTTTTGTTTCAGCAAAGTACAATGCGATAAGTATCTTCATGCGCGTAGCTTCCTTTCTTTCTATAATCCTGTAGTATGTCACTGTCTTTTGTTACACTAAATAACGCTTATATTTAAAAAGAAGTAGCGGTCTACTTGCTCCGCACACGCGTTTACTTAGTTTAATTAGCTATCCTTTAAACGTTAAAATACCTCACAGCACGGTACCATAAAAGCAGATGCAGAACCAAACCTCCTCTTCAAAAACTGTAATACCTTTGGAACCCATAGTTTGAACTGGTTTATAAAGAGTAACAATTCCTAAACAAATACAATAATATTTTAATCACACAGAATTTTTTAATTTTGTTTGGTATCCCTTCCAACACAGATTTAATTGTGTTCTTATAAGGGCAGTAACCTCTGTAGCCGTCTCGAGCGACGTGGGCTCAAACATGACCGAGGTAGCCGTAGGTAGCCGTTTTTCTAAAACAGAGAAAAACCAAACTACTCCTTGTTCTCGGATAAGAAGTGAAACGTAGATCCCGTGGTTATACGATGGTTGACACGTCGAAAATCCTTCACTAAAGGTATAATTTCTTCAGTATGTCAAAATTCTAGTGATGGTTTAGTGCTGATAACCATTAGTAGTAGATGCGAATAGAGATGTCTGATATTTCCGTTTGTGTCTAGATCTCGACCCACAAATACTAAAAGAAATAATTTTATGGGATAGTTATGCAATCTCTTTTTTAATACGTTTATAACGAAAAAAAGACACCTTTGTAAAAACAAAAACAATAATCTATGTTACATGGACATTTAATATTACATGCCAGATAGAGGTTAATAGACATATAGTGATAACTTTAAAAAAATTCCAAAACTTTTATAAAATATGGATAATACAGTTTAAGCATTTTCAATTCTACTCAATTAACTTTTAGAATTATTTGGTTGCATATTAAGAAACTTTATAAAATTAGATTATCTTTAAAAAATATATTTACATATTTTTCATAAAGTTGATAATTATTTAGATATTGAACGGATTGGAAGTAACTCTTAGAAATTATTCTTCCGCTAAATTACGCGTACTATCAAAAAGTTGCATAAAATATAATGAATTGCTATGTTTAAGGTCTACATTTTGGTTTTCTATATATTTGGAATATACAGCTGTTTCAGAAACAATTGATAAAAGCTAAACACAACACAATAAACCCCCGTGTCCGCCTCCGAATATCTCCCAGAATATATTCAGCTCCAGGACAAATGAAAACAAGCTTAAATACAAAATCTTAAGTGTTGTCGTTCTAGAGTTATCGTGGATACTAACATAGTAACATGCGCGCATCACACACACACACACACACACACAGGCACACAGACACACAGACACACAGATAGACATAGACAAACACACACATACGCGCACACACCCACGCACACACGCACGCGCGTGCACATGCACATACGTTGAAAAATGAGATAATTAGTCGGTTTAGCGTTAGAGAAAGAAAATCAATACCTACATATGTATATAAAGGTTGATACGTGTAAATGTAGTTTATAAATTTATGGTCTTTAGTTACGACTCATCCTATAGGTTATTTGAAAATGGCAACATTGCCAATAAAATTCGTTCTTAATAGGAAAATTTTTCAAACATGTGACCGTTTTAAATTCTTGTATTGGTAGAAATTAATCAGGCTTTCTTTTTTTGTTTTCTGGTACCTTCATAGAAGAGGAAAAAACGCCATTTTTGGCAAAGAAATTTAATGCGTAGTTAGAAGCAAATGGAAAATTTGGAAAAGGTTTCCTTAAAGATTTAATTGAACTTTTCAAGTAAAATTTTAACACAGCCTGTTGCTGGATTTAATCTTTTCCATATAAATAAATCCTGTTGGGATTTCGATCTGAGTTCGGCTTTAATTTTTGTTTCCACTACACCTTAGCTTCGTTCAAGAGGTAAGCTACTCACTTTCTTTTCTTATTTACTAGACATAACTTTGAAATGCATGTGTACATGTTTTGAAATTTTAATACAGCATAAAGGTCATATCTTATAAAAATTTTGGTATTGATTTAAATTCTAACACAGTTGTCTTATATAGGTTTTTTTGGTCCTTTACACATTTACTCAAGATTAACATCTTTCGTGCTTCCAGAAGAGATAGTTAAACCATTTCTAACAGCACAATTGGATACCATTCATCCGAGGTGTGAAATATTAGTTATGGGTCTTCGAACCTGAATTGAAACAGTTTACGCTTACTCCTTCTCCGAGCATCTTCTGCATTAACTGAAGTACGTTACACCTAAGACTATTTTCGGATAAGTATTTTTGTTACACGCACACAAAAAATTTACCTACGGTGAGTGACTTTTGTTAGCTTTTCTACATAACGAGGCTCTCGTTACCTGTACATTACTGAAATTCTTATAACAAGTACATTCCGGTGCTTGCTACATTGTATTAGTGTGTTTCCGCAATTACCCTATTCCTAAAATTAATGCTTATACGTCACTATTAAACGTTTCCTTAGTAATCGTTAGAGTAGGGTTAGACATTTGCACCTGTAAAAGATAATTTGGGTTATTTCAAAGTTTCTCATATACTTACATTTAACTTTGCAGTAGAATTCGTATTTTAACTATCAATTTCTAACTGTTTTCTTATGTACTAGTTTTATTTTGATATCAAACCGTAGTTTGTTCAACCGTTAGAACTATCTGTGTCTACTGTATAAGCGATCAGCTGTTTAGCTAACAGAACGCTACTATCTGAGTCTAAATGTACAATGGGTGTCATAAATTATGCTAACTGCTGGGGTTGTATATAAAAGTTATTTATTTCAATTACTGTGTAAATCAAATTGCATATTTATTTGTGTTCATTGGGGTTGAAAAATTTGTTAGTTTTCACTGATTACAATTTAATAGTTCTTTAGTACAAAACTGTTTGCATTAGAGCTTACTCATTTTAAGTTTTGGTTTGTAGCCATATGCTTACTAATGAATGTATCAATCTGCGTATTTATTAAATTCTTGCATTGTGATTGCCAAATCTGTAATGAACTTGGCCTTTCTGAATTTTCTAAACGCTTCATGCTTACTTTGTTGTAATGCTCATAGTAACTACTTTGAATAATTTTTTTAGGTAAACAACGGGTAGACATCTAGTGATAATTTTCGCTTTATATTTGGGTTATTTGCGCCCGGTTGATTGAAACTGATAGATTAGTCCGACGGAGAGCTCTTCGTGGAATATCGGTGTACAGTATTCAATTTCGGATAATTATATACATGTTTGGGTATGTTTTTTTGGGTCAACGCTAGATGCCGGACCGTATTGTGTCTGATTATGTAAATTTTAAGTAAAATTCATAATAGTTTTTGATTTGTTTGAAAGGTAAATTGATTACTGGTGGTTCATTTGGTAGATATATTGTATCTGATGTATTATTGATTGTTGTTTTGGGAATATTTCCTGAAAGAATTGTATTTATGTCTGCGAGTTGGCGCTCCATAATTTTTTATGTTAGATACTACGAAGATTTAATTATTATTAAATTTATGCTATTTTGCAGTGGGTACATTAAATAAGTGGTGTTAAACGATCGTAATGTTTCGTTAATCCTGTGATCTACGATCAATGTCCTAGAGTCTTTGTCACTGTGGCTTTAGATTCACTATTTTATTTTAGTTGTCTCTTTTGTCCTGTGTGGCCTTAGCCCTTTCTTAATAGAGGGCGATATAAAATTAAATCAAGTGGTGCCCTTTTTAAATTCTATGTATATCTTTTCTCCTGCCAAAACGCCCATGCATCCAAATGCTTAACCGACCGACTGAGCTTCCGGCTAATTCCTTAATCTATGCTACAGCACTTTAGCCACAATTTCTACGATTATCCCTTTGTGCACGTAACAAGGTTAGAAGGTAAAAAACATTGCATAGTTAAATCTGACAATCAATACGAAGCTAACTAGGTCACAAATTTCAATTTTATTTATTTCGCTTTATGGTTACAACTTGGTGTTTTTTATTTGTACTGCCAAACAAATTCTGACATGATCGCATTAAAACTTAACTTTAACTCGTTATGGTTAACGTGGGGAAACAATTTTATAGTCAAATGGCCATATGGTTGACATAGGTAAAATTTCTCGCGTTTAAATTCAACCTATTAGGAAAACACTTTCAATAGCATCAAAACTACAAGTTTTATACAATACCGTCCAATTACATCATGAAAAAAAGCTTGTCTCGAAATTATGCAAACTCTATCGCATTCTCTATACTTTAAAGACTAATTCTATACTATTGCTTAAAAGTTTCAAAAACATAAAAGCATTAATACACTACGCAATAAAACAAGTAAAAGACTCAAAAGATTTCTTTCAGAAATTTGTATAGTAAAATTGACTCATCGTAATATTGAAACAATAAACCTAAAAGATATTCGAACCTCAACTCTTTGTGTAACTTTCCATTGTACAATGATTGAACGAAAACTAATAAAGTAATAGGTGTTTGCATGTAAATGAATTCATTCCTTTCAATGTAAGCGCTACCCTGTTGGATTTTTTGCACGAGAGCACCCATCGCCGTCCCTATAATTTTGAATCCAATTTTTTAAATATTCAAATACTTTTAGTTTATGTTTAAATAAGATCTTGAATGAAATTGCATGACACGTTAAAAATTGTTAGTGGCGTAACAGGAGTTACGATTCGTAAAGTATACCAAAACGCGTTTTCGTTTTTTCTTGCTGCCCAACTATTTTGTTTGCATTGCCTACTTGCGTCTGAGATTGAAAATTGCCGCAAATATAGTCACTTGACTATACTCCAACTGTATTGTATATCAATATTTTTTAAATAAAAATTAAAATATCGCTTAATTTAGTAAGTAAATGCACGTTTTAAGTTAATGGATTACGTTGAATTATAACGCGTGCAGCTAATTGTATCGATATGAACTGATGTAACAAAATAATTACATATTTTTCTTATTTATATGAATATATATTTATTTTGACATAAACGTTGCTGGAAACAGAAGGTCAAAACGCACATTATAAAATTTTTAAAAAGGCCTGCAGATTATATGTGAAAGCTTAAAAAATTATGTATGCAACTTGCAAACGCGTGTTGCACAAAGAACATTTTCCAGGGATTATTAATTTCGCTTTAGTATAAGAATAATTAAAATTAATTGAGTGTAATTACTTCACTTCTGCATACTGAAGGTTAGTGTGATAATTGGATGTTTGACTGATTTAATTTTTTTTTATATTGTGTACTAATTAAAATTCAGGCATATAAAATATTTGATATACCAAAGGTTAAACCTTTTTGTAGAGGAAATCGTATAGTCGTGACTAAAAGTATAGGAATCTAATGAATACTAATTATTTGCTGTGTACAGTAAGTTATAGGCATTAAATTACTGTTCAACTCTTTCAGATATAATTTAATTGTAATTTTAAAGCGTAATGTATAAAGTCACCATTATGTCACATTCAGAACTTTTGATGAGACATTTTGTAACATATTTCCAAATGTTATAAAATGGAGATAAAACTAAATCAAACTCCGTACGTAATAGCTACTTTAATAAGATAACATTTCTGGTGATTACTGTTTATGGTACTTAGGAAACCAAAATTAAATTATCTTTTGAATAAAGAAAAAAATTTTATTTTTTATAATTAAAATTTATGCTTGACTGAAATATACAATGCTTCCTTTGAGGCAGTTTAACAATATTTAATTTTAATGACCTAGTTATTCTTTACTACAATTTTATAGTTGGCATACGTTTCTCAAACTGTTATATTAATAAGCTTATGTTTATGTTTGAATTTTTCAAATTTGACAAAATTGTTTACTACATCTTTAACAATTTTAACTAACATTACTACTACGAAGATAACTGTAAGTGTTATCGAAACGTTTAGATTTATAATTAAATTACACCATTAAAAATCCCAAAAAGATAAGTATTTTATAATGCTTCCTTTGTTTTCTGATGTGAAGAAAAAATTATCTCTTAAATTAAGTATGTCTATAGAACCGTAAATATGTTTAGTTATCAATATTGAAAGTCAATAGTATGATATATCAATTTGCAAAATTATTTACTTAAAAATTGTGATTGGCAAATAAGGTGATAAGAAAAATATTTTCTAAGTACAAATTTTAAAATATTCCTAATTTTTTTTTGAATTCATGTTTAAAGTGGAAATAATTTTATATATGAAATATTTGATATCAAACTTTGTTATCATTTGTTAAATAGTAATTTATCTATACAAATATGAGTCAAGTGTTTGAAATGGGCTAGGTTTGTCGATTAAATTGTCTATTATTTAAAAAAATTCTGTGTAAACGTTTTGCAATAAAATTATCAATCAATTTGCAAAAGATGATTATACGATTTTAGTGCCTAAACCTATGAAGATACAAAAGATCCTTTGCCATGTATTTTAGCATAATTTCCATTCGAAATGCCAAATGAAACAAACGCCATTAGGTTATACTCTCCATACTCGTAATGTCTCCATATAAGTACTATCAATTTGTGCTCGATGTGTCCGAGTGTGTGAACCTATAGCAACGTGACCAAAGCCAAAACCACACTACCACCGTAACTTATTTTTTATGATTGTGGACCTGAACAGGCTAAATTAGGCCTGTCGTGCTAAAGCACTCAGGAACACTTAGGAGGATGGATGGAGGGATAATGAGTTGCCAATAGATGCCTATGAACAGCTACCTTAAATTTTCTCATGTCATAAGTGAGATGAAAACAGGAACTAAGGAGATCATTCCAGAGTTTAGAAGCCGTGTAGAAAAATGTGGATTGCGCCCGTTTGGTACGACAAGTGGAGACTTGTACTGCATGCTGATGATGTGAATGAGCGAACCGAGTGTTTCTCGCAAAGAATAGCCGAGATGGTATCAAAGAATATAATTCAGCAGCACAATAGCCGTTGTAATAACGATAATACTAGAAAGAACTGAAACCATCCTTCTATGCTCAAGGGACTGTATGTGAGAAGTTAAGGACGGGTCATTTATAAGCCTAATCGCTCTCTTTTGAATACGATCAACGATATCGAGAGCGTATTGGGGAGCACTAACCCAGAGGTGAGAATTATATTCCAGATGAGGCCGAATTTGGGCCTTATACAGCAGAAGGAGTTGTCGAGAGGTAAAGTACTGCTTAGATCTGTACAAAAAGCCTATTTTACGAGCAACTGTTTTGGTAGCTGACAGAAGATGGTCAACCCATGAGAGATTTGAAGATACAGTCATACCCAACAGAGTAATAGAGTCTAAAAACTTAAGAACTGAGCCATTCAGTTCAGGAAATGATCGATCTTTTTTGGCGGATACAAGGCAACACTGAGTTTTGTTAGCATTAAATTTGACTAGATTATTGCTTCCCCATTCGAGAATACGTTGAATGTCTTTGTTGATTGAATTTGCCATTTCAGCTTTAATTTCTTGATTTGACATAGAATATGGATTATTATTATGAGTAAACTGAGATGAACTACAGTGAGGACTGCGATCGTCAGCAAAGCAATGGATGGGGTTAATTGTTGAATAAATAAGGTCATTTATGTACTGCAGAAGAAGTGTAGGCGCTATAACGTATCCCTTGGTACGCACGCGTTAATGCTAACCTCTTTTGAAAAAAGCCATCAATTACGACACGTATTCGGCTTTTGTCAAGGAAACGAGGAACCCAGTTGATGTATTTAACCCAAACGAGGTGAGTTTGGCAAGGAAACACTTATGCCAAACTTGGTCAAATGCCTTTGAGATATCTAAAGCTGCTCTACTGTATTGATCCAAACTTGGGTCACATATGGAACAAAATCGCCTGTTGAACGACTTTGATTAAACCCATATTGGTTGTCATTAAGGAGTTTGTTAGTTTCAAGGAACGTGAGCAGTTGCTGATTGATGGTTTTTTCCATGATTTTAGACAAAATGGAAGTGATTGCAATTGGTCGGTAATTTGAGGATCGGTCTTATCCCTTTTGGGAATAGGTTGAACATTTGCTAACTTCCATGATGAAGGAATTCCCAGAAGACATAGAGATCGTATAGAGCTTAGATAGGACTGGTACTAGTTCGGGGGAACATTTCCTTAAGACAATAGCTGGGATATCGTCTGGGCCAGTCGCCTTATTGAGATCAAGCCTACTGATGATCGATTCTAAGAGCTTGTACCGAAAATGAATTGGTTTCATAGCGTATGAAGAAGAGTTGACTAGGGACACATCTTTTCCAGAATCATTGCGACACGGGTTTGATGCAAACAAATCCACAAAAACGTTGGCTTTGTCTACAGAATCAGCAACTACCGATCCGTCAATAGACGTCAGGGGGGGAAATTAAGATGTTCCAAAGTTTTTACTAATAGCTTTAGCTAAAGACCAAAATTTACGACTGCCTAAAGGAGATGTAGCTAGTTCATTGCATTTTCGTTGTTCGAACAACTTTTTAGTTTTAGTGATGACACTTTTGCAGATATTTCTAGCACTAACGTATTCTTCATGATTGTCGACCGATTTATTAGATTTCCATTTAATGTAAAATTTATTTTTTAAAGATATTGCATCAGCACAAGCCTTATTGAACCAGGGTTTGAATGACCTATACGGTACTATTTTTTGGGAATGTATAACTCCATTCCCATGAGGATGACTTCAGGTACTGAAAGAGCGATATCCGAAGAAGAGGACGACTTAAAACAATATTCACACCATGGAAAGGTTGCAAAGAAATCCTGTAAATCACTCCATCGAGCTGACTTAAAACACCACAAGGTTCTATTGGTTTTGCGAACAACAGTGGAATTAGGTACAGTAGAAATGATTTTTATTAGACAATGGTCGGAAAGACCTAAAGGCGAAAGAACGAAAGTTTTATAAACAAGAGGGTTTGATGTAAGAAAGAGATCTAGAAGATGTGGAGTATGCTTAGGGTTATCAGGATTCTTGTGGGTTCAGAAATCATTTGTGTGAGATCACATGAAATAGCAAATGTTTCTGCACTATGACCAGCGGGATTTGTAGTAGATGAAAACTGAAGCCAATTAGAGTTATGAACATTGAAATCGCCTACAAATGAGATATCGCAAGATGGAAACTGAGACAGGAGATAGTCAACTTTCATACTAAGGTAATCGAAGAAGTCTTGAAAGTTACTGTCATTAGGAGACCTATAAATGCAACAGTAGAATTTCACAAAATTAGGACCAGAATGTTTAAACCAAATCACGTCAAAATTTTTATTTTCTAAGGAAGAAACCCTCTTGCAAGCAATTCTGTCCTTGATGTACGCACATACGCCTCCTTTATATCGAAAGTTAGAGTGAAGATGGTATTGAGGAAATTGCAAGTCGGGTGACTCGGAGCTTTCAGAGGAGACTTGTGTTTCAGATAGAAACAAAATATCAGGTTGTAATTGTTCAACATGTTAGTGAATAGCATTAAGATTAGACCTGATACCGCGGATGTTGCAGTAAGAATCAGAAAGTTGATACTTCGATGACCGAGGTCGCTTGGGACCTGCCCTCCCGGACATCCGAATGGGACAGGATTTTACGTCCGGAATTTATAATCCTAGAAACCACAGCCATATTATTTTTTAATTTGGGACTTTTAATCCGATAGGAAGACAGTGAGAACGAGAAGGAAGAATAAGGATGAGAATAGATTAAGGATGATGGAAAAGATAACCGGCACCCCTTACCAAGCTCAGAAAATCGGAGACCCAATATTAAGGAGCCCAAGGTAAGGGTGCTGGTACCTCCCCGGCTGGCAAGGAGTATACATGCCTACCACCTACACTTAATAGTGTAATAGTGTAATCGACACATCACAATGTTTCCGAATATGTGCTGTCAATTTATGCTCAAGCTGTGCTCCAGGTTATCATATACGGATGGCTATATCAACCATTCCAGGGCCAAAGCCATCCGATACTATACCTTAATGCTCTAGTTGACACAACGTCATAATGTGCGCTCATTCTCTATCCAATGTCTGCACTAGCGTACACCAGTTTTTAACGACGGCATATCTACGGTAACCTATTTAGAGACAAAAATACCTGTAACGATTCTGTAGACAAAGCCGCTTAATATTTCTTACGGTTTTTATCAAATCTTTGTCTAAGATAATCTTTACAGTACCAAAAACTTCCCTGCACCTGACATTGTTGTAGTGGCTAAAAACTCATGTCACTAACTCATAATCTTACCTTGCATATTTTAAACATATCGTTAAAATCCTTTTAAGTCAAAAAATACTCTCGCTTACGAAACTCTTCTATCGTTGCAGAAGTTTCAATGATTTTGAAATGCCCAGTAACGATAATAATTTCTAATAAAGTGACAATACTTCTTGTGATTTAGAATATTTCGGCGACGCCTGTTTGGTACTAAGGCAGACGCACACGCGTATAAACGTACACGCACACGCACACACAATCACACAACACACAGCGCGCAATCACTCACAATCACTACACACGCGCGCGAACAACACAACACAACACACACACGCACACACACCACACACACAACTCACACCACTCAAACCACACACGCACACACACCACAACAACACTCACTCCACTCAACTCACATCACTACTCACACTCACATCACTCACACTCACCTCAACTACTACACTCACTCACTTACACACACTCAACGTGAATTTTGCGCAAAATTTAGGCAAAATTCTGCCCAGCATTCATAGTTCATACAATTTAGCATTGTGGAAACTAATTTGGCCGAGAACCCAACCAAATTGGTGAATAAATATAGATTTTGGGCAACAATTAGCCCAAATTTTGGCAAACGCTAACGAGGCACATAACCTAGCTCTTAATCGTCGAGACAAACTGTTTTGCCGCGGTTCAAACGTAACTGGGATATAAATTACACGGAGCAACATTCTTATCTTTTACTGCTTCCCTCTCCTAATTTTCGAAAATCTGTTATACTTTGCACAAATAGAGTATATAGAGTATCATATAGCAAAATCCAGAAGATGGTCTATGGAGGAGTTATAATATTGTGCACGGCTTTAGATATAAATTGTTTTTTTTTGTGTGAGCCACAACGAAGGACTAATTTGTAAGTGTCACAGTATGGAAGTAAAGTTATACATTTGCCCTTTTCCGTTAACGACCTTTCAGTCAAGAGTGTCATTAAAAGCTCATTAACAGTTTACCGGGCCTTTAAGATGCAATTAGAAGAGCAACTAAAAACGCACTCAAGTGAAGGTGTTCTAGTAATTCTATACACCAGAATTTGTAAACCATTTTTTATTCGACCGTTTAATAAACATTCATTTCTAGATGAACTCCCTCGGCGACGTAAGAGCATTTTTTATTGTTGACCTTGTGATATGTAGGTGTGGCTTCTGTAAGTTTTTAAATAATGCTTTCACATTAGGCTGTTTATTTTGATGTGTGTACACGGTAGAGAGTTAAATCTAAAAACATGATCTAGGTGTGGAACGAATTACGCATTAGTTGTATAACCTTAACTTAAGCCAAAGTATAACAACAATTATTAAAAGGCGTCAAATTGTAACATTAATAGCGGCTCCAAGTGTATAAACACTAAAACTGGGCCAACTTATAACATTTAATAAAAAAGCGATGATGTAATATACCATTCGTAATTGATCAAATAATTTAATTAATATAAAAAATTACCTTTTAATAATCGCTACTGCCGTCGGCTCATCGGTAGATGAATATAAATGGTTTCTAATAAATAGTTTAATTAACATACCTGAAATGCTAGTTGCTTCTTTTCTGCTTGATTCCAAAAATGTTATCAAAAAATTATGAAAAAAATAATAAATTCTCGAGCGCCATGTTGTCTTTCTTTTTTTTTATATATCTATCTAGGAACAACAAAACCTAGTTATTGAATACTATAAACAATTAACACAAATGAAAATAAAATAACAAGTTATACATAAGTTTATTTAATATATGTTTGAAAACGAAAAAAATTTAGAAGTCATAAACTAAATTATAAAAAACTTTACCTTTTAACGGTTCTGTACATACACTGTTACAGTACTATGAAGCAGAATGGTTCATATGGTGAGGTCAATGTCTTGCTTAGTTATCCTTAAAATATGGAATTTCCTTGAAGTTTAATTCGCCAAATTTATTTGTAAAAGAATGTAGAACTTGCGTTGTAAAGGTAACTCAAGTAAAACTTGCCATTTAAAATAATAGTACAGTTAAATATTGACTTATACGTGCCATTAAAGATTATTAAGTATACAAATTAAGTGATTAAAAAGGTGCGTACTTAAAAAATAAGTACGTAAAAAAAGTACTTAAAAAAAATACGTAAAAAAAAGTGCATACTTGAAAAGTAAGTACTTAAAAAAATAAAAGTGCCTAAAAAAAGCAAAGGTTTTAGTTTAAAATATAATGAGAAAAAAAATAACTTACCACCAAAATTCTGATGGCACCAAAATATAAAAAATTAAGTAAAAATCATGCTTATTGCTAACATTCAGCATTAAGTGAATTAGAAAAAAGCTTTCAGAATAACTCAAGTGTATTCCCCTAAAAGTCCTCACGCTTGCGCGAATACAATAATATAAATCCAATTTTTTTAAGAAAGGGAACTAAAACTGTTTATGTAATATTACACCCAAAAGATTTGTTCTAGGAAATGCCAATTAAATTGCCATTCTCAATTCTACATATTAATAATTAAAAACTTTTCTAATATTATGCCAAATAGATGAACGATTCTTAAATTAATGTACTTTTTAATACAACCACAAAAAAAGGTTGTTACAGTTGCAACTAGAGTGTGATTATGATTAGACTGGGCAGGGAGAAAGAAGATAAACGTAGTATAAACGTCCATAATTAAGGTAGAAAAATCGGTAGTTAACGATCTGAGAATGAGGTATGCAGAAGCTTTGAGCAGAAATTTGAATACGATTCCAATGACATTGAACTAGCAAATAAAAGCAGTGATATTAAAAGTACGTGAATGTCACCTTAAAGATACTGTTGTCAGTTTTACTGCAGATATATGTAAAAGAGCGACAGTGTGTAAGCAGATAGAAGCGCTTGGTATAGCAAAACTGAAAAAAAATTAGTATGCAAAATATAGACGCGTACATGGCAAATATTTCTGGTAAAAAAATGAGACGTAAAGGTGGTTTCATAAAGTGTGTACAATGAAAATGAAAGAAAGGAACGAAACAGTAAGAAGATAAATCGAGAAAGACTTTTTGGAAGTAGGTAAAAAAGGCAAAATGGGGTTAAAGAGATACAAAATAGTAAGAAAGATATAATAAGAGCTGAATACTAATTGAGCAAATGCCGGCACGTACATTTTGAAAAGTTGAGCGGAAGTGAGAGTAAAGTGCCTGAATAACGAAAGTAAGCATCACTGTAAACACAAAAGGAATAATTTATCTCAGGTGGACGTTTAAAACTTCATGTCGGATAGACGTTAATAGACATATAGATGCTATTTCCAAAGCCGCCCCCTTGTACAAAATACATTTATATTAAGAAACTTTAAAATTAATCGATATGTTGAAGGTCTACACGTAGGTATTCTGTGTTCAGTAGATGCTAACATACATCCACACATGAGCCGCACTACAAAGACAACACTAACACAGCACACTACACACACATACACATACACATGTACGAAAGACACAAGCTATCAAGCGCACACACTGACACACAACACAACTACACACACGCACATAAACACACAACAACAACTTACATCACTTACAGCAAGCACACACACACATCACACACACACACACACACACAAACTCACACACGACACACTACACACACACACGTACACACACACACTAACACAACACACACATACATACAACACACATGTACGACGCAACTACACAACATACACACACAGCACAACGACACACACACAGCACACACACACACACACAGCACAACACACACACACACACACACAACACACACACTACACACACGCATACACAACACGACACACCACACACACACAACCACAACACACACACACGACACACACACACGACACACACACACATCACACACACCAACACACACGACACACGCACACACACCACACACACACACGCACACCACACACACACGACCACACACGCACACACACACACACACACACGACACACACACACACCACACACACACCACACACGACACACAACGCACACACGCACACACACCACACAGCACACACACACACACACGACACATACAACACACAACACACACACACCACGACACAACAACGAACAACACACACACACGACACAAACCACAAAAAAAAAAAACACACACACACACACGCACACAGCAAAAAATGCCACCATCTATACCTATGTATATGCAGGTTGGAAGGTAATACAAATGTATGTAGGTTGGCATGTAAAAACATAAAAGTAACTACATGTAGATCTTAAAATATCGTTTAATTGTAATCTACGTGATTTTTTGATACGATTCAATACTAACATGAATGTATAATTTAAGAAGCAATTTTAAAACTTTATAATTTTTAAAGAAAGCTTAATTAAAATTATATATAGCATATTTTATAATGATATTTTATACAATTTCAGATAAATCACTGATTCTTTATATGATAATTCGGTAACTTAAATAAAAGAAGTAAACTGTTTAAATAGCTATAATTATTAGTATAATTTTTATTAGTAAATTAAATTTAACAATGTGTAAAGTGAAATCAGGACGCATATTAAATATAACATAAAACGTGTAGAGCAAAATCACTGATTACGGCTTTATTCCATTGATAATTCGGATAACTATACGAACATAGTTTAAAGAGTTAAAGCTGTTTAAATGAGTGATAATTAAGATATAAGTGGTATATTAGTATTAAATAAATTTAAAAAAGTAGTAATTAGTGAAAGTGCAGAGGTACTGATATAACAAATATAACACGGATAAAACGTAGTAAGAGGCAAGATTAACTATCGGTCAAAACTAATTGCAGAGATAGAGGTTATCGGAGGAACAACGAAAAGATTAACTATTCAATAATAAAATTATAAATGAGTTACAATACGAAAGAGATAGAGGGTCAAATAGTAGCGAAGAGAAGCATTAAAAAAGTGAAAAGTAATTAGGTCACCAGATAACGACAAGTATCGGTAGAACTAAAAATCAAGAAATGAGAATTAAAGGTAATCGAGAAATGATGGAAAAATTATGGAGAAAAAGAAAATACGGATGAAAATAAAGTTGAAAATGAGATGAGAAAGCATCGGACGTGAAAGAAGAAGTTAACAAGCAGAATAGATAGATTGGAAAACAAGTTAGAAAATATGGAAAAAGATAAAAAGAGATGCAATATAATAGTCAAAGGAGTAAAGTTCGACGAAGGAAAAAGAAGCAAGCGGCGAAGCAATTTCTAAACGACAAGTAGAAATAGCAAAGGAAAAGGAGAAGAGAACATAGCAACAGGTATGACCATTAGAGAAGTACCTGCACGAGAATTAAATTTGGTACATGGAATCTAAGGAGGTTAACGGGAAAGGAAGACGAAATAATAGGTAAAATGAACAAACTGGGGCTAGACTACTTAGGAATCACAGAAACAGAAAGAAAGGGAAGAGGTCTAACGAAACTACCAAAAGATTACTGGTTGTACTGGTCGGGAGTGAACGAAACAGAAAGAGGAAGAGAAGGAGTCAGACTAATAATTAAACCCCAGAAAATAGAAACGGTCACAAACGAAACTTTTGTGAACGAAAGAATAGTAACAGTTGAAATAAAACTTAATGAAAAGGAATGATACACGTTGATAGTAGCGTACAGTCCAAATGATAACGCACTAAAGGAAGAGAAGGATAAATTTTTCGAGGCACTACAGAGAGAATTAGATAACAGCAGAAATAAAACTATAATTATGTGAGGCCTTAACGGGAGAGTAGGAAATGTAAACACAGGGATAGAAAGAATTATGGGTACGCAAGGGGAACAGACAAGAAATAACAACGAGGACAGAATAATAGAACTATGCGTAGAAAACGATTTAATAATAGCAAATACGAAGTTCACCCACAGAGATATCCACAAATACATGAGAAGGCAGCAAACAGTAGAAGTCAATAATAAATTACTTCCTAGTAAGACAGGAAACGTGGAGCAAGATAAAGGACGTTAAAGTAAAGCGTGGTCCGGAAATAGGCAGTGACCACTATTTAGTAAAAATGGAAATAAACGACACCGCAGAAAAACAAGAGCAAAAAAGAAGAAAGGTTTTAAAAGAAAAGATTATGAGCCATAAGCTAAGAATGGAGGAAACAACAATAATATACCAACAAAACCTAGAGAAGAACTTAAAGCAGGAGTACGAAAGAAAAAGTACGGAAGAAAATTGGAAGCATCTAAAAACGAGTATCCTTCAAGCAGCGAAAAAGAGTTGTGGAATAGCGAAAATGGGAAATGACAAGAGAAAGACAACAGCATGGTGGAAAACTGAAATAAAAGAAAAAATGAAAACAAAAAAGATTAGATGGAAAAAATATCTACAATCTAGAAAAAGAGAGGATTACGGGGCATACAAAACAGCGATAAAAGAAGTCAAGAATATGGTAAAAGATGCAGAACAAGACTCATGCAGAGAATTTGGAATTAAAATGAAGGAAAAACATGTAGAAAACCAAAAACTATTTTATGGCACCCTAAAAAGACTAAGAGACAAGAAAACCATACTAAAAAAAATCGGATAAAATAGAAGCAGAACCAAAAAAGACAAACGAAACCGAAACGGACGCAGAGTATGAACGAAACCTAGAAAGGATAAAAATCACAAGCCTTCCTTGATGAAGCGATAAGAAAGTTGAAGTTAGGAAAAGCACCTGGCAAAGACGAGATAACAGCAGAAATGCTGAAGTACATGGGAGAAGCAAGTAAAAACACATTTCTACAGTTCCTGAACGAAATATTAAGAACAATGGAGATACCTTTAGACTGGCAAATAGGAGTTATAATGCCTCTTCTTAAAAAAGGTGATTGAAGAGAGTGCAAAAACTATTGGGGAATCACATTATTAAGTACTCCAGGAAAAGTGTTTACATCAATAATAGAGGCAAAAATTAGGGAAAAAATAGAAAAAACGATCAGCGACACTCAGTGCGGCTTCCGCAAAAACAGAGGAACACAAGACTTGATTTTCACAATGAGATAAATAAGTAAGAAAACCATTAATAAAGGTAGACAAGTACATGTATGCTTTGTGGATCTCGTGAAGGCCTTCGACAAGGTTAAAAGAGGGGACGTATGGAGGAGTCTACAAATCAGAGGGGTGGAAAACCCACTAATAGAAATAGTAAAGGCTTTATACCAAAAAACGTCAAACATAATAAAAACAAAAAACGAGGAATCAACAGAATTTGTGACAAATGACTGTCAGGATGTGCTAAGCTTTTCACACTAGTTCTAGATGATGCAATTACAAGCAAGGATCACTAATTTAGGATACTGGAAAGGAGAACAAACGACAGTCTCCGAAATATCGTTCGCCGATGACATGGTAATTATAGCAAGCTCCGAAGAAAACTTACAACACAACTTAAAAGTGTACAGGCAAGAACTACAAAAAATAAACATGACAATAAATACTGAAAAAACAAAAACAATGGTAATAAGTGCAGAAAGAGAAAATCATAGCATCAAGCTAGAAGGAATCCCATTGGAGCAGGTACCCAAATTCAAATACCTAGGAGTACAAATTAGCGAGGATGGAAAACTATACCACGAAATCAACGACAGAGTAGGATGCACTGGGAGACTATTCAACACAACAAAAAACATATTCTTTGGAAAAAGCGAAATACCAAGAGAAGTTAAAATCACAGTGTTTAAAAAGTAGTGGTGCCAACGTTAGTGTACGGTAGTGAATCGTGGACTGCAACAAATAAGCACAAATCCAGAGTCACCAGTGCGGAAATGAGATTCCTAAGGAAAATAGAAGGGAAAACCAGGAGAGACCAAATAAGAAACGAGACATTTAGAGACCGACTGAATACAAAAGCAGTGACAACAATAACTCAGGAGAGACAGCTGGGTTGGTTGGGTCATCTACTACGCATGGAGGAGAACAGAACAACAAAAAAGGTATACGAAACAAGAGAACTAGGAAAGAACAGAGTAGGCAGACCAAGAAAGAAATGGATAGAGGCAGTGAAGACAGCAGCGTTGGATAGGGGTTTAAACTGGAAAGAAGCCAGATGGATGGCCCAAAATCGAAACGTATTGAGGAAACTTTGCCACAAGAAACCAACAGACGTATAAACAATCCACAGCACACGACACGAAGAAATTAACAACAAGCCTTACACCTAACGGTAAAAAGGCATTGGATTAAGTTAAGTTAAGTTAATAGTACGTCATTGGAATTTGGTTCTCAGTTTGGTGTCTATATGCCCACCTGACATATGTCATTGTCATTGTTTTTACAATGTTGCCTATTTTCGTTATGAGCGTATTGAAAAGAGTTTGTATAATTATCGTAAACAAATTGTTATTAAAATTATTTAATTACATTGGTTTCCCCATGTAGGTTGAAAGATAGTGTGTTTTTCTACACCAGATATTTACTTCAGTTGAAAGCGATTTCACACTTTTACTTTAAAAATCGAATCTTCTTTTAAATGTTGCTTTTGCAAATCATCGTTGTGGGAGTGCTTGTCAGGATTATTAACGCTTTTTGTTTCTATTCCCTTCCTTCCATTTATTAAGGCAGGTGACATAACTAGTAAAACAAAGACAAATGTCTGTGAAATGTTTGCTGTGCATTTGTAAAACTTAGCCTTGTGTCGTTTAACAAGCTTGGCCATAAATCGTCATTTATTTTTTTATGTACATGGTTCTCGGTCGTTCGATTAACTTTATCTTGAACCTTTTAATGAACTCAGTCTTTGGTTGATAAATGAACATGATAGTGTTTCTTTTGGGTCGTTTGACGGTACAATAATTGAGGCAGCAACAGTTTTGCAATTAACATTATCTAAGATTGTACAAAATCTTGGTGGATCTACAAAAAGATATCGCTTTTTCAAAAACCTTAGCAACTTTCTCAGCATCAGCCACTTTCGGGAATTCTTCTTTCTCCACTACTCCACTATTTGACCTACTTGTTTTTAACCCTTACTTGCTAATATTTTAGTAGTTTTTGGTACAACTCTGATTATGAATGGTCATGATTATGAATGGTTTCCAGACTAAACTTCAATTTATCAGAAACTGGTCTTGGTTGGTCAAAAAAAAGTTGTAATAGGTTTCCAAATGGATAACTGTTTCTTTTTGAGAAACCTTTTAGAGCTAGTCTTCACATGTCATTTTATTTTCTTTATTTTACGGATGCTGAATTTGAAGTTTATCTACAAGTTCATAGGCTGTATCCCTGACATCTAATGGAGTAAGGCCATAAAAATTTGACTGAATTTCCAATAGATTGTCCACTTCTAACCTCTCATTGTACAAGGTGGCCAATTATATCTGGGAAACTATCCATCGTAGAGGCTTGCGTAAAAAAAAGTTTTACTAAAACGGCCAATACAAAAACCTGGAAAATATTTTCAAGTTTCTGAAATGGCCGCTATGGGGCGTAACTGCAATCTTGAATCTAAAAAAGTGATTTCTCTGTGAATTCTGCTATATTAACCTAATAAAAAAATAACTGATCTTTAAAGTCGAGGATAATCTGAACTTTCCTTTGTTTGGCGCTTTTTGACGTATGTCTAAAAATAATGTGGTGGGGGGTATTCAAAGGTTTCATTAAATAACCCCCTGTATCTTCGAAACGCCTAAGCCGATTTTAACAAACTTGGGCGCGTATGAATATTTGAAGTTTTGTTAGTTTCACATGTCGTCGCTAGAGAGCTTTGTTCGACATTCCGACAAAAACGGTTAATTTTTGCAAAAAAATTAAATACATTGGTATGACTTTTTTTTCATGAACAAGTAGCTAAATGATGCCTAAACAAGCTCGAGAAAACCGCATCTCGATATCTTATTCCAAACCTAAAATATCGCTCAAAGAAGACTTTATACGAAAATCCCTTATATTTTTATGTTTTTTAACTATATTTTTCTGGAATTGTTTCTATTGTATAAGTGGTAGCCCTAGAAAGGTCCGACTTAAAGGAGGAAGATTTTAATCCCCAGTAAATGCTCGAAATGCTGACCATCACGCTCTATGCATTGCTGAAGCCTCTAATGGGTAGACAAAACTGCAGCTTCAATTTCGGCTCTCGGTATGTTACGTATTGCGTTACGAATTCGGTTTTTCATACCTTCTCTAGTAGTAGGTTGAGTCCGAAACACGATGTCCTTTAAACGCCCATCGAGGCAAGTTAAGTCAGGCGATCGCGGAGGCCATGGAAACAGACTTCCTCTTCCAATCCACCGCTGTTGAAATACTGCATTAATATGCTCCCGCACATTAATAGCAAAATGTGCTGGGCAACCATCCAACTGCAAGAACAATTTTTGCCTTGTTCCCAGAAGCACATCTTCCAACAACAACGGTAATTGATTGGCCAAAAGGTCAAGAAATACATTGCCATTTAGGGGTTGCTCGAAAAAATATGGCCCAATAATTCTGCCTCCTAGTATGCTACACCATACACTCCAACGTCCTTGGCGTTGAACCTCACGCAACCAATGGGGATTTTGTGCAGACCAATGATGCATCTTGTGCAGATTGACTCTCCCGTCACTACTGAAGGTGACTTCATCCGTCTAAAAAATTTGAAATAAAAATTCTCTATTTTCGCGTATCATGCCTAACATCCAATGACAATAGTCTAACCTTCGATCAAAATCTTCCTCTTTCAAGGCCTGATGCAAAACGACATGATATGGGTGCATTCTTAAAGTAATTAAAAAAAGTTTAAACGAATACCTATATATTTTGATGACCATTAGAACTTACCTATGGTTCTTCAAAATATTTTGAAGCGTTGTCCGTGATATGCGCAACTCACTGGATAATACTCTTGTGCTAACATGAGGATTTCCTTCAATATAGCGCAGTACACGGTTAACATTTTCTTGTGTTCTTCCAATTCTTTGCCGTTGAGACGTAGGCCGAAAACTACCATTGGCTTGTAAGCTCGCCACTAATCGGGGAGAAACTCTTACATCGCAAGGACGCCGATTTGGATATCCAGGCTCGTAAACTCTTTTAGCTATTGCGGCATTCTGAAAACACTTAAAATAAACCGCAAGCATATCAACAGCTTCATTATTCGTAAAACGCATTTTGAAAGCACAAAAAATTGCTCAAAGTAACGCGAAAGTATTAACTATTGACAATTTGAGGATTATGTATGTTTTGTTTAGGTATCTGTTTCCATTGCCTGCTTCTATTAATTGTATTTTTCGTGTACATCCATAGTGAATATGCATTTAAACAAACAAAAAATAGGCCTTTCGTATAACTTTTAGCATTGCTTACTTGCCCGTAGTAATTTCAAAAAGGGTGATTTTATTCTGGTGAATAAATTTACAAACATTTAAAATCGCAATTTCTAGGTAACCTATTCAGAGCCGAAATTGAAGCTGCAGTTTTGTCTACCCATAAGAGGCCTCAGCAATGCACAGAGTGACGGTTAGCATTTCGAGCATTTACGGGGGCATTAAAAACCTTCCTCCTTTAAATTGGTCCTTTTTAGGGCCACAACTTACATAATAGAAACAATTCCAGAAAAATATAGTTAAAAAAAATAAAAATTTAAGGGATTTTTGTATAAAGTTTTCTTTGGCCGATATTTTAGGTTAGGAACAAGATATCGAGATGCGGTTTTCGCGAGCTTGTTTAGGCGTCATTTAGCTACTTGTTCATGGAAAAAGTCAGACTAATGCATTTAATTTTTGGCGAAAATTAACCGTTTCTGTCGGAATGTCGAACAAGGCCCTTTAGCGACGACATGTGAAACTAACAAAACTTCAAATATTATAACATTTCAACGCGTCCAAGTTTGTTAAAATCGGCTTAGCCGTTTCGAAGATACAGGGGGTTATTTAAGGAAACTTTTGAATACCCCCCACCACTTTATTTCTAGACATACGTCAAAAAGTGCCAAACAAAAAAAGGTCAGATTGTCCTCGACTTTAAACGTCAGTTATTTTTTTATTAGGTTAATATAGCAGAATTTACAGAAAAATCACTTTTTTAGATTCAAGACTGCAGTTACGCCCCCTAGCGGCCATTTTAGAAACTTGAAAATATTTTCTAGGTTTTTGTATTGGCCGTTTTAGTTATAACTTTTTTTTGCGCAAGCCTCTACAATGGATAGTTTCCCAGATACAGTACCTCGCATTCTTAGTTGGCCACCCTGTACACGGAAAATATAGAATCGTAGAGGTATTTCTAAATGTTAAGAACTGTGACCTTCATATGCGCAAAAGACAAAAATGAATTAGTACATAAATTATCACCTTTTATAAAAACGTAGTCACTTTTTTAGTAGTTATTGTAATGAGCGTTCTTTACGTGTTCCTAAACAGATTTGAGGTTATCTAGGGACTAGGGATTATTCATTACTAAAAATTAACAAACTTTAAGATCGTAATAGCTTCCAAATTACCTTCACAAAAGGATTTCTCATTTGTATTTATGTTGTTAAACATGCAAAATTATTACTAAATGTTATTTAAAATAAATTTTATTTATTAGTTGTGATAATTAATATGCTTATTGTTTTAACTTTAAAGTAGTAGTAAAGTTATATTATTCATAGTTTTTGATCATTCCAGTTGGTTTTAGTTTACATTAGCAATGCAATTACTTTGTAGGAATACAAAATGAGTAAGAGTAAATATTTTAAGTTCCGAATGAGTTTTCCTTTTTGTTATTCCTGATTATACTTGCAGTAAATGCAAAACAATAATTCCTGCTAACTGAACTAAAAACTTTTTTGTTGGTGAAATATAGAATATCCATGATTAAAAAACTTTAATTTAATTGCTATTTGTTTACGTATTTGCATCATAGATATCTTACTTAATAAGTAGATAGCCAGAGCATATGAGCTGCGCGTTTAAAATACGAGACAAATTGAACATTTAAATATTAACAATGAATGAAGTAAATTTCATTCACTGTTGATACAGAAATCATTTGTGCATATTAGATGACAAGAATACTAAATATAATAATAGGATCGTTTTTACGTATTAATGTAAGAAAAGCATTTGTGCATCTTCTAAAGGTTCAAATTAATTAACTTTGATTAAATAAGTATAACGCTTTGATTTATTTTTGTTATTAACCATTACGAATACTAAAAGCTTTAATATTGAAAAAAGTAATTTCAATAAAGTTGCATATTACATGTCTTAAGCAAATCAAATTGAATATAAATTTGTTAATTGAAAACAATAATCATTTCTTTTAATAAACAAGTTAGCCGGCGCAATCAAATAAAAAAGGGATTTTGGTGAAGCAAATATCGAGTTCATTTCCTCAATCTGAAACCTGATAGCAAGTAAAGTAATTCGTGAATGATATCTTTACAAATTGAAACTACCCAAATTGGATTAAAAGGTAACCATTTTAAATTCTCACAAAAACAATGTAAATTTTCATTAAAGCATTTTGAAGCTATTAAGAATTGTAGAAGAACCTACAATTTATTCTATGTAGCGAGTGTAAATAAATAAAAGGAATAAGCAATATGTATACGTCCGTTGCAAATCGTACTCTGGGGTAATAGTACTTTGGTATAAAAATTATTTAAAATCCAGAAAAAGGTTATTCGGATAATAACACGAAGTCGGTACAACGAGCATTGTAAAACCACTTTTTTAAAAATTAGAAATATTATCTTTACCCTGTTGTAATATCTTAGAATATTTAATACTAATTAAGAAAATATGTTCTTAAGGCAACGCTACCCATCATACAGACGTACGTACATATGGCACCAGACACCGAAATGATCTTCGCTTGCCCTCGTGTAGACCCACAAACTCACAAGCGATAAAAATATTTAACATTTTACCGGACTCATACAAAATCAAAAGCGTTTCCTTAAGATTGTTTAAAATAAAAATACGAAGAATATTTTTAGAACATCGCTTTTACTCTGTTACTTCTGTTTTACCATTCATAAATAACGAAACTTGAAATTATTGTTTAAATGGTATACATATGTTATTTGTTCTTTATAATAGTTTCTTGTATTTTATATGTATATTTATATGATCGTGACAATTGTGTACATTTTAAGAGGATACTTTAAAATAGAGCAAGAAGATAAACAAAGCTACGTGACGTCATCATGGCTATTGATGCAATTGTGGTGTATGCAGGTGATGCAGTTTTACTGAGCGAAAATGCGAGGAATCGGCAAATAATGCTGAGAAAGCTTGATGAAGCCTGTGAAAGTGTGCATCTAAAGGTACACGTGAGCAAAATAAAAGTGGAAGTGTTTAATCGTAAACATAAAAAAGAAAGTGTTGTGCTTACCCTGCATGATGAGATAAGAATAAGTTGGTGAGTTTGTCTATTTTCGTGTTTGTAATGGTACACTTATATTTGCATAAGGATGAGCAGTTTTCTTGATTTTCCAATTTTATCGTCAATAGTGTCATAATGAATAGTGGCGATGCACGTGAAAGGTACAGTTGACACCCCACATGTGATATTTCGGTGAGTGGCCACTGTACCTTCAGTTACGAAATTATTAGGTATTGGTAGTCGCCACAATTTCTCGCAAAAAGCTTACTGATAAACAAATAGGCAAGACTTCCTCAGAAGTAATGAGAAATGCAATTCGTGATGTAACTATAATGGGTTTATCTCTGCAAAAGTCAAGTATAAAATATAACATACCTGGAACAACATTAAGACGATACTATGAACAACGCAAGAACAGAGAAGACGAAACTGTTTACAACTCTTCTTTGTTGAAAGGAACACCAAGATTGGCTCCCAACTACAACGTTAATCAAACATTTAACATTTAAAAAGGAAGAGTATTCCATGCAGATTATAGTTTAATGGTTTCATGAAAAGAAATAAATAAACCTAAATAAACTTATAATGTAGACGAGACGAAACTAACCACAGTCCTGTGAATTGGTAAGGTAATTGCCACAAAACGCCAAAAGAAAGTCGGCCAAATAACAACTGACTGTGTGTCAGCATCAATGCCATTCGTAACAACATTCCTCGCCTTTTTGTATTCCCAATAATGTACTTTAAAGCTCATATGGTCAAAATACACCACTGTGAACAGTAGGAAGTACATCTCCTTCAGGGTGGATGACTGGTAATATTGCTAGCTAAATCATTTCATCGCAGCAGAAGAGTAACCAGGGTTACTAATGATGGATAACCATATTACATTATATTTTGGAAAAATCTTGTCCATTAGCATTCAATTTTTTCTGGATTTAGCTTTTCAGGAATTTGCCCCATCAATGACAACATTTTCAGCGATGATGACTTCCGGACAGCATCTGTCTCAGATGAAATTTCCAACCAGACATTGTTACACAAGAGGCATTTATTTGCCCACAAGTTCTAAAACCATTTCTCACTGCAACCAGCCTGCTCCAGCAAGAAGTAAAAAAAATACAACAGAAATATTGACTGAGAATCATGTAATAGAAAGCTCGAAAATCATGTTTGAAGCACTATCCAGTGGTCAAGCGAAAGATTTGTGATGATCAAGGAAATGCAACTGTTTTTGAAGAAACGATACACGAAGTAGGAAAACAGATAACACATTTACTAAGGATGACGAGTCTGATACGGAATGGGACAAGTGGCCGCCGCCAACTGGCCGCTGCCAACTGGCCGCTGCCGACTGGCCGCCCGGACAACTGGCCGCGGGGACAACTGGCCGCCGGGACCACTGGACGGCGGGACAACTGGCCGCCGGCGTCGGCCGCTACAACTAAAAGTTTATTAATAATATACTAGCGAATACTTCTAAAAAACGTAGTCTTGTTATTTTAAAGTATACTTATAATTGCACATATAATAATAATAATAGTTGTATAAATAGAACGCTTTAAGCATATGATAAATGAGTTTGGGGGTAAAACTAATTGTTCTTTGTCTTTTAGCAATTAGTGAACGGCAATAAACATGCCATTAACATTCTACAATAACAGCATACCGATCGCCTAAACTACTTATTTGTGAAAATGTTCCGTTAATCGTTATAAAATAAAACCTTAGATAAATTAGTATAAATTAAAAAACTTATATTATTTAGATGTGATATACATACATGCGTTAATTGTTAAATTGCATATTATGTAAATATTGTAGATTTATGCACTTTGTAAATATTTTATTAGAGTTTTACTTCACTGTATGTTTCTTTCTTTTCAATAAATAAAACTACCCCTTTGCAAGTATTGGAAGTCAATTGGTACCGGCGCGGCTGCGGCCAGTTGTCCCGGCGCCAGTTGTCCCGGCGGCCACTTGTCTGGCGCCCAGTCGACAGCGGCCAGTTGGCAGCGGCCAGTTGGCGGCGGCCACTTGTCCTAAACCGGTCTGATAGCACCAATTTCGTAAGTAACTCGGGCACACCACACGATGGTATAGCTATGGTTAATTTCGATAATATTAATGTCGACTCTTTCGTTTTAATAAAATTTTGTACAAAGAAAGCGATGAAACATGTTGTACATGAGTTCAACATAACGTTTCTTCGACGACATGGAATTAATTTTATTTATTGTGTTGTACCAGACACTGGTAATGCTCCGTTGGAGGATACTATCCTACAGCTATCGAAACCGACAGAAGTAACGGGCTCACACACATACAAGTCGTTAGTTTTATTTAATTTTAATGCAATTATGTGAAAAAAGCTCGAGACAAATGGATTGAAAATTTAGAGCTTTTTTCCAATTTCAATGAATCGTAGGAGTTTATCAACGATGTGGAGCTTTCATTGGAAGAATACTTAACAAAATGCCGAAAATAGTTTTGTGGACTAACATCAGAAGCTATTAGGAGAATATCATTTGGTTATGCTGTAAAAAATAACCTGAAAGTGCCAGAAAGGTCTCAGCTCACCGCAAAAAGCAAAAAAGTTCACAAAAAAATGTATATCCTTTGATAATTAAAAGAAGAGAAAGTTGAATTCAAAGGCAGTCCAGCATACTGTATTTAAAAGTTTCTGGAAACTATGTTGGTAAACTAACAAAAAAATTAGTGATGGCTACGAAGTGACATTTTTGAAGTACCATGTTGTGTCTAACCGGTTCTCTGTAACTGATAAGCAGAACGTCTTTGTTTCTTGGAAAATTGCCGCGTTCTTTGAAGGCTAACCGTGAAAGATTCAAACATATGTTATACTTTAGCAGAGACGTTGCAGCATGTCACCTTCATTACCTCGGAGCATTTTCCTTTGTCGTATGTTATACATCAATTAAAGTTTTTAGCATCTAATATTTTTTTATTGTGAGGTTAAACTCACCTCCTACTTTTGTTCATTACCTCCCTTTGCCTTGTCTCCGCACTTCCTCCGAATAGGAAGAGCGTTTGCAGTTCTTGGAGAAAGAAAAAATTCTGACCTTAAAATGTTGTTGGAACATAGTAAAAGTTGCACCAATCCCTAAATAATTTAATTGACCTATATCAAAAAAAAGTGTTATGTAAAGTGTCCAATGTGAACAAGCTCTCCCCTATAATCTTAAAATTTTGTTTCAACTTACCTCATTGTTTCGACGTATTGAATTTTTACACCCCTTCAAAATTAAATAAAGAACACAAAAGTTGTTCTTTTACGATTAGGGAGCACTGTGATCAGAACTTTCAAAGCAGATGATAGTCACGCATCTCTTCTGCAGGAAGTTCAGAATTTGCTTCGAAAAAGAGAATTTTCCTAATGGTTCTTGGGTCAAGTAATAAATGACATTTCTTACTCTCCAAAGGTGATTTGGACTGACGAAGGATCCTTCGCCCACGCTGGTGTCTTTAATTAGCAAAATCAATTTTCGTAGTTGGGGTTTATGCGACGACTCAGTCATTGGTCGATATTTTCTGCTTCCGTGACTGATTCTCCAGCATTCCTTATTTTTTTAAAAAATGGTTTTGAATTAGTTTTATATCACTGTAAAGAGCCAGCCGCCTTTATTAATTTTTTTTTTAATTAATTATTTGCTAATTACCCTGTTTAATTAAAATTTACAGCAATCATCAAATAATGAATTTATAGCCCCCCGCCGTAAATTTCAAAAACGTTAAGAACGTTAAGAGTTTTCTTACATCAGAGTCCCCGCCTTAATTCCGCCAATCACAGTATTATAATCCCGACCAGAAGCCGTCTCCTCCCTCCGCGGATTCTAAATAAAACCGTGAGACGCGCTACAGTCACTCTCGTTCTGTTGGGTCAACTCGACTCATTCCCCTGGGTCTCTTTGGAAACTCAGCCCTGTTCCTGTTCACTCTCATTCCGATGGTTCTCTTTCGAGATCCCAGTCCCACCAGCTCTTATCTTATACACCAGGGTTTGCTACTGCCTCAATCTACGGTCACCTGCATGTAAATTAAACATACAACAAGAGTGACACGTCGGGCAAAACACGGTGTAGTTGTTTACTTGCCCCATTAGATAGAAAGATTCTCGCCTAAATTTGGTCAATCTCCAGGGTATCAACTAAACAGCGCAACGGGTGTTTGCACAGATTCTTGTAATTGATACTCCACCTACACACCGCAACCGAAGTGCTGGAAGCCGACAGGTTGAAAGCAACAAGCCGCCCGCAATTAGATCATGTTTCCGTTACCCAGTTTCGTAAATTACGAACCCAGTACGTAACAGTGAGTATTACATTTCAATCTCGCTAAACGTAATAAACCGATTTCCTACCCGCTCACTTATCTAGAGATATCCAGAGGATAGCAACATTCTGATTTAACATCTTTGTTAAATGCTATCAGCCTGTTTATTTAACAGTGCTGAATACCGAAAGGTCTCGAAGAGTTAAAGGTCTTACGCCGTTCCTAGGCTAAGAGAAAACCTTACTTCTTAACGGTCCTGAACCTGTATCCGATCCTAATCGCTTATTGCGATAATCCAGACTTGCAGGAGAGATCCTTCTTCAAGTCAACCGTACCTGTAAAACGTTTGCTTTATCCTGCACTTGAAACTCTTTAAACTAAGTCGTTCCTAAAGGTTTAAATACCTTATCATTGTTATTATTGAAACCGGCCCCGACTTAGAGCCACCCCAGGTAGCTACTATTAACGCTGTTGAAACCAGAATCGCGCCGAGCTACTAAGCGGCCAGCTCCTTAAGCGTGCCCGCACCCAGAATACAATACGAAAGTATTCATTTCCAACTTCAAAGAGTTTAATAACTAGTAAATACGACCAATTCCGTTTTGCTCAAACTTCCGCCATTTACCTAAGGGTAATTAAAAATATATTATTCCACCGTAATTAATAACCTACTGTAAATAGATAATTACTTAACAAAAACCCTGTAAATATTGTTTAGTTTCTTTAAAATTCAATTTCATAAAAGTTATAGGTATAAAAGTTGGATTTCATAAAGCGTCACCCTTGCTATGATATCGACGAACACAAGCCATCACAGTCATAATAAAATATTTATTTATTTTAAATACATTATTTTAACTAAAATGCAACAATATAATTAACGATTAGTTGTTTTGAATGTGTAAACACCTTGCTAACCGTATTTTCACAGAAAACCTAAAGACTAGAGCTGTCTGAGGATCACCACCGACCACTTCCGAAACAACAGCGCCCATCCGAAGACAAATCAACCAGGTCCCGATCCAGTACAAGCTGCATTATTTATAAAATACCTTTCCGTTTCTTTGTTTCTATTTTGGTTGTACGATAGTTTTAAGCATAAATATTTAGGGGTATAAATAACAGGCATAATATACGTCTAAAATCCTTACAAGTATATTTCTCAGTGAGGATAAAGCTGATAAGAGTGATCAGCCCCAGTAACAACGAACAGCTCTCCTTTTTATATAATTAAATACTGCTTGAGCTAGACCGAGGAAAATTAAAGTAAGCGAAAGCAACTTACATGGCATCCCTTTAAGTAATAGAGCAATTGGACGGGTGTCCTGCTTATTATACTTTACCAGTCCGACGATGGCTGTACCATAATTTTCCCGGGAAAGGGATTGGTCGCTGTGAAGGCTTTATTTTTTGTATAGAGAACAATGAGAAAAACAAGTTTATACGAAACCGATCAACAACAAAACTAATCTCCAGAAAAGAATTGTTCGAGCAGCTCAAGAAATCACACCAGTGCAGTACCGCGCAGCTGCGTAATCCTATGTGAATCTTTGAAACATAACCATTTTGTTATAAAATAATAAACCTAGTAATTGAGACGAGTTTTCTTCCCATTTTTTTTTAATTTTTCTTACTACTCTTACAAGAAATACATTATTATTACTTTAAACAAAATGATAACTGTCTAAAAGTAGTACACTACATTGGTTTGGTCACATCAAAATAATGTACAACGAAAGATTAACAAAGCAAATTTACGTGGGTGAAATTGGATGTAAGGCCAGGTCAGGTAAGCCGCGTACAACTTGGCTGAATTCAGTAGAATGTATGTTAAAAGAAAGAAAGATAAGGAGCTTTAAAAATAAGAGGACATGTGAGAGACCATGTATGCAGGGATAGGAAAGCATGGAGAAGAATTTCAAAGTAAACGAGGCAGGGATTGCTTTGCCTACCTCGTAAGGGAATGGAGTGAATGTTATGTTACGTCTAAATAACTTTCTCTGAATTTTATTAAGACTCTATTAACAAGAATTCGACTTAATAGTTTTTTCTTTGACTTGATTTTTATCTAAAACCGTTAAAATTAAGAGAATTTTACACGAGTCATTTTTTCTATGCGATAAATAAAGGAATAAATAGGATATTTTAAAGATTGGAATAAAAAACCGCTGCTGAATTAACTGCCATAAAGCTTTCTCATATATGTAAATAAATAACTTCAAAGCCCACAATACCTGAATTTGAGTCATATCGGTTCTTAAACACCATAATTCCCCATTTTTGATCCACCACTTTGAATTTTTTAGTTTTGACAAATGATTTATTCTTAGCGATCTTAAAAAGCCCCTATACCCGACTTTTAACAAAATTTTGCACCCTAAAAACTGTACGCCACTGGCAGTTTTTAATTTTTTTTTTATTTAGATAATGTTTTACAAATTAACAAAGTTGCAAAATTGATCCCACAGTACCTGAATTTTAGTCATATCGGATTTTAAACACGCTAATCCGCCATTTTGAATTTTTTAGTTTTGATAAATGATTTATACTTAGTGATTTTTAAAACCCCAACACCCGGCTTTCAAAAAAATCGGTTGGTAAATTAAATAAAAACGATAATCCCCCATTTGTGATCCGCCATTTTTAATTTTTTAATTTTGACAAATGATTTATACTTAACTATCTTAAAAATTCCCAATGCCCTACTTTAAAAAAAATCGATTGATAAATTTTGTGCCCTAAAAACGGCACGCCACTGGTTATTATATATTTTTTATTTTGAAATTATATAAAAAAGTATTAGTTTGGTTTTTTAATTATGTAACTTTTTAAAATTTGAAGCAATGAATCTTTTTGGTATTCTAATCCCCTGAAAATGTCCCGCCATTGGCTCGATTTTGCTCATTAAGGCCTTTCGAACGGTAGCCAAAGACTTTAAATCGAAGAGGGCGGTGCACTGTTTTAATATTACAGTAAGAAAACGGAAAAGGATAGTCACATCGTGATAAATTTATTACTTCTAGACGACCTGTGATTTATGCTCAAAATACGGTTACCTGTTGACACTTCCCAATCATGTCCACATGGTTTTTGTTCATTAATTGAGACCATAGATATCTTTCTTAAATGACTAGATAAACAACCCTTGAAACCATGTATGATCCGAATTGAAACTGCGCATGGGGGTATTAGGAATTGCGCACTAGTGAATACTGTACTGTGTAAACATAAGCCGCCGTGTGCAAGAAGGCAAATAGTTGTAATTATATAATTATTTGTGACCTCACTTGAAAAATTGTAGATTTTCTTTTAATTTTTTGCTGTCATTTTGACAAAAAGGCACTATGCAGCGTCTCATATTTCACTTCCACTAACAGTAAACTCGAAAAGCGCGAAAAACCGAGGTTAGAGAAACGATTTTTGACAATTACAATTGATATCAAAAATTGAACTTGGCAATTCTAATGATAAGACAGCGCATGTCCGATTAACCCCAACTTGTAAATTTTCGATCTTATTGAAATGTTCAATTTGTCTCGTATTTTAAACGCGCTGCTCATATGCTCTGACTATCTATTTATTAAGTAAGACATCTATGATTGAGACAGGTCGAGTTAGGGAAACTAAGTTTTACTTAAAATTAACCATTGTAATAATTTAAGCGTTTATTCTAAAATTCTGATTTTTTGCATACCGATACGGGAATATGAGCGCTTCTAATAGCAATTCAGGAATTTTGAAAATGTGTACTGTTTTCTTTAGAACAAAGTTGAACAAATAAGATTATCAAAATCATGCATCCAAAACTTCATCTGCGGCGAGCTATGTGAATTATTGAATAGTAATAACGTCGATGCTTCATATTTTGAACACGTTTATTTTAATTAAGTACCATATTTACTAAATTAAACGTTTACGATTTTAAAAATTACATTTTAGAAAATGCGGTTTTGTAATCCTTTTAGGAAAAGCACCACTACTTTATATTTATAGATATTCTTAGTTTATTTCTAGATATAAGGCTTACGCATTTCTAGAAAAGTATGGCACCGAGAGCGGCTAGTGACGTTTTTGGCAACAGCGCGCGTTTTAAGGCTAGCGGATGAAAATTCATATTTCTGGAACTACTGAAGTTAGAGTTAACTTTCGACGCTTTCTGGCTACATTTTACTCGACATATATGTATAGAAATTTTTAATAATTCACATAACTAGCCGCAGGGTGAAGTTTTGGATGCACAATTTTGATAATTTTATTTTTTCAACTTTATTTTAAAAAAACTGTAAACATTTTCAAAATTATTATAAGTTTTTGTTATGAACGAATAAGTTCAAAGGTAAATATCTAATTAAAAATTTTTAATTTTCAAAATTCCTTAATTGCTATTAGAAACGCTCATATTTGAGGTATATGTGTGCAAAAAATCAGAATTTCATATTAAAAGCTAAATTGTTACCATTAAAAATTATTATTAATTTTATTAAATACATAAATAAAAATTATTATTAATTTTATTAAATACATAAATAAAAAGTTTACCTCGAGTAGGGTTCGAACCTACGACCTGTACTTTGCTAGAGTACTGCGCTAACCAACTGCGCCATCAAGGTTCAAGCCCCAATCGATGTAAATTTTGTCTTTATGTATGTAGAACTGATGTAAATTCTAAATATAATGAGATTACAGTCAAATTACTTATATTCATGGAATGTGAGCCTGCAATATCGCAAGGATTCACACATACCAAAGAAACTTGACTAATATTAAATTGGTTAATGTTAAGAAAAACGTAGCGATTTTACTCCACTATTTGGCAGTGTTGTCTGCAGGAACAAAAAACATTTAAACATCCCTAGTATTCACAATGAAATAATTCAATTTATTATTAAGGTAAAAATTATTTTTCATATATTAATTATGAGTTCACTTTTTAATCAACTACGAAAGTATTTTCTAACCACCATTCTTTTAAGTTACTCCTTGAATAAATTACTTGCAATTCTGTTTTTAGTTTATCTTGTAAATATATTAAAAACTACTTTTAGTAGAAAAAGATTTGTGTAAAATCAAATATCTCATAAATGTCGACATGGTAAATGTGAACATTCGCCACTTCCGGTAGTTTCTAAAAGTGCACATGGTCCGAGAAGTTGAGGGCGGATTCATAAGCTCCAACCGGATTCTCTTCGTAACACGTTTCATGATATACCTTCCGTGGAGAGTTTAAATTTTATTAACATCGTTTTGTTAATTTTTCTAGGTTATTATTAACAATATATAAATAAGTTATTTAGAAAAATATCATTTAATGGAGTGATGGTTGGGAAAATCTATTTTTACAAAAAAAATTGTTAATTTTTTATTTAAACCATTTTTTGTAAATATAACGCTATGAATCCCTTCAGGTATTTGATTTTTATGTACGGTATGAGAATAAATGAAATCCGGGGCACCTTGCCGCAATTTTGTTTTCTGTGACGTCACAAGCGCCGCCCACTTTTGACCTTGGCAATTCCCCAAGACCTGCCATGTGGCTGATCTCGGTTTGACCATGGGAATTTTCGATGACGTAATCCGGGCTGGGTATGTCCGATGTAATTCGACCTGGAAATTTCCGATAATGTAATTCAGGGCAGGGGAATTTCCAATGGCCTCGCCTTTCACTTTTGACCTTGATAAAGTGGTTAACCTTGAAAAACAGGGTTACCTTGAGAAAGTTGTTTGCCTTGAGAAACAGGTTGGCCTTGGGCAGCCTAACCTAGCAGGCGGGAAATTTTAAGTTTGAATAAGGAACCCGAATGCTATCTCATAAGACAGGTCTTCTGGGACTTGTGTTAGGTCTGTGTCCATCTTGTTGTGACCCCTTGACTGGAAATAGTATTCGAATAAGGGGGCCCTAATCCTAACTTGTAAGATAGCTATAAGAACTCGTGTCAGGGTCTGCACCCTCTTGATGTAGCTCCTTGACTGGAAATTTTTTAATTTGTGGCGCCATCTAGTGGTGTATGGACTAATGACTATTTTCTGTAATAAAGGTGGCGCCACCTAGCGGTATATTAACAAGGACTAATTAGCGTTTTGTTTGCGGCTCCATCTAGTGGTGTATGCACTAATGAATGTTTTCTGCAATCTCAGTGTGTCCTCCACTATAGTGGTGTATTTCAGGGTAAATGCGGTTTTGTTTGTGATGCCAGCTGGTAGCATACGGACTAATAAATGTTTTCTGTAGAGTCTGGTTTTATTAATTAACTGCTTATCTAAGACCGTATACTCTAGAACATTCACAAAAGTGCTTTTAAGATGGGACTTAAAATTATTTTCGCTATGTATTACCTAATTACATTTGTTACTTGAAGAGTGTTTTTAAGATGAGACTTAAAATAATTTTCCGCTACCACCTTAGTTTGTAACAAGCTAAGTAAATTACGGTTTAATTGCTCGATGTTCACAATGCAAAAAAACAGTCGCATATAATATACAATATCTTATACACTATGTAGCGTGAAAATGACATTTACAATAACTGTCTCTTGCGTCAGATTACGTGAAAAATTTGGCATAAAACATAGTTATAAAACAAGCGTCTATGTCGACGAGCCCGATATAAATAAATAGGTTCTAACTTAAACTGATATGTACAGTTCGTGAAAAAATGAGAAGGAAAAGGCCACGTATTTCATTCCCTCCCTAAGGGAGAAGGCGGGCTGATCGAGCTTTCCGAGCTCCTTCAGCCACAATCATGGATTCCCAGCATACATACATACGTTACGTATATATGCATGGTGAGATTAAGGATGGGTATGGTCAGGATAGGATCGGAAGGAACGAAGTTAGGGTTCTGAGGGGGAAAATACTACCCCAGCATTGACCTAAGCAGCCGCACATGGTGTGCATATACGCAGTGACCATGCCGCTACATGTGTATGAGGAAAACCCCCTGAAAAAAGCACATACAAGGTAGACGGTAACGGGAATCGAACCCATTACATCCCGAATGCTAAGCAGGTCGTGTCACCACTACGCTACCAGCTCGTTGTACAGTTCGTGAAGATAATAACACAAGTCCTAATCTAAAAAATAAAATAATACAAGTCACACAAGTGGTTAAGCATACAAATTAGTACAAAAAGTGAGTTTTAAAAATGATTTCACTGCGAAACCAGTCAACATTCAATGACTGTACAAAATTACTTTTAAATGATTTGAACCTTGACGTTGTAAAATTTATATATACAATAAGCTATTTTTGTGAAATACAATTATTATTAAACAGTTATACAACTTCCTTAGAATGATTTGGAAAATGGTAATCACCCACTCATTAACATCATGTTAAAATAACGTACTTACAAGTACTTTTAAAATTCTACTGCTGCTAAATACCTTAAGGTTTAAATTAAATATTAGTCTAAATAATAATAATTTATACCGTGGTGTTTTTTTATATAGGCAGATTCTCTTTCTAAGCAACCAGCACCTATACATTCAAAAGGATGGATAATTTATCTGTATGTTCAATTACGCTCATGTACTTCATGTTATATGGACTTTTACTAGTTGAAGTTAATAGCCATGATAAATAAATACTTTAAATTTCTAATCTGAAATAAGAGTGACGTAATTTAGCTTATTTGAAATTTCATAGAAAGAGCATCGTTATTATCAAGATTTAAACTACATTTTACCTCATTCTTCTCATCGTTTTTGATCTCGAACGATTATATTGTAATAGTCTATTAACAACCCGAAAAACGTTTAATATCCCTGATGCTGATTCATAATAATAATAATGCTCATCCGGTGGTAATTATACTTTAAATACATGCAAAGAATAATATGCAGCTTTTATTTGCTGCTATTATTACACAGATGTGACATTATTCTTAAATTAGCTGTTTTCAGCACGACCCTGGAAATACTACACAAGCTTTTAAACCTTTTTCCTTGTTCTCGGAAGCTAAACCGTATTCATGTTCTTGAATTTATCTTTACCCGATTTCGAGCCAGTAGTACGTTTTCTATTTTATCTTGAGATATTTTCTATTGTTACTAATTTACCGAACCACTAATAGTAGCACATATACATATAAATTACAACGTATTTGAAATGACCCTGTATTATTGATATTTTTAACTGCAGCATTGTTAGTGCAGGTACAAACGCCGTTTGGAAAAAACGTTTATTAATAAAAATTGAAGGAAAGCTTAGCGTTTGAAAATATATTATAAAAAACAATACATCATTTATTTAATCACATTTTTTTATCAGTCTTCTTCTTCCTCGGCCGTGACTCGTCGCTATCATCATCATCATGGTTTTGAGACTCGTCTTTCTCACTGCTCTTCTTCCTCTTCTGTGAATCATCACCATCATCTTGGATTTGAGATACATTCATCTCAACCACGTCATCGTTTCCATCCTCATCTTGAACGGTTATGTTTTAATAGTTTATTAACAAGTCAGTAAAATCTTTAATGTCCGCTGATGTTGGCTCATAATCAGAAGAATACATTATAATAATGCCCACTCGATGACGGTTACACTTTAAAGAGCGAAACGCGCGAGGAACGAGAATGTTGCCGGCCTTGGGTCTTGTGTGCGGGCGCACTCGTTAATGTTCGGATAGGATCGGTTATCTTCGGGGAAGCTTGGAGTGGGGGGTCGCTGAAACAGTCTTCGCAACCGTCTTAGCAGAAATACTTCTGTCAAAAAAAGGAGCTTAGATTTATAGACATGCCTTCAGGGAAGATATTAGAGCGTGGTTACGGAAACAAGAAGCGTACACTGTGCATAATTCCTGCCCCACGTTTTAGGTTAAGTTAGGTCAATACACTTACAATATTAGGTTAGATTAATAAACCTAACCTAACCTAAACCGTGCATTTATTAATCTAACCTAATGTTGTACGTGTAATGACCTAACCTAACCTAAAACGTGGGACAGGAATTATGCATAGCGTACGCTTCTTGTTTCCGTAACCACACCCTAATAACTTAATAATTTGTATATGTGTCAATATCAGTGGTTCTCTAAATTAGTAACAAAAGAAAATATCTCAAGATTAAATAGTAAACGTACTACTACCTCGAAGTCGGGTAAAGATAAATTCAAGAAGATGAATGCGGTACAGCTTCTGAGAACGTCGTACTGAAAACAGCTAATTTAAGAATAATCTTACATGTATGTAATAATAATAGTAGCAAATAAAGGTTGCATATTATTCTTTGTATGTATTTAAAATATAATTACCACCGAATGAGCATTATCCAGTTTCTCAAGGTCAACTACTTTCTCAAGGTAACCAAAGGTCAAAAATGAAAGGCGAGATCATCGGAAATTCCCAAGCCGAATTACGTCATCGGAAATTCCCAGACCGGATTACGTCATCGGAAATTCCCAAGGCCATACCAGCCACGTGGCAGGCCTTGTGGAATTCCCTGTGTCAAAAGTGGGCGCGCTTGTGACGTCACAAAAATAAAATGGCGGTCAAGGTGTCCACGTACTTCTACTGTTAACAAAACCTTTTAGTATGGTGCAAAATAAGACTTAACGAACTTGACCTAGATTTTATGGCAAAGAATTTTTCTACCTAATTTCATATCGATAGCTTTAATGGTTCAAAAGATACCCCGCACACGCACAAACGAACACACCGACAGACACCACTTTTTTTTTCTAAAAACTTGTTTATCGATAGCAAAAGATATCGCGCACACTCACACACAGACACACAATCAGACACGAGATTTTCTTTTCTAAAGATGGGTTTTTCGTATTGTTTAGGCCACAAAACGTCAAGAAATGTAAAAAAAAAATGTTTGAAAATTTAAACCGATTATATAGCTTTCTCTTTATATGTACGTATATGAGAAAGCAATAAGCTCCACTGAACCACCATATGTACGCCTCTGATTAATAATTTTAAAAAAAATTTACCTTTAAATCGAACACTTGATAATGATTAATGTTTGCAATAAAATTCATAAATTTATCTTAAATGGTTTTAGAGATACAAATCCAAAATAATTTCTGGTGGCCATCTTTGAAGGTTTCTAAAGCTCTTAAGAAGCACTTTCAGATACATCTTTATTAAGCCTGTTTTGCTTAAAATTAATTTTTCTATGCGTGGTTTACATATGGCGTTTAACCCAGACCCAACCAGTTTTTTTTTCGACATTACTTCAGAAGTGAATTTTATCAGCTGCCTAAGACATTTTATTTTTTAAGGCAACTAATTTCTACGTGAATTATGACCACCGTTCCAGATCGTTCCCTAGATAATGAATGAGTGCGACATGGAAGAGCAGGGGCGCGCTGTCCACGTGTCGAATGTGTCAGCGAACATAGGCGCCAGGAGGCTAAAGGCGCCTTAAAAATGTATATAAATTCAAAATTCGTTATAGGTTGCGATTAAAATAATTAAATATCGCCTTATTTTATTATAACTTATTTATGATCTCAGTAATTATTCTTGTTCTATAGTCGTGTTAATATCATGTATACAGTGGACTCTTCATATTAAATCGCCGATGGATATATAGCCGCGGGGGCGGGAGCGCACGGGCGACGCGGCGGCGGAAATTTGTCCACGCACGAATTTACAAAATTAATCGCAAGCGTTCTAACTCGTTTATTCTTGTTAAAACATGCATTACTTGAAATCTTCTATGATTGAACAAACATATTATTTGCTTCATTCTCCTTCAGCAAGCAGCACTGCACTAGTGTAGAATTTATGTACCTTGTATTTTTAAAATAGTTGTGAGTGAATGTGAATGTAAGAATATCAAGAACATTAAAGATTAAAGGTAAGCTATTTTGCATTTAAAATAAACATACATACATAACAATACGCATTTCTCAATAGGGGTAGCGATCATGTTTGCAAAATCTAGAAAAAAAAGTAATAAAAGCGAAATTATTCGAAAATGTTACTTCATACTTTCCTATAATTAAAGCAAAACTAAAGCAAATAACGCAAACAAGACTTTTGGTAATAGAATAATTGCATTTATAATTTATTGAATATTTTTATTTAGATGTCTCAAGAAAGAAAGAAAAAGGAACTTTCCGGGCATCAACATTTAATTAATAAAAAAAGACGCCAAGAAGAACAAGAGAAAAATGCTTCAAGATTAACACAGTATTTTACGAAACAAACGACCAGAACTGACCAAGATTATCCGCCAGATTCAATTCAGGAATCAGTACCCGGTTGCAGTGTAGATGAATTCAAAATACAAAGTCAGCCAGGACCAACTCCCAGTGAAGATAATCAAATCGTTGAAGAAATTACCCCTGTTTTTGGATCTGGGGACTATACTGAAGAAACAGGTACAGATACAATAAATAAATGTGCATTTGATGGCTTTGGCCGGAATCAATATCTCACATATCTAGGCAAGCTATTATAAAAACGGGTCCTAAACAAATAAAAAACTTTAATTTTCCGCGCGATTTGTTGGGTCGAAAATTTTCTGAAAGTTATTATAAGAGAAACTTAAAAAATGGTGAAGAATGTAATAGAAATTGGTTGATTTACTCAATTACTAAAAATAATGTTTATTGCTTTTGTTGTAAACTTTTCGAACCTTCTCAGCAAAATAGATTTATTTAGGGATTTAATGACTGGCATCATATAGCAATGTACCTGAACCGCCATGAAAAAACTTCCACTCACTTTACTAACTACAAAAAATGGACCGAGTTGCTTCTATCGTTCAAAAATAAAACTACTGTTGATTATTTACAGCAAACAATATTAGACATTGAAAGTAAACGATGGTATGAAGTAATAAAGCGAATAATTTATGTAATTCAATTTTTATGTAAACAAAATTTAGCACTTCGAGGCAAAAGCAATAATCTTTACAATCGCAACAATGGTAATTTTTTAAAATGTATTGATATGCTAGAAAGGTTTGATCCCTATTATATCGGAACACACACGACCTATAAATAGCAATTCTGAATTTCACAAAATGCCAACATATCTAGGAGACAAAATCCAAAATGAAATACTTTCCTTAATGGCTTTTAATATTAAAAATCATATTATAAATTTATGTCGACAAAATAAATATTTTTCAATAATATTAGATTGCACTCCGGATGTTTCTCATATTGAGCAAAGAAGCGTAATAATTCGATTCTTTCATTTCAATTTAGCATTAGGATCGACTGAAATACATGAACATTTTTTAGCATTTTATCCAATTTTAGATGTTACAGGGGCTGGATTAACAACATTTCTTATTGATCTATTAAAAACATTAAATTTAGACATAAATAATATAAGAGGCCAAGGGTATGATAATGGCTCTAACATGCGCGGCAAAAATAGTGGCCTACAAAAAAGAATTCTAGATTTGAACCCGCGAGCTTTCTATGTTCCTTGTGCGAATCACAGCCTGAATCTAATTGTAAATGATGCCGCTAATATCAACTATGAAACAATAAATTTTTTTAATATAATGCAAGAATTATACAAATTGTCCTCAGCGTCTACTAATCGATGGAATATCTTAATCAAGCATGTTACTAATTTAACCCTCATCCGAAACACGCTGGTCAAGTAGAATTGATGCCATAAAGCCTCTCTATAAATATTTACCAGAAGTTTTTGATGCATTATTTGAAATTTGCAATGACCACACAAGAGTCGACGAACAATCTAAATACCAAACTGTCTGGGAGAAAAAATATCTACATTTACATTTATTTGCTCAGTTAAAGTGTGGTATGATATTTTAAATCAAGTAAATTTTGTGAGTAAAATGCTTCAATCTCAAATTACAAATTTGCAACTTGCTTTGGATGCATTAAACAAACTAAATACATTTTTAACTCATTATCGATCTGATGCTAGTTTTGCAGAAATTGTTGAAAGTTCCAAATTAATTGATTCATTCCAATTTTTATATTCATTAGATAATTTACAAAATAAAGATTACCTATTATCTTGCTGCAAAAAATTACAAGCGAAATTAACTCATGAAAATCAGTCCGATATTGACGCAGATGATTTATGTGAAGAAATTTTACAATGTCAAGTATTTATTACGAATTCAAAAGATATATCCCAAATAATTCAGTATATTTATTCAAATGATTTAGTAGGAGTTTTTCCAAAATTTTACTGTAGCACTCCGTATTCTTTTATCATTACCTGTGCCGGTTGCGTCCGCGGAGTGGTCTTTTTCGAAATTAAAAATCATAAAGAGTTATTTACAATCCACAATGGCGCAAAATAGATTATCAGATCTCGCAATAATTTCAATTGAGTCTGACATACTGGATAAACTTGATATTCATGATATTATCCAAACTTTTTCTTTGCTAAATATTATATTTTTCATTTATTATTGGGAACCTTTTAACTTTCGTGGAGTAAAGTCATACGTGAGTGCTCTCCGAGATATCAAGTGATAAGTGAAAAGCGTGACCTGAGGTCAACGTATGATATCAACTTGAAAGTAAATACATAAATTTTTACATTAATTTTTAAATTTTTAAATTGTAAATTATTAACTTTACTGTAGTTAAAAGTACAAATAGAGGGTGCGGCCAAATGGCCAATAACCCTTATCATTATAACATGCCTTTACTGCATAATCAAACAATGTACAATCAAAATACAGCATCACAATATATGCCAGTAGCTAATATGTGTTATTCACAACCAGCACAATCAGCAATACCACAGCATCCTCAGTATCAACAGCCTATTAGTTATAGTCAACAGCAACCCATACAAGCACCAATTAAACCTTCACCCTACTATTTACAAGAATTCCCAATGTTACCTAAAACAAATACTGAAGATTGGCAAGTTGTTACTAATAACAAAAAACGACCAAGACGGTTAGACACAGATGAAGCTCACTCTAGCCAATCTGATTTAAATGATAAATATTGGCTAAGTAACAATAAATTCAGCACCCTTGCTGATGGCGAATCAATGGATATAAATACAAACGTTATTACTCAAAACAGAGAACCAAAACCGCCTCCAATTTTTGTTGCCGGTGTTGAAAATATGAAGCCATTACTTGTAGAACTAAACAATGTAGCAAACGATAAATATCATTATAAAGCACTCACTTCTGAACAAGTAAAGATAGAACCTAAAGATAGTCAAGCATATACTAATATAATCAAGATGCTAAATGAAAAAAACACGCAATATCACACATACAAAGGAAAGCAAGATAAAAGTTTTAGAGTAGTACTAAAAAATTTACACTATTCCACTGATACAAAAGAAATTAAGCAATGCATCGAAACATTGGGTCACGAAGTAACAAACGTGTGGAATATCAAACAACAGCGTACCAATGTACGATTTCCTATGTTTTTTGTTGACCTAAAGCAAAAGGACAATAATAAGGATATATATAAAGTTAAATTACTAATGAACTCTATTGTGACATTTGAAGCACCACATACAAAACGAAACATACCACAATGTATACGGTGTCAACAATATGGCCACACAAAAAATTTTTGTAAGAAAACGCCACGTTGTGTGAAGTGTATAAGTAATCACACAACATCAGAATGCCCCAGAAAGACAAGAAGTGCAGAAGTTCAGTGTGTTAACTGCAAGGAAAATCATCCTGCCAACTACAAAGGCTGTATAGTACATAAGCAGCTACAACAAAAATTGTATCCACAATTACGAAACAAAGCAGGACAAATAAAAACTTTTGGATCGCAATATGTTCAACCCAACATGAGTTACGCGCAAAGCACGCAACAAGACCAACAGCAAATAAATACTCCAAATCAAATTAATCCAGCCATACCCATGCAACAAAACAGTGACATAACAGAATTAAAAAATATGATGAAAGATCTCATCCGTCAAATGGGTACTATGATGAATCTGATCTCCACGCTAGTTAATAAAATCCCTTAATGGCTCAGTTGTTAAAAATAGGTATATGGAATGCCAACGGCCTATGCCAACATGCACAAGAGATTAAAATATTCTTACAAACTCACAAAATTGATATCATGCTTATATCGGAAACTCACTTCACACATCAAAGTCATATTAAAATACCACGGTATCATATATATAGTACTAGACATCCAGATGGCACTGCACACGGAGGAACAGCAATTATTATTAGAGAAGGTCTCAAGCATCACGAACTAGAATGTTATAGCGCCGAACACTTACAAGCGACAACTGTAGCCTTACAAGACAACATTGGAAACTTAAATATTTCAGCAATTTACTGCCCTCCTAAACACAACAACAAGAAGAAAGACTACGGACATTATTTCAAAACCTTAGGCAATAAATTTATCTCAGCAGGTGACTGGAATGCGAAGCATCAACACTGGGGTTCTCGAATTACATTAACAAAGGGAAGAGAATTGTATGCAGCCATAAAAGCAAATAACTTAGCTACTATATCCACGGGAGAACCTACGTACTGGCCGACTGATATGAGAAAAATTCCAGATTTATTGGATTTTGGAATTGTTAAAGGTCTCGACACAAGAAAGCTCCAAGTAGAATCTTGCTTTGATTTGTCGTACGATCACTCGCCAATTATATTCACTTTACACTCTCTCATATTAGATAAACAAAAACAGTCAACACTTTATAGTAGACAAACGAACTGGGAGGTATTCAGAACTACAGTGGATGAACTAATTAACTTAAATATGCACTTGAAATCATCAAAAGAACTAGACGTTGCAGTTGTTAATTTTACGAAAGCAATCCAAAATGCAGCTTGATCAGCCACACCAGATCACAATCAAGTTACCCTTAAAGAAAAATGTCCTATAATAGTCCAGCAAAAAATACAAGAAAAAAGAAAACTCAGAAAAAGATGGCAAATTACCAGAGCAGAAAATGATAAAAGCAAATTCAACAAGGCAGCAAAAGAACTGAAGCAGTTAATTACATAAATAAAGAACGAATCTATCCAAGAGTATTTAAGTACTTTAACAGCAACAGAAACGACCGATTATTCTCTCTGGAAAGCCACCAGAAAACTTAAAAGGCCTCAAGTATGCTATCCACCTATTAAAGACCAAAATGACAAATGGGCCAGAAGTAACAAAGAGAAGGCCTCGGTTTTTGCAGATTATCTCACAAATGTCTTCACACCGAACAACATAAATACAATTCAACACCAACACGTTATGGATTTTCTGGAAACGCCGTATCAGATGGACATTCCAATAAAAAACATAAAATTATCTGAAATCCAAGACACAATTTTACGACATACAAATCCCAAGAAAGCCCCCGGATTTGATTTGATCACAGGCAAGGTATTACAAGAACTATCAACCAAAGGGTTTAAAACCATACAGCTAATTTTCAATGCAGCTCTCAGACTTGGATATTTCCCTAACGCGTGGAAAGTAGCGCAAATTATTTTGTTGTTAAAGCCCGGCAAGAATCCAAATGAAACAACATCTTACCGCCCAATCAGCTTACTGCCCATTCTTTCAAAGGTGTTCGAGAAAATATTGCTAAGACGACTGCAACCAATTCTGGATACCCATGAACACATTTCTGATCATCAGTTTGGGTTTAGATCCCAACATGGTACCACCGAACAGGTGCATCGCATAGTCAATATAATCAACAAGGCGTTTGAAGAAAAAATGTACTGCTTTAGACATAAGCCAGGCATTTGATAAAGTCTGGCATGAAGGCCTTCAGTATAAGCTTAAAAAATCTTCCGTACAGCTTTGCTATTCTCTTGAAGTCCTATTTAATGGAAAGGCACTTCCTAGTTAAGTATCAGGATGAATACAGTGATCTCTTACCAATTAAGTCCGGTGTGCCACAAGGGAGTGTTCTAGGGCCCATCCTGTATATCCTTTACACGGCTGATCTTCCAATGACTAAAAATACTACTATTGCTACGTATGCAGATGACACCGCAGTACTCGCCGTACATACCAACCCAACAGTTGCATCAGAATATCTCCAAGAACATCTAAATATATTACAAACTTGGCTAACCAATTGGAAAATCAAAGCCAACGAGTCAAAATCAGTACAGGTAACATTTACATTAAATCGAGATACTTGCCCCTCAGTCATGCTGAACAATCAACAACTGCCCCAAGCAGAGGATACAAAATATTTAGGTATCCATATTGACAGACGACTTACGTGGAGGAAACACATCTTCATGAAGCGGAAGCAGCTTGGAATAAAGCTGCGGCAAATGCACTGGCTGATAGGAACAAAATCTCAGTTAACATTGCAAAACAAATTATTATATAAAATAATTCTGAAACCAATCTGGACATACGGGATACAACTGTGGGGTACAGCAGCAAACTCAAATCTGGAAATACTACAGCGCTTCCAGAACAGGGTGCTACGAACAATAGTCAACGCTCCTTGGTATGTCCCAAATGTCGTAATTGCAAGAGATCTACAAATACCCACGATTAAAGACGAAATTAAAAGATACAGTGTGAACTATAGTGCTCGAACTGAAGTACACCCGAATGTGCTCGTGAGAAACTTATTTGTAAATAACGGTGAAGTGAGACGTTTAAAACGTTTTAAGCCAGACTACCTACATCAAAGGTTCAATTAGGATTATAAGTATTTAAGTTACTATAAGATATCTTCTAAGATATTTAATAAAGGAGTGGCTCCACTGGAAGTACCTCCTGCATGTTATAATAGTCGTAGTTTATGTTTAAGTATACTGTCACACCAATTACTTATTGTCCGTACAGGACAGATTGTAAGGGAAAGGAGTTATATAAAAAAAAAAAAAAAAATTTATTATTGTTGTTTATCTGTTTTCTTGTGTTTGTAATTTTGTATTTTAAACAAAAAAGTTTACACAGACTATTTCAATCTTTGTGTGTTTTTTATTTCAATGCGTTAAGAATATAACAAAAACAGTCATTTAAATATCCCTAAACATAAGCCTAAAAATTATAGTATTTCAAATTAATTATTCATTATTTTTTTATTCATGTCGTATTACTTAAAAATGCTACTAGAGAATTAAAAAATTAAAGTGTCCGAACCTATAGTTGTTGGGGCTCTTATCACCTAGGCATGCAAAATATTTATAATATTAGTTTTTGATACAAATGTATTTAATTAATGGGGCGCCATCAAAAATTTTGACACAGGCGCCGCATGCTCCTGGCGCGCCCCTGTGGAAGAGATCTTAAATCTGTGAACAATCTCGTGATATTTGAGATTATTTTGTTCAACTCAGAAAGTGCATTTAGACAGCTTCTAAAATTGATGTAACTAAATAACTATGTTAAATAGTTATAGTTCACTAATGGACGTTAAATTCAAGAGTAAATTCGTAATACAAATTATGAGCTATACAAATACAAAAATTATAATCTACTATTTTACTATTTACACATTTCTCTGTTCAAAGAATGCATTTTGCGCTTTATATTGCAGTGTTTCTTACGTCCTTTCATAATCAGCGCTTGAACTGTTATAGTATTGTGATTTGATACAATCTCCTTAATTACATGCATGATTGTATTTGATATTGTTTATAATTTCGTATGAACACGGACATTTAATTTTTAACTTTTTGAATTTTAACTAATGAGCCGCATTTTATCATGTTCAATATTCATATTAAACATTCTGCTGGCGACTCAAAGTGAAGTAGGGTTCGGCCTTTGCTTTAGGTGTACTGTATAACGGTTCCATTTTAATTTTAACAATGGAATTCTGTTGATTGGTTTTGTTGTTGCGTTGATACAATACATAGCTATCGTTATTGTAATAACGGTTATTGTAACCGAGCTGGTTATAATTGAATTTTATGCAATTTGTGTTCATAATGTATTTTGAAGGTCTTGCAATATTTTTGCTTTTGCTTTTATAAGTGACACTTCTCATATGAATTACATTTATTACTTTTAACTTGATTATTAGCCTGTGTATACTTACTTTCTTTGCTTGTTAGTTTCGTTTTAAACTCTATTAGATGTGTCACGATTTTCTGTATCACTAAGATCCTCGTAATCCCTACCACCAGAACAAAGTTCCGCAGCCGATCTTGTGCTTTAAATAATTTGATTTTCCATTTCTAAACCGTCGTCCTTTGCAGCCTTCATTTTCGCTGTAATACTTTCCACACTTTCTAAGTTATTAGCTTCTTCTAACTGTTCCTCCACATTCTGTAACGCCCCTTCTATTTTATTTCTTAGCGTTTTTCGTGTGTGCTATTTATCGCTGACACTGCTTAATTTCCGTGGAAACTTTAATTCTTGAGCTGCTTCCTCCGTTGTAACTGACTTTTGTGACCCTGGATCAATTAAAACTTCTGCCCTTACTAGCATGCTTGCTGTTGCAAGTATACTTCATAACATTTAGCATCTTTTGGCAATCTTGTCGGATGCTGTAACTGCATTAAACGTTGATTACGTTAACTTCAAAGACTGACCTGGTGGCTTAATCGATTGGTGCAGTAGAGTATAGTGTGAATACAAATCGCACAATTCACTGTTGAATAACAATTTGTATTATAGTGGTGCTTCGTACACTTGAAACACAGTTGTTCTTCTTCAATCACTTTATTTCGCACTTTCCTTTTTAATTCGCTAAATTTTGAGCAGTTTTCTATAAGCTACTATTGCTTTCAATATTGGCAGCAACCTTGAAAATTTTCCTTAATGTTCAGAAGTTGCTCTTGTATGGTAACATATTTGTCTTCTAGCCTCTTGTATTTTTCTGCTTAAGATATTCATGAGAGAACCTTAATTTATTTATTTGAATATCTATGTCAGATTCGAATATTTCATCCCAATTTTTTTTTTCTGCTTTATCCTGCAGAATTCTGCACCGTCTGATATTGTGCTTCTGTATTATTGTTTCACTTGGAGCACGTTGTATTAGGGAAGTCGGACTTTCTACCTTCTAATTTGCATGGATTGTCCTTTATCCATTTCTTTGCTTTCGTTTGATTCGAACTCCTCTTTAGATCGCATCCAGGTATATTTTCGTATCCCTATAATTTTTATTTGACTGGTTCACGTACTCTTATGCACGAGGGCTGTTTTTTTTCGAATTCCGTTAGGTTGCCAATGGATGTTCAGCTGTCATGCTGATATAGTGATTGCGCGGTAATATTTGGTAGTCCATCTGTCAGTAGCTCCGAATCGGATCAGCTATAACGTGGCGTAGTTTTGCTGAGAGCACTGTTTTATTTTATCATGGCTACTGTCATTGCAGCTCCCGCCAAATGCAAGATTCACTTCGTGATCCATTTTCTTCATGCTGAAGGCAATATTGCGGCATCGAAGATTGCAGTATCCGTAGCAACAGGAGAAAAAGAGAAAAAGTGAGTGAGCGCGGCCTGTTCACAATTTCTGAACTGTCTGCTAAATTTCCCGAAATTTCTCGATCAGCACTTTATGATATTGTTACAGGACGACTCGGCTACAAAAAATTTTGTACACGATGGGTTCCCATACAGCTTACAGATGTTCACAAACTATAGCGAATGGATTCTGCACTAACGATTTTGTAATGTTAGCATGACGAAGGGGAAATTTTTTTGGAAACAGTCGTAACGGGAGGCGAAACGTGGGTTCAGTTTGTGAACGTCGAGACGAAAGAGCAATCGAAGCAATGAATGCATATAGTTCGTCTAACAAACCAAAGATGTTTAAATAAACCTTGTCCAGCAAAAATATTAGGGCTACTGTGTTTTAGGACTGTAGAAGACACTCGCTAATGAATTTTTTAGACCACGGAACAACAATTATTGCAACGACGTTTTGTAACATCCTTGAACATCTATAGAGAGCAATACAAAACAAGAGAAAGAGCATGTGGACATCAGAATAGTCCTGTTTCATGACGATGGACGTCATCATGCTGTAACAACTTTTTTTGTGGTTGTATTAAAAAATACGTTAATCTAAGATCATTAATTTATTTGGCGTAAAATTAGAGGAGTCTAATTATTTACATGTAAAATTGAGAAAGGCATATATTTTGGGTGTAATATTATATAAATAGTTATAGTTCCCTTTCTTTTAAAGATTGGACTCCGATCATTGTATTTCGCGCAATGCGTGACCACTTCTTGAGGGGGGGCACTTACAGAAGCGTTTCTGAAAGCCTCTATTTTTTACTTCACTTGCTGCTGAATGTTAAAGCAGAAGTCATTGTTATAATGGTTTTTACTTAATTTTTATGTTTGGTGCCATCAGAATTTTGGTGGTAAGTTATTTTTCACTTCATTATATTTAAAGCTTAAGCATTTGCTCTTTCCAGGCACTTACGTACACTTACGTACACTTACGTACACTCACGTACACTCACGTACACTTAAGTACACTCATTATAGTACTTATATTATTCCCTTATACTCACTTAAGGCACTTATTTGCTTACTTACTTACTCATACTTATATTTATATTTTAAATGGCTCTTAAGTTACTTGTTTACACAAGTTTCTCTTCATTCAAATAATTTCATCTTAAAATGCAATTTTAATACAATAAAACATCAAGAATACAATAAGTTTAGTGGATCGAAAATTTCTTCAAATACCTAATTGATCGCGTTGTTACAAGAATACGCAAGGAAGATGTAGAAACGCTTTCATACTGGTTGACCGTTCCGCATCCATAATTAAACACTGGAAGCTTTATGTGGTAAATTTTATATTTGTTAAGCTTAGCTTTAAAACCTTTTCTTTCCTCTCCTTAACCATCCATATATTGGGTAAATAAACTTAATTGCACATTGTTAATTTTTGATATTTATAGAAAATTATTATTGTTCATTATTTAGGTTTTGTTATTCCTGGACAAAGATAACATGGCGCTCGAGAAGGCATTTAATTATATATTTTTTTAATTTTTTACATTGTTTTTTTTATTAATTAGAGAAAGGAAAATAATTAAGCAGGTGAGAAACAAGCCGTATTTCAGGTGTGTTAACAAGGCAATATAGTAGAACCCTCCCTATATTTAATCAACCGATTGTGGACGAGACGGCATATAATTAGTGGTGAAAGGTTAGTAATTCAATTTGTTAAAAATTTGTATTTAGAGATTACATTTGACGTTTATTCAATGTACAAATTACATCACCACTTTGTTATTATTATTATTATGTTTATTGTT